>CM034156.1:30770650-31227249 GCA_019776745.2 Taxus chinensis
ATATCTGTGTTGTATCTCTGCAATAAATCTTGCTAGGAATCGCATAGTCAAGCTCTTTTCACTTGCACTATTTGTCTCTTACTTGCATTCTATTTAGTTTACATCCAATTTGCCACTGTTTGAATATCTCCTTCTGCTGCCGCTATCCCCTTCCCACTTTTCTGGACTCACGAGAACATGAAGGAATGAAGAGATCACACTGAGGGGACAAGTCACGACACAACTAGATTTACCACTGTTCTGTAAAACTCCAGGTTTGAATTATCAAAGTTGTAGTTACAATATATCAAATAGAGTAGCAAATCATTTTATTTCAGTTAAGCTTGCTTTTAGTATTACCAGGGAAGCTGTGGGAATGATAGTTTCTGAGAAGTTATGATTCATTTCTCACTTCTGAGGTAAGATTGGAAGTCTTTCAATTAAATTATCCAATTATTTATTATTTAGGATAAATTTACAAATGCACAGGTAAATAACTACATCAGGCTACCTTACTTGTTTTAATTCTGTCATTAGATTAATAGTTAGTTAGCTGGATATATTAGAATAGTTTCTCTTTAAATTTTATTCAAATTCATATCCTTGAAAATACAAAAATAAAAAAGAATATAAGCATAGTATAGATAAATCTTTCATAGTTAGTTTACTTATTTCAGTTAAAATTTGATTATCTCTTGCATGACAATTACGGGACCCAGAGAGCCCAGGGATTACGTATTTGAACCGGTAGTACCTCAACCAAATCTCTTCGCAACATTAATGGATATAGATCAAGGCCTTATGGTTCATGTCTTTCAAATGAAAATAAACCCACAAGAAATTAGAGAACAATTTAGAGAATTGAACATTTAAGATGACAAAGCATACACATTCTGGTCAAATCAGCCCAACTATAGATTGCATTGATAGGGTATCCACATGACCATACAAGAACCCGAAAGAGAAAAAATATTTGTTTGTGATCTATTAGTTTTGCAACCAAATGCAGGAGACCTCCTCATCAACATAGATACTAGCTTACGTATACAAGTTGCCAGAACACTCGTAAGGTATTCTGAGAAGATCACACAACTTGTAGTTTTAAACATAGAAGATGAAAAATCTTATGACTACGGATAGTTGGATAGTCGGCAAAAGAAGAGATTGATTCCTCACATGACCATAGGAGGTCCATGTTTTTCAACAACCACAAACTTACGGTTGTGATCCCCAGGTCCCACAACCCAAGAAGAGGACCTGCAGACTAATCAATCAAACATTGACGCACATCAGTTTGACGCGCGTACACTCATATTCAGATCCTCACCGCTTCTGCCAGACATTATTACACAGGGTTTTTCCGTATTAAACATAGAATCCAATCAGGCTAGGGTATTCTAGACTAGACAAGAGAATCTCACCATAAAATTTTGGAAGATTAATTATGCATCACACCATCATTTGTATGACCTTGTCTGGGAATATACACGAAGCACTCATAGGTCACTTTCCACACATCCAAAAACTAGTAGAGAGGATCTCGACAGAGCTTGACATTGATTAGAGCCTCGGAGCATCCATTATATTTGAATGATCTATCACACCAATTCAGGTTAGGAGAGATTTCTTTGCCTTAGATTCAACAAATCCCATTATTGTGTGTTGAGGATATAAGATTTCTCAATTAGTTTGGCCATATCCCCATATACTTCATTTCCACCGGAGCTGTCTTGGCATGACCTCGGGAGGTTGGGTACGAATAAAACGTGCTACTTGTAGATTCTCATGCTCACATGTCACTTTTCTATCATTTTTTTACAAAATTGGTGAACCCGATGTGAAACTAACAATACATTCCTTTTTCATTTCCATTTCTATCATTGACCTTCGCTCCTTCCCATTATTCTACAAGTATTTATATACCCCCCGAATATGTCGAGATACGATGTATATGGAAAACCTCTCTTAGGTCTTGAAGAATATTATGGTCAAACAAATAGACAACCGCCACCCTCACTTTCTGCATGGGCTGATAACTACTCAAGCAACTACTTGTAATCACAGACTCCTCCTCAAAGAAATAGCTCTAGTTCTTCATTCCGAATTGAGGAGTTGGACCAACTTACACAAACACAACAACCAGAGCCCTCACAGGCTCTAATAATATGACATTTACTAGAGAATCCATTTCATCTCCCCAGGTTTTATCTAGACCACAAATCTTAGGTAGGCAGTCAAACAAAGATCCACTCCCATTTTTAGATGAAGAGTACTTAGCACACTATGCTAGAAATGAACAACGTTTCCAAAACATGTACCCACTCTATAGGGAGTTTGTTTTAAGACCACAAACCCGACACCCTACTCTAACAAAACATCCTTATTCCTCCAGATATGGAAAATACTCTTGGTGAAGCTTGGTGGGGTAATGATCAATTCATAGCAGGGTACCACACACCTCTAAAACCTCAAGGTATACAACAATAAACCATTAAGGAAAAAAACTGAGTCATCATCGATCGAGGTCATCTCGAATTTGGCTGAGAAGGTTAGACGACTAGAAATTTCTCAAGAAAATCAAAACTCACATCTCGGGCAAGTAGGAACTTCCAACCCTCCGCATCATCCCAGTCAAGTTGACCTCCTCACAGGAATAGGCATGTTAGGTATGCCTCCTCAACATTCATATAACTACCCACGAAAAACACCAACTAAGAAACGTGTTTTCAAATGCCACTCTAGTTGAAAGTATGATACCTCCCGGTTTAGTACCAAACAACCCATATCAGATAAATGCTCCTCCCTACTTAAACATTTATTCAAAATCACCATAGGGAGACATGTTCTCCTCTCTCAGGATGTTCGCTCAACCACAGGGATTTCCTTATGTCCCAGCGAATACATATGCCATGCCATATCAACAACCCATTTTGCCTCCACCCCCACAGTAGGCACCATCAATGGTTGAAACCTATGTGGTAGGGAATTACTTAGAATATTTAAAAGAGCCTCTATATTTCACCATATGAAGTGTCATGCTTCCAAGACCTCTTCCCAATTTACCTAAATATAAAGGGGACGGAGATCTGAATGCACATTTCAAGGCATATTCCATGGCCATTTGAGAATATCTCCCTTGGGATGCGGTTTTTGCTAAGATATTCCCTAAAACCTTAGAGGGTATTGCCCTTGATTGGTATTATAGAATACCTGAAGCCTTGATACACTCATTCGAACAAGTTGTGTCAGAATTTATCAAAGCTTTTGACATGAACAAATTTTTAAGAATAGGGATCAGGGAATTCTTGCATATTAAACAAGAGCATAATGAACCTACTACTCATTTTATTCAAAGATGGTGTACAGTCCTCTAATCATCACCAAGTGATCCAAACATGGATCAAATGGAACTATGTGACTTATTCCTTCATTCTCTCAATAGAGATAAAAAGGAAGAAGTACAGAAGTTCCCACTAAGAACTTATGATGAAGTACTCGAGAGTTCCCTCTGAATCAATCAAGCAGAAATAGATAGCGGTTGTAAGACCTATGGAACAAACGGGAAATTAATCGTTCCCAATCAAAACACTACGGCTTATCCTAATGTTGGGAATACCAATCAAGGACCCAATATCCTTAACAAAAACCATGGGGTTACAACATATGGAGTCACATACTAGATTAAAAGGGAAAACATCGTGAACATTCCACCATCCATTAACAATTAGCGAAATAATAACTTTTCCTCAACAATCAACGTGGTGGATTTTAATCGTCCACCACGACAACAAAAACAACAACGGAAAATCCAGACACAAGGCCCGACTCGAAACCTAACTGGATATCAGAGTCAAAACCAAAGGCAACAACCTCAAAATTTTAACTCTAACAACCAATAACCTAATCAGAGTTTTGGACCACAACAGGTTTCAAACCAACAATATCAAAACTATAATCCCAACTTGTATTGTGGTTTCCACAACATTCAAGGCCATAATACTAGGACTTGTTATGACTACAATAAATTCATGCAACATTTTCCAGAAGACCAAAGAAAACTCTTTATATATAGTTTTTTGGCAAATTCTGCATTACCCCACACTAAACAATTACATAGGGGTAGTTTCCCCACAAACAACACCCCTCAAGATCGTTAATGATCCTCTCCCAAATCACTCTTACAATAATAGGTTAGATCCAAATGGGACAAACAAGGGTGTTATAACAGGAAATAATGATCATGAAGCCTCAACTTCATTAAATCCACTGGTTGCACCCCAATCAGGAACTCGACCACAACCCAAGATAGTTGGTCTACTAGAATTAGATATCAAGCTACACATAGAAACCATAACAATAACATGAAATTATTCTTCTTGACCAGTTTCCAACCTACCCATTAGAACAAGACAACATTCAAAAAACACTGGTAAAACCCATAGGTGCTTATGATCTCATTAATGACCTAACAAAGACCTTCACTGACATTTCCTTCTTGGATTTGTTAAAAAACTCTCCCGCCCATAGGGCTACTCTCTTAGAATCATTAGGTATTGGTCATCTAATTAACATCACTCTTCCTCTTGAAACATAAGTAAACCATGTAGATTTTGATGTCTACCCTCCAGGGGCAGCCAGATAGGGATATTGAGTTTATATTTGATATAAGAAAAATGCCAACAGACGCTGAAATTGCACATAGAGGTGACCCGATTTTATATGTACAGGTATTGGTTTATAATAATTATGTTAAATGTGCAATGATTGATGATGGGGCAACTGTTAACATAGTCCCCTTTACTTTTCTTTAAAATCTAGGATATGAAGAAACAAACAGTTCCACAACGTGCAAAATATGATAAGGGGTTATGATAGCCTCAAGGCCACTTCAATTGGGACTATAGTGATGCCAATTACCTTAGGAACCTAAGACAATCCTCACCAAATTTTATATTATAGATTGGGAAACCAACTATAATATGATTCTCGGTCGACCATGGATACATCACATGAATCCAATCCCTTCCACGTTGTTCTAGGAAATAAGATAATTTGCACCTGGGAAAAATATTTGTGGCACAAGGTGACCCAAAACCATTTGATATACACCTAGACAGATTTGAAGAAAATACTAGGCATTCACTCTAAGTTTGAACTCCCAACAAATCAACTTAACAAACCAGTCAATACTAAACTAGAAGTAAAGTTGATAACTAGAACAAAATTAAAAATCATGAATCTAGTCAAAGGCCTTCCGGCACTCAAAAATGAGACTAACGTCATAAAGACAGTTTCATTAGGAACTATCACAATAATTTTTGAGTTACTAGAGAAATATCTAACTATTCTCCTACCATTTGATTCCATGGGCATGGGATACACCCTAGGAATTGGCTCCTTTCCAGCAGACACATTCTGTATGGTTGAAATAATCGAGGAAAAAGAAGTGGACATAAAGAATGTCTCAACATCAATTTTTTAGACAAAATGTTGGACTCTCCACTTCAATGGATCTAGATGCCATTTTGGAGCTAGGACAGGTGTGATCTTTACTTCTCCTGAAGGAAAGATCCTACCTTTTGCCTTTAAGTTAAACTTTGAATGTACATGAATAACGGGGCTGAATACGAAGCCCTCCTCCTTGGCCTTATCATAGCTAAAATGATGGGTGCATTGATAATATTAGAGTGCTAGGAGAATCGCAATTAGTGGTACAAACCAAGTATCTGAGGTATATGAAACTAGAGCTGAGTACTTACAACTCTATAAAACGGCGGTGTTAGATCTAACCAAGGGATTTGACTTCATATCAATTGAAGCAATCCCATGAGAAAAAAATCTTCTCGTTGATTAAATAGCAACCTAAAATTCTTATTTCATGCCAAGTAGTGAGTTGGAAAATACAAGTTTCATGGTATCAATTCATATTTAACCATTGGTACGAAAAATACCAACATCAATGGTCTTGACACATATAGAAACTGAGAATGAATCTACCATCCTAGATCATTTCTGATAGTGATAGAGACAACTCTTGAATATCTAAACGCCTATGCAGAATTACATCTCGCTCATCACATAGTGAATTTCTCCCTAATCCCATCTTCTTGTTCCTATTTTGGAAATCCCATGATAGAATCTCCCCCACAAAGATAATCTCGATATCTATGAGGTAGAGAATGGAGAAGGTTTGGAACTACCTCCGAGCCCCACCTGAATTTGAAGAAGGAAACACTTCCTTAATCAAAGGAATGATTGACATAAATATTGGAACGGAGGAAGAACCAAATATTTTGAAGTTAGGATCCTCATTAACTCCAGAGGAGATATAAATACATAATCAAATCTTCAAATAACATCAAAAGGATTTCACATTTAATTACAAATAAATGATTGGAATTACACCACATATCGCAGTACACAATATTGTAACCAAACCAGATGCAAAGCCAATCAAGAAAAAGTCGAGACCAATGAAACCAGAAGTGGCTCTCATGGTGAAAGAAGAAGTAATGAAACTTCTCCAAGTAGGGTTCATCAAACCAGTTGACTATTCATAATGGGTTTCTAATATCATCCTTGTTTTAAAAAAGAATGGGAAGATACGCATTTGCATAGACTTCTGGGACATTAATAAAGCTTTCCCCAAAGATGACTTCCCATGACCATCCATCGACGTCATTATTGATGCAACAACTAGATTTGAGCTTTTGTCTCTCATGGATGGGTTCTCAGGATATAATCAAATCAAAATATCTGAACAGGATCAAGCCAAGACTACGTTTATAACTCCTTGGGGAACTTATTGTTACGTTGTCATGCCATTCAACCTTAATAACGTTGGCACTACATACCAATGGGAAATGACATACATATTCCACGACCTTATTCATAAGATTGTGGAATCCTATGTAGATGACTTGTTAGCCAAGGCCAACAAGTGCTATGATAACCCAGAATTACTCTGTATCATTCTCTCATGATTAATCGAATATGGCATCACATTAAATCCAGAGAAATGCGTATTTGGCGTGACGGGAGGAAAGCTTTTGGGCTACATTATATCTTCATGAGGGATTGATGTCGATCAAGCCAAAATCTAGGTTGTTCTTGAAATGATTCCACCATCAGATGAATATGGAATCAGATCATTCCTTGGGAAACTTGGTGCAATTTGAAGGTTCATCCTAGACTTAAGTTTTGCTATTCATCTAATCAATAATTTATTAAAGAAGGATTATAGCATTGATTGTATGGAAGAGTGTAACAAGGCCTTCAAAGTAGTTAAACACTTCTTGATGTCTCCTCCCACGCTAATGCCTCCCAGACCAGATCATCCTTTGATCCTGTATTCACGCGCTACTAATGTCTCGTTAGCCTACATGTTGGCTCGAGAAGATGATGATAAACGGGAACGTGTAGTTTACTTCATTATCTAAACATTACTTGATTAGGAAACATGTTACACAAAGGTAAAAAGAGAATGCCTTGTCATAGTCTTTACAACGAAACGTTTAAGACATTACATGTTAAATCAAGAAACAAGGGTTATTGTAAAGACATATCATTTACAGACATTCCTCATGCAAGGTTCTTTATCTAAAAAGGCTAGATGTTTCATAACCTTAATGGGTGAGTTTGAATTAAAATTTGTAAACCAAAATTCTGTTAAGGGACAAATCATTGCAGACTAGTTAGCTGACAATCCATTAGATGGAGGCGATTTGGTAGACCTAGACTTTCCTTATGATTGCATATATTTTGTCAAAACCAGGCCCCCCATCTCCATATCTCCTTAGTACATGGACATCATCAAATTCATCATGGACGACATATACCCAGAAGGTGCCACATCGCAACAAAGAAGGTGGTTACGCATTATCACTGCTAAATATGTTATTTTAGAACACGTGCTCTATCGTAAAGCCTTAGACGGAATGCTTTTAAGATGTGTTGACACAGAAGAATCCAAAAAGATTATTTATGAATCCCACAGTGGGATATGTGGAGGCCACTTTGGTGGCCATGCCACTGCTCACAAAATACATTGGATGGGTTATTTTTGGCCCACTCTGGAACATGACGCAGTAGAGTTTGTGCACAAGTGTCATAAATGTCAATATTTCTCCCACGAGATTCACATGCCAGCATAGGCTCTGTAACTAATCGCAACTCCATGGCCCTTTTCCACATGGGGCCTAGATTTGATAGGGAAATTCTCTCCCTCATCAATAAATGGCCATAACTTTATAATCACGGCCACAAAATATTTTACTAAATGGGTAGAGGCCATGCCTCTTACCACCATACCAGGTTCTGTAATCACTAAGTTCACTCTGAATCAAATCATTTGTAGGTACGGTGTCCCGCAAGTCATTGTCTCAGATAATGGTACATCCTTCAAAAATTATGAGGTCCGTGAGTTGTGCAAAAAATTCAAGATAAACCTTCACACGGCCTCTCTTTATTACCCCCAAGCTAATGCACAGGCTAAAGCAACAAACAAAATGTTAAAGTCCATTCTCCTCAAAATGGTTAAGGAGAAAAAATGGGACTGGGATTTAAAATTGTGCCTGGCCTTGTGGGCCCATCAAACATCAATAAGAACACCAATAGGGGCAACCCCTTTCTCATTAGTATTCGGGGTAGAAGCAGTTTTCCTGCTTGAGATCGAGATACCCAGTCTCTGCATCTCATTATAAGGGATTTTGGGAGAAGAAGCCTATGGAGAGGCACACCTCTCTCAACTAGAAAGCCTTGATGAGGGCAAGTTAAATGCCGAACAATGGCACAAATCCTATGCTGACCGAATGTGCCGGTAATGTAAAAAAAAGGTTTACGAACAAGAAATATACAAGGGAGATCTATTTCTAAGACTGGATAGCTTGATTGACAAGAAAACCGACGAAGGAAGGAAATTTCAAACTAAGTGGTTAAGCCCATACCAAGTCACGAAAGATTACGAAAATGATGCGTATATTTTTTATACACTTGTTGGTCGTCAAATAGGACTTTTAAGAAGAGCAACAGTCAGGGGACAGAAAGTCCCTCCTCTTTAATGGGAGAGGTTCCCTTATTCAGAAACGAACTTATTTACAAATATACAAAACATGATTTTATGGTTGAACTTGGATATTACGAAAGTGTTTTCCACAAGGATCATCAGTTACAAAAGAACTGAGGAAAGGGAATACAGGGATGAGCAGAAGAGCAACATGCAGGACTATAGATAGCAGAATAATCCTTTATGTATGCGGAATTGCAGCGAATTTAAAACAAGATCGTTTGCATTAGATGAACAAGATGAAATTAACAGACACAAAGTTCTGTAAATAAACTTCTTCAGATTCATTAATCAAGGACACAAAGTTCCTTCTTGGTTGTACAAGATCACTATACTCGCAATATTTGAAAATACACAATAAGTGAGACTAACGAACTATAAACAAATGATCTTCACGAAATTAAATGAAAACACAGAGATAACACAGATTAGATAGACAATGAATGGAAAGCCCTTTTGTATTGATTTCTCTCTGATCTATTTACACTTTCAGAAAATATGCCTAGTTCTTCCTCTTTTTAGAATGGCGTAGAAACACCATTATATAGCTTACAAGTCAGTTACTTTTTTTTTGTAACCGTTTCTTTTAACTAAAGAATAGTTAAGGACTGCCAACTCGCAGTACCTCAACCTATTACAAAGAAAACGGAAAAAGAAGCGAAGAAGAGAAAAGAATGGGGAAGAAGACAGGTGTCCGATCACTGAGAGGGACCCACTGACTTCAGAATCCGCTGTCTGAATCTCTTCAACGCCTCAGCTATGTCTCTGCCACGGGGAACTGACGTGTTGGCTGCAGACTGAGTCCAAAATCCCAGACACTTCTCCATCTCTTTATCAAACTCGACATGAGTATGATAATCTTTATTTGCTTCTTCGATGGTAGACTGAAGAGAGCAGATCTCCTTCATTTTTTCTTTGGAGATGGAGCTTTCCTTGAATAAATTGTCCTTTACAAAAGCTCTGAACTGAGCTTTGATCTCTTGTAAGGAAAGGGGCACACCAGAAGTTTCATCTTGAAGATGACAATGTATATCTTTGAAAGCCGAGACAACCAATGTCTTGAAGGCTTCGCCCTTCTGCCAGCTATTTTTCATTTCTCCCAAAGCCTCCTCTAAGACTCTGATCTTCCACTCCACACTGTAGACCCATGATTTTGATAGATTGTCCTTTGCATCATCAAAAACTTTATTCGCCAACAAAATGTTCTCATCTGTCTGTCCCATAAGGCAAAGGTCTACTATGCAACTACTCCAGATTTTGAGCTCTTTATCCATGGTATTGATAGTGGAGGAGAGCTTCAGTTGCACATTGCTCACCTTTTCGTGGAGTTTGAAAGCTTCATCGATGAAGTTTAACCCAGCAACAAGCATGTCTTCCACCATGGCTTCGATAGCTCTACCATAGACAGAATGCTTGTGCATATCTTTAATACTCTGCACTTCATCTTGGCTTAGAATTACTGGAGGTGGAAGAGTAGTCAATGGGGTAGGGTCCAAAACTTTGTCCTTAGACAAAAGAGACTTGATGAAACCTGTGAGAACTTGGGCCTGTTCTTCCAACTGTTCAATCGTTTGTTGCCCTTTCTCTACCCTCCCAATGACTCTTGTGACTGTTTCCTGGAGGTTGTGAATTTCACCTTCAGGGGTAGACTCTCCCATTGGGATTCTCGAGAGCTCTAAGTCAGATACCTGCAAGTCCTGCTCTGATTTATCCATTGAAGGCTTGGCAATCTCCAAGAATTGCTAGCCTTGAGCATCAGACACTATTCTGGAGGTAGTTCTGGCTTTCTTGGCACGAGAAGGAGTGGTGCCCAACAAGGCTGCGACAGCATCAAAATTTGTCCCTGAACTCCGAGAGGAAAATTTCCTCTTCCTTTTGTCAACCAGAGGTTGCACCCACGCAAAAGAGGAAGAAGAATCAGCAGGAGGGGCAAGGGGACCAAGAGACAAGGAGCTCATGATGCTCAAGGTCTGTGCAGATGTTGACTCGAGTTGAGATGTGGGCGGGGCACTGGAGGCAATTGCGGCAGAAGAATCAACATTACCTGGAAGCTCAGTGCTCTGGATTTCTTTATCTTTATCAGTTGGATCTTCAGGAGCACTTGCAAGAGTTGGTACTTCACTTTCTTCACTTTCACTGAGAACAATGATGTTCTCTGGTCCCATAGGCAACTCTGCCTGTTTTCTTTGAGGGTCACTTTCCACAGGTTCCTTCTTAACCTCCTTGAGCTTCTTCTGGTACACTTGAGGGGATGAAGAAGGAGTAGAAACTGTAGGTCCTTGTATTGATGAGGCAGGAGGGCTCTTCACTGGGGTTTCTGATCTTGGAATAGATGTTTCTCTTCTTGGTGTTGAAGCATCCTTAGAAGAGGATTCTCCTGAATGCCTCCTGAATTCTCGAACCATCCTGTCAAACCAAACCTTAGTCCTGACTAAGATTGGGGCAAGGATCTCAGCCAGATCATCCCTCTCTTTCCTATTCCAATCCAGGTCCTCCAAAGGAGTGTGCTTAATCACATTTTCATACTCGTACGAGTATAGATCAGAATTTTCATCCTGGAGACCTTCAGGAACTTGGTACAGACCGAGTTCTTGGATCAATTGCAGGGAGAATCTATCACAATGCCTTCTCCTGGCTTCGAAATCATCTGCACAATCAACCCAGTAGTCTTCTGTATCTGCCCTATGATGATAGATTATTTTGATGTTCTGTTCAATAAACTTCTTCAAGTCAAAGCAGGTTCTTGGCTTGAAGAAATGAACAGTTATAGGGACCAGGGCTCTTTCTATGTTCTGAGCATCCAGAGCTGTTTTGCAAGTGTAGTTTCCCAGAGAGATGGGAAAGTGCAAGCCAGAAATCTTCTTATCTCTGCAAGTTTTGTGCAACTTGTCTAACTGTCTGCATACTTCTATCAAGGCCATTTTATCATTGCAGAACATGGGTAGTCTCAGAGGGGTGCTCTCATAGCCAGCAAGCCTGATATAAGAGAATTTCCTGAATTGGATGAAATAAGCACCATATTGTGATATCAGGTTCATTGCTTCATCTGAAAACCTTCTGGTAGTATCACCTTCGAGCAGTCTAACCACGTACATGGTGAAAGCATCATTGACCCTTCTGAAATTACGATTGCTGGTCTCCAGGGTGAACTGCGGGCAGTAAGCATATACTGGATCATCTTTGTGTACATCAATGTAAGAAAAGCCAAACCATTGCCGCGACACTTCCAGGGTATACATCAAGTACGAAGTCATGTAGAATTTCTTTGTTTGCTGCACATTGGACAGCTGCTCCATCAAATTCATGCTTATGATTTCTGCCCAATTGATATTTTGCGTTCCTTCGCACACCATGCTGATGAGCGGGCACATCCAGAAGTGAAATTTGTTGGTAGAGGGCAAACCCATAACCCGGGCCAGCAAGATTATGAAGTCTGACAACTCTTCTGTAGACACCTAAAATTGGTTACCCAATTTAGTGTCTCTCTCATCCGTTTACTTGCTTAGGTAACTTGGGGCACGTTTGCGTCACCAACTATCCCCTTGGGGTATTTTCCAATTTGTGATTTAAATCACTTACTCTAAATTCAATTCCATCACATCTTACCCATGAGTAATTAAATATTAAATATTTAATTACGCTTCTTCCCATGCATCTTAATCACTTATCTACCCCAAATTTATTCTATCTATGTATCACACCCATTTTTCCTCTTTCCTAAGCGGGATATTTCCCGTATTCGGAGCAAGTCGCATCTTTCTAGAAATCAACCATTTTGGCCGTCTCGAGAGTCTTTTCCGCTATCGGTGCCGACCCATATGGTCGGCGCCGATTTTCTCGGATCGGCGCCGATTATAAAAGCAGGTCCAGAGCTCAGTTCTAACCCCCGAAAAAGAGACCACGAACGAGTGAAAGAGCGAACAGGTGAAAAAAGAAAGCACTTCCGCACGAACAGAGAGCGAGAAGGATATAGGTTGCAAGAAGGAGAGATCTTTTTAGCATCAATTGTCTCAGTTAGGACAGATCCTGTCCAAATCAATCCCTGAGAGGAGCACCGTTACTCTGCCCGTATCACACCACCATCTATCACCTGGTGACTCTGTTCCAGTGTCTCGCCATCTTCGGCACATCCAGCAGACCACATTCACCTTCCAATTCCCAAATCTTATCGCACAGTCCCTGATCGATCAATCTGCCTTCAGTCGACGCTGATCTTATCCAGTCGATGCCGATCAGTCTCAATCGACGCCGGTCACATCAGTCGCTGCCGATTCTACCCAGTCGACGCCGATTTCCCTGCGGACAGGTAAAGGTCACAGGTAACACTAATTCAACATTATTTCATAGTTCCCTGTTTTCTGTACTTTCTGTCTGCTGTTCAGTTTCTATTTTATTACTGCAATCAGAAAATCTAACTTTTTACTTACATCTTTTATCATGCATGCTTCCTTTCTTTATTGAAAACGTGGACTTAAATATCTTTTAACGTGGTCTTTTTCTGTCAAGCTATCGGTGTTTTGCAAGTTATCCGGATCTATCGTGTGGATTGCTCGTGTGCGCCCGTCTTATCTACATCAATCTCCTTATCCATCTACATCTTTATCAGGTATCAATTTCATTGGAGTTTTTCAGGGTTTTTGTGTTTAGTTTGGTCCATTAACTTGGACAGGTAACAAGCGTAAAATTCTTGATCTACATTCTGGCACGCCTGGTGGGACCCAACCAAAGTCCCTTATTGGTAAGTTCATTTCTTTTTTTCAGTTTTGAACTTTGTTCCTTTTCTTCACTAATTTCTATCAGTCCTATTTGAGCATTTCTGTTCATCATTTCAATCTTGCTTTTAGGGCGAAATCATTATCTTGAAATTTTTCTATTTCCTTAAAATAGAAATTTTTCGTTTTGCCATTATCTGGATATATCTTTCCGGATCTTGTTTGTTGTTTGCTTGATCTTTTCTTGCGGAGCACTTTCCTTGTTCGTGGGATTGTTCGAGGGGGAAGAGCTCAACAACACTCTTTTTGAAGTCCACACACCTTGGAGAGCTAAACCTACAGGTATTCCTCTTTTTCGGTGTTTTCTCCTTTTTAGGATTTCTTTGTTGGTTGTCTATCACATCCAAACACTTCAGTTTTTGGTGCTTAAAAAGAACCTAATCGCATTTGGGGAAAGAATCTGTTTGGCTTGTTTTCATCGAAATCAAACACTTCATTTTTAAGTGCTTAAAAAGAACCTTTTCTTTGTCATTTCTGCATGTTTCTCACCTAGTTTTAAATAGGCTGGAAAAATTGATCAAAATCGGTAGTGACACTATTTGATTTTTTATTTTTCACCCTTGCACACAAAGCCAAAATCACTAGGTATAAAGCATCTAAACAAAACTCCTTCCCTGGCCTCGCCTACTTGGAAGTGATATCCAAGAGGAAGAGCCTACGCGGTACTTGGGCCGTGCTATAAATTCACGAAAGATTTTGGTATATATTGGCAAAGCACCCGACTCCCTTATCGCAGCGGTGTGTGAAGTGCGGGGGTAGGCCCCTATATCAAGCCACGTACTGGTCTTTTACTGAAGTGCCTTCGGGACTCCTCACCAAACATTACCCAAACCATCCTTAGTTTGGCTATCTGAGTAGTTCCTGTTCTAAAAAGCCTTCCCTAACATTTTCTCTTCTTAAAAGCATCAAAACTTAAAGGAGACAATCACTTGCGCTGCTTGAATTGTTTGTGCATTAGTTAGGACAATCTTCTTTCTTGCTTGTTTATGACGGTTATCACCCGGTCACAATCTAGGAAAATGGCCCAACAGGTTCCTTCTTCCTCCGAAATCACCACCAGCGTGGATGTTTCGGCACCCCTCCAATCTTCCTCGGGACCGTTGTTAGTTGGTTCCCCGTCATGGTCGTATAATCCCTTCTATCAAACCAAAGCGCCTCCATCACGTCCAGCTTCTCCTAGTCCCTCCGAGATATCATCTGGCTCGGAGTATGTACCTCGCGGGGATCCTGAATTTCAGGATTTCCTCGATCGCAATCCAATAGCCCTCATGGACTACCTAGTACACAAGTCAATCCAAATATCTGACCAAGACCCACCAATCCGAAAAGTGTACGATTATCCTCGTAGATCATCCCAGGCCGTTGTAGAGCAGTTTGCACCATCTCTCTTGCCTCGAGCCACGGAAAAGGGCGAGGCCCCTATGCCCCCCTTTTCTCTTCCACCTACCGTGTCGACTAGTTCTCAATTAGTCTTACCTATCCCTAACACCGCAGTTACCTCGCATATTCCACAACCCATTTCTGAGAGGTCTTCTGCCCTGGCTATAATGAATGCGTCTGCACACCCGCACATTGCCATCAATTCGTCTATGCCCTCCATCGTGTCCCAAGGTCAGTATCACTTCATGAGTCAACCCCCTCCGAATAGTCACTTGGCTCCCACTTCTCATCCTCTAGGGGGTTTTTCTTCTAATATTCCCGCAACAGTGACATTCGCCCATCCTCTAGTATCGGCACCCTTGATACCTAATCCGGCAGTAGAAGGCCCCTTTCAGGTCTTGTTCCCCACTATGTCTAATCAAGTCGGCACACATGCTCCTCAATCTGTCCCGATCCAATCAACAAACATAGGAGTCCACCAATCACAAGCTCCACCCATCACCCAACCCTCATTTTCTCATCCACTCATTATCTCACAGCCTACCTATACGCAAGCTACTTCACAACAAATACCCCACCAGGTGTCACCCAGAACCCCTGGTTATTCCTCTTACCATCCCACCAATCAACAGATAAATCTCCCATTGACATCTCACCAACATCCACCATCTGCTTCTTATGTGCCTCCTCCCCAATCCGACGTAGTTCAAATTCTCTTCAAGAAAATTGCAGACTTGGAAGCCTCCACAAAAGGAGCCCGTCCTTCATACTCCTTTGAAGGAGTGTGCAATGAACCCATTCATCCTTCGGTAGATTTTAAGCCTTATCCTCCCCAATGGGAACTTCCCAAATTCTCAAAATTTCATAGTCGGGAAGACCCCCAACAACATCTGCGAGCATTCAAACATGCTTGCTACCTCATCGTCCAGGATCAGGAACTTATGCTCCGTACCTTTCCTATGTCTCTAGCAGGTCCCGCTTTGGACTGGTACAATAATATTCTTCAACATTCCTTATTTTCTTTCTCTCAATTGGCCCAGATGTTTGTTGAAAACTTTTCAATAAATATTGCGCATAAGATCTCAATCACAGATCTTTACAACATTCGCCAATTCGACGATGAGTCTATTGCAGACTTTGTCGCTCGTTGGAGAGGGATAATCAACCAATTGTCCTTCTCCCTTCCTCAATCCCAACAGATCGAGTTGTTCACCCGATCTTGTGCTAGTCACATTTCTTCCACGTTAAGGATCCAAACTTTTCATACCTTCGAAGAAGCCTTCACGATGGCACGCAAACTCGAATCTCGTGCCATTGAACAAGGGAAGCTAAAACTTCGCTCCAAATCTAAACCAGATTTCTCTCGGTTCACCAAACCAAATTCTTTCCCTCCTAAAGATAAGAATCCAGGGTCCACCAATGCTATCGTATTAAAAACATCAAGAACCGATAGTACTCCTAATCAACCACCACGAAGAGATTCCTCATCTTCTCGGAAAGGGGCTTCATCATCTCGCTCCTTCGCTCCATTGGGGGAATCATATGCCTCTATCTTAGAAAAAATGTTGGAGGTTTGAATGATCGAGCTTCCCCCCATTAGGAACATCGATGAAAGCCAAGAGCGTCCATTTTGGTACAGGGAAAACGATTTTTGCCACTATCATAGAACCAAGGGTCATGACATCGAACGATGCCAGACTTTCAAAAACCTTGTCCAAAAATTCATTGATAAAGGCGAGCTTATTCTGGATAACCCAAATGCTCCCCCAAATCAAGCACTGGACGTTTTTAAACAACCTTTCCCCAATCATGCCCCAAATCATAATTCTTCGGAATCCCAAAAACCAAACACCCACACTATCAACTTCATTTCTACTGAAGAATCCGCTTCTGAAACCACGTCATCTACAAACACAGCAATCGAATCAGAACCCTCTTCCACTTCATCAATCACTGGAATTCCTCCATCTTCAGATAGCCCACCTTTGAATATTCCTACATTCCTAAGCACGGAGTCATCTCTCTCCGCTCCCTTGTCTGATCTCCCATCCATACCCGAGACAGTATCTTCCTCATCTGTCTCATCATCAGACATTCTTTCGATGCTCGAGGCAATTACATCCCTTCGAGTTTCCACTACAGACACATCTACTTCTGTTGTTCCCATTCCCGCTACAACTATGCCTTTGGTGAACATACCTATAATCGTGCCGACTTCGACGGAAGTGTCTTCGACTTTGACTCTTCCTATCTCTTTTCCTACAGTAGTTCCACCCATGATCACTACACCAAAAGTGGTCCCTTCGCAAGGAAATTCTTCATCACTTACTTCTTCCATCACTAATGTTACTTCACCTATTAAGGAAAAATCAAAAGAAGTAGCACCAACATCTATACGCTCGGTTCCTGAACCTAAACCGAGACAACCAAAATCTAACATTATACCATCAGCATCTCCCCATTTGCTTCCTCCGAAAAGGTTACAATCACCTTATGCCGTTGAAGTTGTCACCATCCCTGAAAAAGGAAAGCCCATATTTCGGACCATTAAAACTCTTGGTGCTCTTCCACAAAAATCTCTCTCCACGCCTCATAAACGATTGGATTTGCCCGCTGAGAAGGCGTCTTCTTCTACACACCCATCAAAGCCATCATCTTCTTCTACAACACATTCTTCATCAATACCCCGAAGAGTAGAATTACCTACTAAAAAGACGTCACCTCTTCTATCAGGATCATCATCTTCATTACCAAATACCAAGGTACCCTATGTTCCTTTGATTACACTTACTCTGGGGGCTTCTTCCTCGTCTAAATCTACATTGCCTAAATCATCAGTAAATTCAACCAAACAACCCCCTTTGTCTCCAAAAACTGCAAAATTTGTCGCATCTCCATCACCTTCAAAGTCTATTTTAGGGGCTCCCCCTCCACCTAAGTCAATCATGTCTCACTTGCTCCCATCTCAAGTGCCCAAGACGGCTCCTCCAAATGTCCAAACAAATAAGAGGATCCCTAAGAAGACTGTTAAGCCTAACATGCAAGTTCTTCTACCTCGGCAGTCGGTTAATATAAAAGAACCACCTTCATCATCTCTATCCTCATCTTCGTCTACCGGATTCTACACCGAAATCCTTCATCAACTTATCCAATCTTCATCCATAACCATCCCTCCAATAAAACCTTATAACCCTAAAGGAGTCAAACCTACCTGGTTTAACTCTGATCTGATTTGTGCTTACCACCATACTCCGGGTCATGATACTGAGGGATGTAAAGCTCTTCAAGCCGTTATCAAAAACCTTCTGGAAGAAAGTGACCTTTTGTTGGAGGAGGAAGAAAAAGTACCTCCTGTCATCTTAGCCCCATCTGAGCCTCAACAATCCACTCAGACCTCTGGTGTTCCCACTCCACTTGATCTTCCACCTTCCCAAATTGACACAATCCATATCGCCACTAGAACCCAACATTATCATAACCCATCTTCATCTTCAGCATCTAGACCACGGGTTGTCATTTCTGCAGCCCCTGAAGGCGTGTCTCCTTCCTCATTAGCCCCACGACCCAAGGTCTCTATTCGTGCTACACCTCGGGCTCAA
The DNA here is from genome assembly GCA_019776745.2 of Taxus chinensis. Lineage (NCBI taxonomy): Eukaryota > Viridiplantae > Streptophyta > Pinopsida > Cupressales > Taxaceae > Taxus > Taxus chinensis. Next base: position 30,789,445 of record CM034156.1, read on the forward strand.
GTTCCCGTGTCTGTTGAGGAGAGTGTTATGAAACAACTCACCCAGGCTCCGGTCAAAATGTCTCTTTTTGACCTCATCCAATCCTCTCCACAACATCGCCAGGCCCTAATTGATAATCTGCGTCGCATCGCAGTGAATTCCGATGAGCCCCAGCCCTTCGAGTTGGTTGTTGGACTGAATGGACCATCAACCGCCATTTCTTTTGAGGATTCGGAAATTCCTCCTCTTTCTTCAGAGGATTTGGAGGCTCCCCTCTTTATCACAGTCCAAATCAATAACACTACCTTAAAACGTGTCATGATCGATAGTGGAGCTGCACTCAACGTCATCTCCTCACACACGTTTGAGCAACTTAAGTTACCAAAGAATGTGGTGTCACCCCCACCTTTCGCCCTTCGGTCATTTAACGATCAGCTAGCAGTTACTCTAGGAACTGTGGTCTTACCCATTCGAGTAGGTAAGAAGCTGCTTCATGAACTCTTCTATATTTTCGAAGGAAAATTCCACTATAATATGATCCTCGGATGCTCCTGGATTCGCGCAATGCATTGTGTCCCATCCACCCTCCATCGCTGCTTAAAATATCAATATGAGGGAAAAATATATACTCATCCAGGAGATCCTTTTCCTTCCGCACAATGCGACATGACCACAAGATCTGCCCCTTTAAAAGAAAATGCATGTTCTCCTGACGGGGCCTCATCTTCTTCCATACCTGCAACCAAACTACCGGATTTACAAAATCTAGAAGAGACATTGCAACGTTTCTCACTAGGAGAGCTTCCTCTCCTTTCTTTTGATGCTCATCTCAAACCAAATGAGTATGGTAGACCAAACAAACAACCTGAATATCATCCAGGTCTCGGTCACATCGTCACCATTGGTCTGCCCAATCAACAGACCAATTTCATCTATGGTGGTCTTGATACGCCTCACTATCGCCCAGATTCTCCTCCTAGGGCCAAACCTTACTTAACAGGGTTTGATTATCTATAGAATCCCACGTTTGCAAAAACCTATCTATATCGATGCGCGTGGAAAGGTTTTGGCTTGGGAAAATATGAACAAGGTATACATGACCTCAAATCCATTCCCACTCTCATGCCACATCAAAAATTTAGTTTGGGATTTAAACCCCTTTCAGAAGCCACCGTCACTATTCTTGATGAGCCTCTTCCTACTGAAGAACCATCTTCCCCCACTAAGTCAGAAGCCTCACTGGATGTGGACGACGACATTTCCATCCCACCTAACTTTTGTTTTTGATCAATACCATTTCCTTAGGGCCGTTAGTCTATGAGACTAACAATCGGTCCGCTTCTATACCATTAATCTTCCCTGAAATGGTTGGAGACGATTCTCCTACTATCAACACCATCCACTGTGCGGATGATGATTCTGTCCTCACCTATCTAGGGGCAGAGGATTCATATCTTCCCAAGACTATTCCTTCTGACACGTCTACCCTTCTCAACGAAGCCACTATCGACCTTAATATAGGGACCTCTGAAGATCCTCGCATCATTAAGGTCGGCCAATCCCTTAATCCACAGGAGTTAGGAGACTTTACCACTTTTCTTTCCAAACATCGTCAAGCCTTTGCTTGGTCATACGAAGATATGCCCGGGCTCGATCCTGATATTGTGGTCCACAATATCGTTACCCTTCCTAACGTCAAACCAGTTAAGCAAAAATTACGTAAAATGCACCCTAGAGTAGCTCTTCTTGTTAAAGAAGAATTACAACGCTTGCTCTCGGCTAACTTCATCCAACCCATCGATTATCCACAATGGGTGTCCAATGTAGTACCAGTAACTAAGGCTACTGGGAAAATTTGAATTTTTACCGACTTCTGGGATCTTAATCTTGCTTGCCCAAAAGATGATTTTCCCCTTCCTAATATCGACCAACTCGTAGATTTAACTGCGGGTCATGAGATGCTTTCTCTTATGGATGGTTTCTCTGGATATAATCAGATTCTCATCACACCATAAGACCAACATAAGACTTCCTTCATAACCCCTTGGGGGACCTTTTGTTATCGTGTCATGCCCTTTGGTCTTAAGAACGCAAGAGCAACCTATCAACGAGCAATGACCTACATCTTCCATGACCTCTTACACAAAACTGTGGAGGATTATGTTGACGATCTCCTTGGCAAATCCAAGCACCGCCAGGATCATCTTTTCATCCTTGCACCTCTCTTTGAGAGGCTTATCCGCTTCTGTCTTCGTCTAAATCCAGCTAAGTGCGTGTTTGGCGTTCTCACTGGTAAAATTTTAGGTTTTATCATTTCCATCAGGGGTATTGAAGTAGATCCCGCAAAAATAAAAGCCATCCTTGAGATGCCTCCCCCTTCTAGCTTAAGGCAACTCCGCAGCCTCCAAGGACGTCTTCAATCAGTGCGTCATTTTATCTCCCAATTGTCGGACCGTTGTCAACCTTTTCACCATCTCCTCCGTAAGAATGTTCATTTTGAATGGGATGAGCATTGCCAAAAATCCTTTGATGATCTCAAAGCTTATCTTCTTTCTCCACCTGTGCTTACACCTCCACGCGAGGGGGAGCCTTTCTATCTTTATATCTCCGTGACTGACCATGCTCTGGGAGCCATGATTTCGCATCGGGACACTTGTGGTAAAGAACAAGCTGTCTATTACATCAGTCGCACCCTCCATGAGTATGAAACACGTTATTCCGAAGCTGAAAAACTATGTTGTGCTCTCTTCTTTGCAACTTCTAAGCTTCGTCATTATCTCCTTAATCATAAAACTTACATCATCACAAGTGTCAATCCACTTAAGACAATTCATGCAAAGCCTTATCACAATGATCGTATCACTCGTTGGCTTATGCTCATGACAGAGTTTGACCTCGAGTTTATCCCACAAAAGTCTATCAAAGGTCAGGTTATTGCAGATCAATTAGCTGATGCTCCTCTTCCAGACACTCATGACCCCCTTGCTCAATTCCCCGATGAATATATCCAACAAATCGATTTCGGTCTATCTCCATTTAAAGTAAAACTCTTCTTTGATGGATCCAAATGCCAGCAAGGGGGAGGTGCGGGTTTTGTGATGATTCCTCCTTGGGGTACGCCTATCCCAGTTGCACACAAATTAAATTTTGAGTGCACCAATAATATGGCTGAGTACGAAGCTCTTGTCTTAGGTCTTCAAAATGCCATTAATCTCAGCGCTCGTCATATTGACATCTTTGGTGATTCTGAACTCATCGTTAATCAGGTCACGGGTGTCTATCAATGCAAGAATGATATCCTTCAAAAATATCGTGACATCGTCCTTGCTCAGCTCCAATCTTTCGATAAGTTCACTATCCAAGCCATTCCTCGCACTGCAAATCGATTCGCAGATACCATGGCCTCATTAGCCTCACTTATCCCGCCTTTTACCGAAGACTCACGTCTTTATGTGGCTGTGCAATGATTAGATCAACCATCTTATCTTGAACAACTAACTTCAATCAATGCTGTCACAACCCATACTCAAGATGAGTGGTATCAACAGATAGTTGATTATCTATCTCATTCGGTGCTTCCTCCAGATCTGACTTCCAATGGTAGAAGATCTTTTATCCAACGTGCCAATCGCTATACTATCCTAGGTGGAATTCTTTACAAACGTGGCTTTGATGGTATTTTGCTTCGATGCCTCAAAACCCACGAATCATCTAAAGCCATCCAGGAGGTCCATGACGGTATCTGTGGTGGACATTTTAGTGGCTTAGCTGTAGCCAAACGCATCTTACGTTTGGGATATTATTGGCCTTCTCTTAATCAAGATTGTTGTGAATACACTAAGAAGTGCATCAAGTGTCAGCAACATTCCAATCTCACGCACATCCCTAGTCAAGCTTTGCAACCTGTGGCGGATTTGTGGCCTTTTTCGCAGTGGGGTCTTGATCTTATTGGTCTCATCAATCCCCGTTCTTCACAGTGTCATCATTCTATCATTACTGCCACTGAGTACTTTACTAAGTGGGTAGAAGCTATCCCTCTTTCTTCAACAAAGGCTAAGCCCATAGTTGATTTCATCTATCAACACATCATTTGTCGCTTTGGTGTTCCACACAAGCTCATCACAGATAATGGTAAGTCCTTCAAGAATGCCGATTTGCAAAATCTCTGCAATGTTTTCAATATCAAGCTCAGTTTTTCTTCTCCATACTATCCTCAAGCTAATGGTCAAGCTGAAGCTTCCAATAAAACTTTGTGTAATATCCTCGCAAAGGTAACTAGTCGAGCTGGTAGGGATTGGCATCTACATATCCCTTTCGCTCTCTGGGCTTACCGGACTAGCATTCGTACTCCTATTGGTGCTACTCCCTTCTCTCTCGTCTATGGGTCTGAGGCTGTCCTTCCTTTGGAAGTCCAAATCCCATCTCTCCGTGTTTCTCTCAGAGAATTTGTCTCCGATGAGGATTATCGCCAAAATCGTCTAGCACAACTTGAATTATTAGATGAGCGGCGCCTCAACGCTCTTGAACATCATCAAGTCTATCTTGAATGTGTCAAGCGTGCTTATAACAAGCATGTGCAGCACCGTGTGACTTCAAAATTGGTGACCTTGTTCTTAAGGAAAAATCAAAATGTCACTACACTCGAAAGAAGTCAACGTGGTAAGTTTGCTCCCAACTGGATGGGCCCCTACATTATCACTCATAAATATGGGTCAGGGGCTTATCGTTTATCTACCATGGATGGTATCCCCTGAAGTGAAACCTATTAATGCTTTGCATTTACGGCCCTTCTATTGTTAAAATCTATCTTACACAAATCTAGTCGCAAGTCAGATCTTCCATCCATCTTAATAACCAGTCTCATCTTCTTTCGTGGTGATTTGAAATTGTGTGGTTCTCCCCCTATTGCCTCGTTTACCTTAAATATGAGTATCGCGGCTCTAATCATTGCACGTTTCTTTTGGATATGTTCCTCCTCATGATAGGAATACCTTAATCACCACTTCATCTGTCCCAAGGACTTATCTTAATCGGATCTACTCGGGGCATGAGTGCATGTTCTTCTATATTCTCTTCCCCTCCATCTGATCTATCTAGGTCTAAACTCAGCTTCTCCCAAAAAGATTTTCAAAAAAAAAAAAAAAAAAAAGAGAAAGAGGAAAAAAAAAAAAAGAAAAGAAAAAGATGCTATCCAAAAAAAATAGACTGATCCCTCGAAGGATAGCTATCCATACATTATCAAATGAATCAAAAAATTCTAAAAATATAGACCATACCCTCGAAGGATGGCTATCATTCAAATTCAAAACACAGACCGCTCCCTTGAAGGACGGCTGTTTCTCAAAGAAAAATTCAAGGCTTCTTGTAATTAATTAGCCTTCCAGCATCACTGAAAGACTTCCCGCATCGATCAATCTTTCCATATCAAGCAAACTTCCTGCATCGATCGGTTTGCTTTTCTGTCAAAATCATGAAGCTGAGATTTAGGACCTCTTGTCGATCATATGGAGAATCCTATTTTCCCACTATGGACATGTATTCTATCCCCCGTAAATTCTGACAAGATACTTACTTACTTTTCTTTCCATTTCTATCCTAGATCTGGTTTGCCGACTTGTTAGTGTCAGATTTATTTTAATCTTATATAGGGCCTTGTATGCTTGGTCTTTCGGTTTCCTTTCTGGATTTTATATATGGGCGGTTGGAAGTCCAACTTATCATTTTTCTTCTTCTCCGAGTATCTTCTCTTCTAAGTCACGGTTGTTTCCATTTATATCTTTGGCTCTCGCAAAGAGTATTCCCCATTTCTTTGTCTTTCATCCAGTTAAATTGACATTTCACATGTTAATTCAATCAAAATTTATCTTCTATCTAAGTTCATCTTATCTATCAAAACATCTATCTGTATTCATTTCTCATTACAATTACATATATCTATATTTAGTCAAACACATCTATCTATCTATCCATCAAAATATCGAAAAATACGTACATCTAAGGTACATTACATCTATCTATATCTAAATCTATCCATCAAAATGTACATCCAAGGTACATTACATCTATCTATATCTAATCCATACATCAAACACATCCGTCCTATCTATCCATCAAAATATTTAAACAAATGTACATCCAAGTTACATCATATCCATCTATCAAAGTTCTATCTAACCACATCACATCTATCATCTATCAGTCTATATCTATCCAATCACATCTATTTTATCCACATTTCAATCTATCTAATCACATCACATCTATCATCTATCAGTCTATATCTATCCAATCACATCTATTTTATCCACATTTCAATCTATCTAATCACATCTATTTCTATCATCTATCAGTCTATATCTATCCAATCACATCTATTTTATCCTCTATCAGTCTATACCTGTATCCATCTATTCATGTATATCCAAAATTAAAAACATGAGTACAAGTATATGACAAATAAACATGACGAATCTATATATATATATATATATATATATATATATGCATGTGTGTCTGTACAAAAATGGGTGGTTTCCAATCAAGCCATCTATACAATGCCTTCCAATCGAGGCTACATCACTATACAGATCCAAAATCTATCAACTCTCTATATGGTGAAATCTGAAGCACGGAGGACATTATCTCCTCCACCCTCCTCTGCACCTGGCTGTCTCTCCTGGCCGCCGCCTATCAAGCTCGATGCACCTGCTGCTAGAGGTCTCGGCCCACCTTGATCTCTCCCAGTGCTCCCTCCGCCTGAGGCTCCGCTCACTGTCGCCATCGCTGCTCTCCTCCTCGCCCCATACCGAGGCACATCTGGGGCATGCTGCGCTAGGGAATCCTCATAATATCTCACCTCAGTGAGGAGAGACTGGTATGTGCTCAGGCTCACCATACCCAGTGCTCGTAACGATGCTGCTGGTGCTGCTGGAGCTGCTGGCGCTGCTGGTGGTGCCCCTCCTAGGGTCGTGCCCTGTGTACCAGACTCTAATGTGGCAACCAGTCTCTCCGTATTTGGCCCTAAGGGCCTCCCTGTGCCGAAGGTAGCGATCCCTTTACTGGATCGCTATATCTCACTCCTGGCGAGCGGTGTCTCTCTCCACAATCAGGGAGTCCCTCTCCTCTGTCAAAGCCCTGATCTCCTCCAGAGCTACCTGATGTGTCTGTATCAGTGTGGCATGCTCTCCCCTTTAATCTATCTACCGTAGAAACTATGTCCTCCTCATCAACGTCTATAGAGGGCGGGAGATGTCGTGGAAGCTCTGTGTCATACCACGCTACGTAGCCCTCATCCACCCCCGCGTTATCATCACTGTCTGTAGAGGGTGGGGGCCTCTCGCAATGGGTCTGCCGAGGATCAAAATCGGAAAATCTGTCTCTCTGCTATCCCGCCTATATGGCGTATAGGTGGCCGGCACTGTCCTGTACTAGGCCGAACTGCCTCAGTATCCGCATGAATGGGACTCGCTCCCACATATCTGGCCTCCGACCGCTGACCACTCGACTCCATCTCAATGCTACCAAGTGGGCATCTTGACCGGCCCATGTCGGGAATGCTTGATAGGGTCTCCAGATGACCTGATCTGGTGTAAGCGTCCTGAAACGCTCAGCGTACCACCCGGCTGGTCTACCTGTATCCCCAGCGGCCATGTCGGCCCGCCATCTCCGAAATCCATAATCGATCCCTCCCACTCCTGCTGGCATCCACGGAAGCCCGGATGGTCTAATCACTGCTATGTGCTCATACGCCCAGCAATGAAGCACAAAACTGACATCGATCCCTGTTCTCCGACCAGTGGTGTACATCCATAGCTCATAATATACCTGAGCTATCAGGGCATCGGCAAAGGCAAAAACCTTTCTGTACTACAAGATGTCGCAACACGCAGTCTAGCAGTAGCAATGGGAATCTCCCACCTCCTGAATCTGGCAGGGCAAAGTATGATATCACCATCTTAATCAGGGCTATCCGCCTGCTCCGAGGGCTTGTCCTGCCTGTACTGTGAGGCTATCATCACTGCCCCAGACACTATCTCCGAGTCATCTGCCCTCCCTCTGTATAATCGCACCAGGGCCCTCTACTACTGCTCCCGGGGGTGTGATCTCAATCGGGTCCCCCGTAATCGGTAATCTGAGGATCCTGAATACATCCTCATGGGTGATCGTCATCTCACCCGTCCTGAACCAAAAAGTGCACGTGTGGCTGTCCCACCGTCGCACTAGTGCCCGCATGAGCTCCACATCTCGTGGCACTCGTCTATAATATCTGAAACCCCCGAGCCCGGCTAGCTCTAAATGCTGCCAGTCTGCATCTGTCACATCCGAGTAGGATCGTCTCCAATAGCTCAAGGATGGCATCCCTCATATGAAGAACCTCTCGTGCCTGCATCCACGACATCAAAAGCATAATTAGTCTCTTATTTTCATAAATCACATCTTCCAAAACAATAACATCAAAAATAAGAAAGAAATGCTAAATATATTTCAATCGCGTCGATTTAGTAAAATCGGCGTCGATTTGGTAAAATCGGCGTCGTTCATTCTAGTCGACGTCGATTACTACCAATCGATGCCGATCCACAACCAAATCGACGCCGATTAAACCAATCAGCGCCGACTGCCTGGCCGGAAGAAAACCAGACCCTGGCCTCCCATGCACAAAAAAAATCAAATAAAAAAGAAAATTAATAAAGAACAAAGGGTTCGAAAATGGCTACTTACCCCAGGTCGTGTCCTCCTGCGCTTCTGTCCGCTCCCAGAGGCTTCCATGATGCTCAAATCACAAATCTGGTCTCTCTCTGAATCAATCGTCACGTTGCAAATAAATCGTTTACGTTTTCCGTCCGCATATTTATATGCGCCTGGATTGGTCGGCGCTGATTTTTTGGGTCGACGCCGTTTGTTTTGGTCGTCGCCGATTAGTTTGGTCGCCGCCAAATTTTTCATGTTTGTTTGCCATAGTGTTTGATGCTTGGCTTACTTATCTATCTGATCATTGTTGTGTGCTGAATTTTGTCCTTTTGGCACATCTTTTCGATATCATCGTCTATTTTGGGTTTGTTCCCTATGTGTCGAGACACTCGCTTTGTTTCGGCAGCTTAGAGTTAAACGGGTCTGTAGGCACTAACGTCGTCTGATTTATGGACCGTCTAGTTGTCCCTATCAATGTGTCTCTCTTTAGATGCTGACTATTTTACAGTTCTCCTTACACTCATGGGTCTGTAGGCACTAACGTCATTTCATGACGAGACCAGCTAGTTTGCCCTACCAATGTGAGTTCCTTAGGTTGCTACCTTTTTGTTTATTTTTATGCATCATCAATGATCAGATCTACTCCAGACATCTGCCTGGGGCATCCTGCATTTTTCATCTACCTTTTTCAAACTTTGGATCGTCTGTTCTCTCATCCATCCCATCCCTAGTTTGAGGGGGATCACATCGTCACAAATTCTTCTCTTCTTCCATCTCCTTGTTTTTGTCTCATAACCTTGCTTATCGCAAGTTACTTGACAAAAAGGGGCAAAATGTAGACACCTAAAATTGGTTACCCAATTTAGTGTCCCTCTCATCCGTTTACTTGCTTAGGTAACCTGGGGCAACGTTTGCGTCACCAACTATCCCCTTGGGGTATTTTCCAATTTGTGATTTAAATCACTTACTCTAAATTCAATTCATTCCATCACATCTTAACCCATGAGTAATTAAATATTAAATATTTAATTACGCTTCTTCCCATGCATCTTAATCACTTATCCACCCCAAATTTATTCTATCTATGTATCACACCCTATTTTTAATCTTCCCTAAGCGGGATATTTCCAGTAGTCGGGAGCAAGTCTTGCATCTTTCTCGTAGAATCAATCATTTTGGCCGTCTTGGGAGTCTATTCCGTGATCGGCGCCGACCAATATGGTTGGCGCCGATTTTCTAGGATTGGCACCGATTATAAGAGCAGGTCCAGAGCTCAGTTCTAAGGACCGAAACAGAGACCACGAACGAGCGAAAGAGCGAACAGTTGAAAAAATAAAGCACTTCCGCACGAACAGAGAGTGAGAAAGATATAGGTTGCAAGAAGGAGAGATATTTTTAGCATCAATTGTCTCAGTTAGGACAGATCCTGTCTGAATCAATCCCTGAGAGGAGCACCGTTACTCTACCCATATCACACCACCATCTATCATCTGGTGACTCTGTTCCAGTGTCTTGCCATCTTCGGCACATCCAGCAGACCACATTCACCTTCCAATTCCCGAATCTTATCGCACAGTCCCTGATCGATCGATCTGCCTTCAGTCGACGCTGATCTTACCCAGTCGACGCCGATCAGTCTCAATCGATGCCGGTCACATCAGTCGCCGCCGATTCTACCCAGTCGACGCCGATTTCCCTGCAGACAGGTAAAGGTCACAGGTAACACAAATTCAGCATCATTTCACAGTTTCCTATTTTCTGTACTTTCTGTCTGCTGTTCAGTTTCTGTTTTATTACTGCAATCAGAAAATCTAGCTTTTTACTTACATCTTTTATCATGCATGCTTCCTTTCTTTATTGAAAACGTGGGACTGACATCTGCCAAGGAAGCTTATCGCTTCCCGGACCTGCTTCTAGGGCAGTCCACTTAAATATCTTTTAACGTGGTCTTTTTCTGTCAAGCTATTGGTGTTTTGCAGGTTATCCGGATCTATCGTGTGGATTGCTCGTGTGCGCCCGTATTATCTACATCAATCTCCTTATCCATCTACATCTTTATCAGGTATCGATTTCATTGGAGTTTTTCAGGGTTTTTGTGTTTAGTTTGGTCCATTAACTTGGACAGGTAACAAGCGCAAAATTCTTGATCTACATCTTCATTGAAATCTGCTCGGAAGAGGGTTTTGGTCAGACGAGAAGCTCCCTTCCTAGGGATTTTTAGCTAGGACTTCGCCACTCGTGCCTTATATTTGTCACTGTCTTGGTCGTACAGGGCCTGTGCTTGGTCCTGAGAAACGACTATGGCATTATCCATCTCTGGAATCCTCAGAGCAGTGCCAATGGTGGCAGCATCCAATTTGGTGATAAGTTCCCCATGTATATTAGCCAATTCGCTCGAAGCGGGGTCGAAGTGAGCTCTGCATGAAAGCACGGTATCAGCACATTGTACCGAGATTGGGAAACCTCCGGCGAAAACCAAACCGCTATCGTGAATCATCTGTGCCATTGGTGTAGGGTTTGCGTCCGCCATCCTTGCCCAGAAATCGCCGAAGTCAAGATGACGAGCTTCGCTATCCCCGATATTGCAAACGGCAGACTCAAGTGGAGAAATTTGTTCCTGTCCCTGGAATTTGATCTTCATATTGATAGTCTCTGAGGGGCGACCTAGACTCTGGAAGAAATTACAGAGGGAGGGGAACGCGCGCAGGTTTGTAAATTGCAAGGGTTCGAGCAAAAGATAGCAATGGAAGTAGTGTGAAAAATACAAAGGGGGAATGCTCGTTAAATAGCCGTTTAGGAGAGAGAAAAGCCATGAATGTGCATTTAATATATAACCACCAATTTGAATAAGCATGATATTCGGGTAGAGCGGGAAAAATAAGCATGAATGGCACTTGGTACGCTTGGGACATGTGAGAAGCGAATGCGCGAAACACGCGGCTCAGCCAGTTTGGGTGAAACAGGGAGAAGACGCACAAATGCATTTTGGGACATTCGGGACGAAAACGCGCGAAGTACGTGATTCGGGTGTTTTTGCCGAAAATGAAACAAAAGGCCCATTTGAACTTGGGACATTTGGAACAAAAAGTTCCGGAGTACGCGGCTCGGCCGGTTTGGGCGAAAATGGAACAACTTGCACTTTGTGATTTGGGACATTTGGAACAAGAAAGTGCGAAGTACGCGGTTCGGGTGTTTCGGCCGAAATTGGAACATCTCGCACAAAAAGTTTTGGGACACTTGGGATGAAAAGTTCCGACGGGCCCGAAAATGGAACAACTTCGGGGGTTTCGGCTGATTGGGGAACAGAATGCACTTTCGTACTTGGGACAGAAAGTTCCGACAGGCCCGAAAATCACACAAAATGACCCAAAACACAGTCTTTCTCGATTTTCACGACTTAGGCACTTCAGGGAAAAACATTCACAACTCAAAATTTTGAAATTTTACTTTTATCAGAGCAGGGAATTTTGAGTGTACAACAGCTGGCTCCTTCTGGGGATGACTTGGTATAAATTCAAGGAATGAGGCAAGGCAAGAACTTAGACAAACTCAGGGAAAGCAAACCAGTGCCTTATCCATTGTGCCACGGAGTCAAAAACAGACCAATACAGAGGGCAACACACCAAAACAACAAAAAGGAAACACACCAAAAGCAGAGAAACAAAACACTGTACAGAATATACAAAGGACTTCCTAGTCACCTAGGACTTGAACAACTTGAGGTACTGCCCACTATAAGGAAGTGGGAGGGGAGAACCATCCATGTAATCAAGATAGAAAGAATTTTTACCAGCAAAATGCCTGATATTGAAAGGTCCGAGCCACAGGGAATCAAACTTTCCATGGCTGCCACGAGGTTCATGTCTTTTGTCCCATAATAGCACGGTGTCTCCAACTTGAAAATCTCTGAACCTAGCTTTCTTGTCAAATAGGACCTTTACCTTCTGCTGGTGAACAGATATCCTATCAGCAACCATCAATCTGTCCTCATTCAGTTTGTGCAGGTACATAATTCTCTTGTCCAGAGCATCGCTGAAACTAGAATCCTCAATGGCCTTCATTAGGTGCAAGGCTGGCAATTCCACTGTCACTAGCAATTGAGCCTCAACTCCATACACCACTTGAAAAGGGGACATTACAATGGCTCTTTTAGGTGTGATCATGTCTGCCCAAAGAGCATCATAGAGCTTCTTGTGCCAGTTTCATTGAGACTCATTGACCGACTTCCTTATAATTGTTACCAGATTTTTGTTGGTGGATTTTGCTCGCCCATTTCCCTGGGGGTAATAATCTGAAGAATGATCCAGTGAGATGCCATACCCGTAGCAGAAATCCATTATCTCAGTTGAGGAGAAGTTTGAAGCATTATCTGTTACAATCTTGTTAGGTACACCATACCTTACCAAGATGTTCTCTTTGATGAAGCTGCATACCACTTCAGAAGTAGTGCTCTTGACTGGAATAGCTTCTACCCATTTGGTGAAGTAGTCAGTGGTAGTTAGCACATGAGTGTGACCAGCACTAGAAGTAGGATTAAGTGCACCAATGAAGTCCAAACTCCACTGTTGAAATGGTTCCTCAATCACAACTGGCTTGAGAGGCAACGACGCCAGTTTAGGTCTTCCCACAAAAGTCTGACAAGCCTCACATTTATCCACCCACTTGGATGCATCTCTGAACAAGGAAGGCCAGTAGTATCCTGCACGGATTATCTTGTGAGTAGTGACCATTGATGAATAGTGCCCTCCACATGCCTGATCATGAAAAGCTGAGAGCAATTTTCTCTACTGTTCCTTGTCCACACACTTCAAAAATCTCCCATCTAAGCCACGTTTGAATAAAGTATTTTCCCATAATACATATTGTGTTGACCTCAATTTAACAGTCCTCTTTTCTTTGGCAGTTAAATGAGAGGGGCATTCCCCATAGGTGAGAAAATGGGCAATGTCAGCATACCATTCATCGACTGAGCTAAGGAACAGAACTGTAGGAATGTCAGCTTTCTCCTCCAGCAATTCATGTTTAGCTCCTTCGGCAATGAGCTCACAAAGACCTTTTCCACGAACCAGCTTGGTAGGTTTGATATCAATGTCGTACTCTTGTACCTTAGCAACCCAGTTCCCTCTCTTGGATCCAAATTCTTGTTGTGTGAGAATCGACTTCACGGTTGTATCTGGGACCAGCACCATGGAGTGAGAGTTGAGGATATAAAAACGAAACTGCTTCACAGCTTTGACCACTACAAAAGAAAGCTTCTCCATCATGGTGTATTTCAACTCGTGATCCTTTAGGATATAGCTCATGAACGCGATTGGGAGTTCATGCTCATTAGATTCTTCTTGAGTTAAGACAACAGCCAGGGTATTATCTGTAGCATAGCAGTAGATGATGAAATCTTTGCTGAAATCAGGATAGGCCAAAACTGGAGTTTTAGCGATAGCTCTCTTGATACCCTCAAAGGATTCCTTTCCTCCAGAAGACCAACCAAATGTTTGCTTCCCTTTCATCATTTGAGAAATATTCAAAGTTAACTCTGCAAAATCAGGGATGAACCTTCTTAAAAAATTGATCTTACCGAAGAAGGAGTGCACCCCCTTTTTACTGGTTGGGAGAGGAATTTGCTAGATAGCTTGTACTCGTTCAGGGTCAATCTTAATGCCATCCTTGGAGACAATGTGCCCTAATAGTTTTCCCTCTGTGACACAGAAAACATATTTTTTAGGATTCAAAGAAATTCCATGCTCTCTGCATCTTAGCAGAACTGTCTCCAGGTGATCAAAATGATCCGCTCTTGTCTTTGAAAACACTGTCAGGTCATCAAGATATATGACAATACACTTCCCTTTCAAGCTTCCAAAAGCTAGATCCATGGCTCTCTGAAAAGTGGCACCAGCGTTAATGAGCCCAAAAGGCATCCTCTTGTAGGCAAAGGTGCCCCAAGGAGTAGTGAAGGCTGTCTTGTGTTGATCTGCAGTATCAACCTCTACCTGATTATATCCGGAAAATCCATCAAGCATAGATAACATCTCCGATCCTGTTACTACTTGCAATACTTGATCCATCATAGGCAGAGGATAATTTTCCTTCAGAGAAGCCTGATTCAGGTTCCTGAAATCAACACAGATGCGGATCTCACCATTCTTCTTCCTAACAGGCACAATATTTGCAATCCATGTTGAATGGTGAATGGTAAAGATGATTTTAGCCTTCAACAACTTCTGTATCTCCTAAAAGATGGTGTCAGCTACTTTGGGGTTGTATTTTCTCTGTTTCTACTTGAAAGGCTTAATTCCAGGCTTAAGAGGAATAGAGTGGTGCATATCTTTTGGCTTGAAAGCTTTCAAATATTCATAAGAATAAGCGAGAACATCCTTATACCTTCTCAGAAGATCAATTGCTTTTCTCCTCTCATCCGCTGTGCAACATTTCCCAATATTTAATAGCTTAGGGTCAGTAGGACTCCCAATGTCAATCTTATCATACTCAGCTGATTGCTGAGGCCCAGAAGAAGCTCTAGATTTCACATACCTGTCATGCTTATCAAATAGTTCCTCCAAACTTACCAACCCTTTAGGGATCTTGTTTCCAATGAGCTTAATGCACCCTTCCTGATTAGTTTCTTCTCCTTGGGTGACAGCTTGGTCAAAGGACGCGCTTTCATGAGGCAGGTTGTCACTTCCCTCAAAATACAGTTGTTCAAAATTACCTTTGAGTTCTAGGAAGGAAAGCAAATGTTGATCATTATTGAAAACCTGCCAGTTGTTGGTGTTGTCAGGTACACTAGGCCGATGGACCATTTCAATGGTGAATTTTTCCTGAGAGAAATCGGGATGAGGGATCAGCAGCGACCCTGAGACAGCTAGTGAATCGGCCCTGTTGTTCTTTTCCCTAGGTATTGCTTCAATAGAGAAAGCATCAAGGAACTCAATGGAATCCCAAACCTGGTTCCGGTAATGCCTCAGCCTCCCATTTTTTACCTGAAAGAGGTTTCTGACTTGCTTTACAATCAGCTCTGCATCACCACGAGCTAGGAGGTTCTTTACACCTTGTTCTTTAGCCACCTGCAATCCGAGAATGAGAGCCTCGTATTCTGCTGTGTTATTAGTATTCTCGAACTGTAACTTGAATGAAAAGGGGTGTAGGCTTCCTTCAGGTGACACTAGCAGGACACCAGCTCTAGAACCAGCTGAGGAACAACTTCCATCAAATTCTAAAATCCAAACCCCGTTAGGATCTCTAGGAGACACTTTGGGGGTGGGATTTCATCAGGGGACATAATCATGTAATTACCATGACCCATATCCTCATAGAGTATTTGTGCTTTAGGATCATCCGTCTTCTGCACAATATACTCAGATTGTTTCTCAGGCAGCAGCTTCTTCATTTGTCCATTAACCGGTATAAGGGCATGCGACCAATCCATTTGAATTTCCCCACCCACATCTTTACAAAAGTTCCTACTTAGCAACATCCCGTATGAAGGAGGGATATCTGCTACTAAGATGGTAGCCAACACTTTCTTTTCAGGAAAGGCAGCAAAAGCCACTTGTGCATCTTTAATCCTTCCAACCAGAGGCACTTCCTTACTCTCCATAGAGTAGCAAGATCCATAAGTACGAGTGAGGGTTAAGCCTAAAGCATGAGCTACTTTAGCTGGCATGACATTGTCCGAGGCTCCTGAATCTATGACACAATTGCTGAGTCTATGGCCAGCTATGAGAAGTGTTACATAAAATGGTTTAATTTTGTCACCAGGCGAGGTGACAGTAGCTACCAGACTGGGCTATGGTGCAGAAGGAGGAGTAGGCAAAAGGCCTTTAGAAGTGGTCTTGGAATGGGAATTAACAAATTGAATCATCTTGGTAAAAGCTTTGGGATGGGTTTGATAGTACTCAGCTTCTGAGATTTGGACCTTGGTCTTTTTCAGGTGATCAACAATATCAAAAGACCCAGAGGTGGATGGGCCATCATCATTTGAAATTCTAGGCTTATCAACTTTAGGCGAAAAAGAAGAAGCAACTTTGGTATCAGGATTGATAGGACTCACCTTTGGTGTAGATGAAGTAAGGATAGGAGACCCTCTTTTTGCAATCACGGGAATGGTTGTCGACTGCTCCTTGGATTTCTTGATAGGCTGTGTCACTTTCTCCCTCTGACGTGTCTGCTCTCGAGTCATGACAGCAAATGATTCGCTATTCATGTCAGCTACCACTTCATCATAATCATCTCCATCATCAATACCCTCGGGTGGTAAACGAAATTAACTCGAGATCCCTTAAGTTCTTCAACCTCATCATCAAATTCCTCCACAAACTCCTCGCAAGCTTCATTAGCCTCATCATCATCTGGCTCTTCAACTTCACAGGTTGCATTCACAAGAACCTTAATAGGAGGTCCTTCAAGTGCTAGTCTTGTTTGAGAAGCAGGAAAACGATTCTTGGGCTGGAAATTTCTTCTTGGAACATCTGCATAAGGGGCGTGCTAAGCCAATTGTTTCTTTATAGCAATAAGATCATTCGCAAGTTTCTGAACTAACAGATCAGTGTTAGGTCCAGGGGTGGAAGAGGAAGATGCAGCAGACTTAGATTTGGGAGGGTCTCTTCTTAACTTCCCTGACATGATCAAGTCATCTTCGACACTAACAGCCAGTTCTTGATCTAGAGCTAACGTTGCGAGATTAGCCCTTCTTAGTGCATAACTAACTTTAGGTGATTGGGCATTTAGAAAGAAACATTTTTGAATCCGATCAACAGGTCGAGTGTTTGTTGGAATTTTATTTATAAACCTGTTGAACTGGGCCACAAATTCTCTCATGGGCTCTTGTGAATCTTTCTTTATCTGAGAGATTTGGGCCAGCAAGGCATGGACATCTTCTACCAGCTTGAAACGATTCTCGAACTGGGTTCTCATTGTGTCCCAGTCGGTTATAGCACCAGCCGGAAGGTGAAATAACCAATCAACAGCATTATCTTGTAACGTCTCCACGAACAGTCTTACGGAGACGTCCTCATGTTCAACTCCCAAAACTCCACATGTAACTATGAAGGCTGCAATATGTTCATCAGGATGTACTTTGCCATCACCTTTGAATTTTGGGAAGTTCTTCCGGTTACCTCTGGGTAACTCATGTAAAGGCTGAGTAAGGGCTAGGGGCCCGACGCGTTGACCCCATGGTAATGGTGCCGCCATTCTTGGAAATATGGCTTGGGGAGGAACTGTAACACCAGCGCGGATCAAAGCTCGTAGATTGGGACTGGCAGGCTCTGAAGGAATACCACCTGTAGGAATTCTATCTTGAACAGGTGGAGTGCTTGTCAAACGAGTCCTTCTATCTCTTGTTGAAGTTGAAAGGAAAGGAAAACATTGTTGCTCTAAAATCTGAAACTGAGAATCTTCACTACCAAGGGCCCTTCTCCCTCGAGTGAAACGCAGAGTCACCAGATAAAAAGATGATCAATAATAATAGAACTGGAAAATCCCCAGCGGAGTCGCCAAAAACTGTTGGTCGTCAAATAGGAATTTTAAGAAGAGCAACAGTCAGGGGACAAGAAGTCCCTCCTCTTTAATGGGAGAGGTTCCCTTATTCAGAAACGAACTTATTTACAAATATACAAAACATGATTTTATGGTTGAACTTGGATATTACGAAAGTGTTTTCCACAAAGATCATCAGTTACAAAAGGATTGAGGAAAGGGAATACGAATATGAGCAGAAGAGCAACATGTAGGATTATAGATAGCAGAATAATCCTTTATGTATGCGGAAGTTGCAGTGAATTTAAAACAAGATCGTTTGCACTGGATGAACAAGACGAGATTACCAGACACAAAGTTCTGTAAATAACCTTCTTCAGATTCATTAATCAAGGACACAAAGTTCCTTCTTGGTTGTACAAGATCACTATACTCGCAATATTTGAAAATATGCAATAAGTGAGACTAACGAACTATAAACAAATGATCTTCACTAAATTAAATGAAAATGCAGAGATAACACAGATTAGATAGACAAAGAATGGAAAGCCCTTTTGTATTGATTTCTCTCTGATCTATTTACACTTTCAGAAAATATGCCCAGTTCTTCCTCCTTTTAGAATGGCGTAGAAAACACCATTATATAGCTTACAAGTCAGTTACTTTATTTTTGTAACCGTTTCTTTTAACTAAAGAATAGTTAAGGACTGCCAACTCGCAGTACCTCAACCTATTACAAAGAAAATGGAAAAAGAAAGGGAAGAAGAGAAAAGAATGGGGAAGAAGACAGGTGTCCGATCATTGAGAGGGACCCACTGACTTCAGAATCCGCTGTCTGAATCTCTTCAACGCCTCAGCTATGTCTCTGCCATGGGGAACTGACGTGTTGGCTGCAGACTGAGTCCAAAATCCCAGACACTTCTCCATCTCTTTATCAAACTCGACATGAGTATGATAATCTTTATTTGCTTCTTCGATGGCAGATTGAAGAGAGCAGATCTCGTTCATTTTTTCTTCAGAGATGGATCTTTCCTTGAATAAATTGTCTTTTACAAAAGCTCTGAACTGAGCTTTGATCTCTTGTAAGGAAAGGGGCGCACCAGAAGTTTCATCTTGAAGATGACAATGTATATCTTTGAAAGCCGAGACAACCAATGTCTTGAAGGCTTTGCCCTTCTGCCAGCTATTTTTCATTTCTCCCAAAGCCTCCTCCAAGACTCTGATCTTCCACTCCACGCTGTAGACCCATGATTTTGATAGATTGTCCTTTGCATCATCAAAAAATTTATTCGCCAGCAAAATGTTCTCATCTGTCTGTCCCATAAGGCAAAGGTCTACTATGCAACTGCTCCAGATTTTGAGCTCTTTATCCATGGTATTGATAGTGGAGGAGAGCTTCAGTTGCACATTGTTCACCTTTTCGTGGAGTTTGAAAGCTTCATTGATGAAGTTTAACCCAAAAACAAGCATGTCTTCCACCATGGCTTCAATAGCTCTGCCATAGAAAAAATGCTTGTGCATATCTTTAATACTCTGCACTTCATCTTGACTTAGAATTACAGGAGGTGGAAGAGTAGTCAATGGGGTAGGGTCCAAAACTTTTTCCTTAGACAAAAGAGACTTGAGGAAACCTATGAGAACTTGGGCCTATTCTTCCAACTATTCAATAGTTTGTTGCCCTTTCTCTACCCTCCCAATGACTCTTGTGACTATTTCCTGGAGGTTGTGAATTTCACCTTCAGGGGTAGACTCTCCCATTGGGATTCTCAAGAGCTCGAAGTCAGATACCTGTAAGTCCTGCTCTGATTTATCCATTGTAGGCTTGGAAATCTCCAGGAATTGCTGACCTTGAGCATCAGACACTATTCTATAGGTGACTTCTGGCTTTCTTGGCACGAGAAGGAGTGGTTCCCAACAAGGCTGCGAAAACATCAAAATTTGATCCCTGAGCTTTGAGAGGAGAATTTCCTCTTCCTTTTGTCAACCAGAGGTTGCACCCACGTAAAAGAGGAAGAAGAATCAGCAGGAGGAACAAGGGGACCAAGAGACAGAGGAGCTCATGACGCTCAAGGTCTTTGTAGCTGTTGACTCGAGTTGAGATGTGCGAGTGGGGCACTTGGAAGCAATTGCGGCAGAAGAATCAACATTACCTGAAAGCTCAGTGCTCTGGATTTCTTTATCTTTATCAGCTCGGATCTTCAGGAGCACTTGCAAGAGTTGGTACTTCACTTTCTTCACTTTCACTGAGAACAATGATGTTCTATGGTCCCATAGGCAACTCTGCCTGCTTTATTTGTGGGTCACTTTCCACAGGTTCCTTCTTAACCTCCTTGAGCTTCATCTGGTACACTTGAGGGGATGAAGAAGGAGTAGAAACTGCAGGTCCTTCTATTAATGAGGCAGGAGGGGTCTTCACTGGGGTTTCTGACCTTGGAATAGATGCTTCTCCTCTTGGTGTTGAAGCATCCTTAGAAGAGGATTCTCCTGAATGCCTCCTGAATTCTCGAACCATCCTGTCAAACCAATCCTTAGTCCTGACTAAGACTAGAGCAAGGATCTCAGCCAGATCATCCCTCTCTTTCCTGTTCCAATCCAGGTCCTCCAAAGGAGTGTGCTTAATCACACTTTCATACTCGTACGAGTATAGATCAGAATTGTCATCCTGGAGACCTTCAGCAACTTGGTACAGACCAAGTTCTTGGATCAATTACAGGGATAACCTGCCACAATGCCTTCTCCTGGCTTTTTTTTTTGCACAATCAGCTCAGTAGTCTTCTGTATCTGCCCTATGATGATAGATTATCTTGATGTTCTGTTCAATAAACTTCTTCAAGTCAAAGCAGGTTCTTGGCTTCAAGAAATGAACAGTGATAGGGACCAGGGCTCTTTCTATGTTCTGAGCATCCAGAGCTGTTTTGCAAGTCTAGTTTCCCAAAGAGATGGGAAAGTACAAGCCAGAAATCTTCTTATCTCTGCAAGTTCTGTGCAACTTGTCTAACTGTCTGCATACTTCTATCAAGGCCATTTTATCATTGCAGAACGATGGGCAGTCTCAGATGGGTGCCCTCATAGCCGGCGAGCCTGATATAAGAGAATTTCCTGAATTGGATGAAATAAGCACCATATTGTGATATCAGGTTCATTGCTTCATCTGAAAACCTTCTAGCAGTATCACCTTCGAGCAGTCTGACCACATACATGGTAAAAGTGTCATTGACCCTTCTGAAATTACGATTGCTAGTCTCCAAAGTGAACTGCGGGCAGTAGGCATATACTGGATCATCTTTGTGTGCATCTATATAAGAAAAACCGAACCACTGCCTTGATGCTGCCAGAGTATACATCAGGCACGAGGTCATGTAGAACTTCTTCGTTTGCTGCACATTCGATAGCTGCTCCGTCAAATTCATGCTTATGATTTCTGCCCAATTGATATTTTGCGTTCCTTCGCACACCATGCTGATGAGCGAGCACATCCAGAAGTGAAATTCATTGGTAGAGGGCAAACCCATAACCCGAGGCCAGTAAGATTATGAAGTCTGACAACTCTTCATTGAAATCTACTCGGAAGAGGGTTTTGGTCAGACGAGAAGCTCCCTTCCTAGGGTTTTTAAGCCAGGACTTCGCCACTCGTGCCTTATATTTGTCACTGTCTTGGTCGAACAGGGCCTGTGCTTGATCCCGAGAAACGACTATGGCATTATCCATCTCTGGAATCCTCAGAGCAGTGCCAATGGCGGTAGCATCCAATTTGGCGATAAGTTCCCCATGTATATTAGTCAATTCGCTCGAAGCGGGGTCGAAGTGAGCTCCGCATGAAAGCACGGTATCAGCACACTGTACCAAGATTGGGAAACCTCCGGCGAAAGCCAAACCGCTATCGTGAATCATCTGCGCCATTGGTGTAGGGTTTGCATCCGCCATCCTTGCCCAGAAATCACCGAAGTCAAGATGACGAGCTTCGCTGTCCCCAATATTGCAAACGGCAGACTCAAGTGGAGAAATTTGTTCCTGTCCCTGGAATTTGATCTTCATATTGATAGTCTCTGAGGGGCAACCTAGACTCTGGAAGGAATTACAGAGGGAGGGGAACGCGCGCAGGTTTGCAAATTACAAGGGTTGGAGCAAAAGATAGCAATGGAAGTAGTGTGAAAAATGAGAAGGGGAAATGCTCGTTAAATAGCCGTTAAGGAGAGAGAAAGAGCCATGAATGCGCATTTAATACATAACCACCAATTTGAATAAGCATGATATTCGGGTAGAGCGGGAAAAATAAGCACGAATGACACTTGGTACGCTTGGGACATGTGAGATGCGAATGCGTGAAACACGTGGCTCGGTCGATTCAGGTAAAGCAGGGAGAAAACGCACAAATGCATTTTGGGACATTTGGGACGAAAACGCGCGAAGGACGTGCGATTCGGGTGTTTGGGCCGAAAATGGAACAAAAGGCCCGTTTGAACTTGGGACATTTGGAACAAAAAGTTCCGGAGTACGCGGCTCAGCCGGTTCGGGTGAAAATGGAACAACTTGCACTTTGTGATTTGGGACATTTGGAACAAGAAAGTGCGAAGTACGTGGTTCGGGTGTTTCGGCCGAAATTGGAACATCTCGCACAAAAAGTTTTGGGACACTTGGGACAAAAAGTTCCGACGGGCCCGAAAATGGAACAACTTCAGGGATTTTGGCCGATCGGGGAACAGAATGCACTTTTGAAATTGGGACAGTTGGGACAAAAAGTTCCGATAGGCCCGAAAATCACACAAAATGACCCAAAACATAGACTTTCTCAATTTTCACGACTTAGGCACTTTAGGGAAAAACACTCAATAACTCAAAATTTTGAAATTTTACTTTTATCAGAGCAGGGAATTTTGAGTGGACAACAACACTATAATGAGGAATTCAATGAAACTATCAATTCCTTGCATCTTAAATAGTTTTACGCATAATTCATCAGCACAACCATTTCTGTTTTAGATCTATCTACATTTCACTAGTCATTTCATTTTGTTCACTCATTTCACAAATTTTGTGATTAAAGAACTTATTTCTAAGCAATTTGCTATAAGATTCTGAACATATTGGCAAAAGCATTCAAATCATAGCTCTTTAATTTTCATAATATCATCAAATGGTTTCAAATCATCTCATCAATTCATTAGACAAATCTTGAAAAAAACCATTCCAAGACCTGCATACTTGGTCATGCCTCATTTCTTCTACTAGGATAAGTTTTTCTTACCTACGGTCTTCTCTAGAAGCTTCTTGGTGTCACATTTATCCCTCTTGCATCTCTTTGAAACAAGGATACTCCAAAATCACAGATCAGAAATGTCAAAACCAAATAGAATAAAAAAATACTAAACAAACAAAATATTTTATTTTACACACTTATTTTCCCTACCAACCTTCGATGATAAGCACACATCTCTTACTAGTGGTGCGAGGTTGGGAAAGGAAATAAGTGCCCTTACTCGCCTATATCCTACCTTCGGCGACAAGCCTATGCTTCTTACTAGTAGCATGGGGTAGGGTGTAGGGGGTCCATTCACAAAAATTAACAAATCTTAGTATTTTAAAAATACAAAGCAAAGTGTATTAAGTGAAATTAAGTATCCAAATTCCAAAGAGATCAAATCCTCAAAACCATATTTTGTCAACCAAATTGTCACCATGGATCTAAGTCTAGATAAACTGGATAGTAAGTTGCCTTTTGAACTATGTGGTAGTTTTGAGTAAGGTAAGTGTGTAGGTCTAAGTTTGGTTTATGTCAATACTTTGTCCTTCCCTCATCATTTCCATTCAGTCAAACTCATACAATTTGCACCCTTCCGAAATCTTGGTGCTGAGCCCTCACATCTTACTAGTTGCATGGAGTTAGGAGTGGGGCAAGTTCATCTCTTCATCACTATATAGTCATCATGTTTTGTCAAAACAAGAAGAAGCAACGAACATTTCCCAAAGAAGCCAAAAGTTTAGTATTACAATATGTTTGCATCATCACATATCAGAATTACAAATTAAAAAAAACAAAAGAGAAACATTCAGTTCAAACATTTGTTATCACTTGTCAACCATTGCATACATTTTGAAAAGCATATAAAAATAAAGATTCTATAAAGCATCTACTATACACATGAGAAGACAAACCACAAACTCCAGATACAAGGAATATCTGGATCCAAAAAGATATATATATATATATATATATATATATATATACATATATGGGTCCTTTTGTAGTGATCTTGCTGGATGCTTATATGGGTTGTTTTTATGTTTTTCGGGCTCATTGAGCATTTTGACCATGCCTAGTGCATGATGGCATTGTTTGTTTTTATGTTTTTCGGGCTCATTGAGCATTTTGACCGTGCCTAGTGCATGATGGCATTGTTTTTAAAAACATGACTCCTATATATATAGGAGTCATGTTTTTATGAACAATGCCATCATGCACTAGGCACGGTCAAAATGCTCAATGAGCCTGAAAAACATAAAAACAACCCATATAAGCATCCAGCAAGATCACTACAAAAGGACCAATAGCCTCTAAATCCCTATGGGATCCCTTGGAGGGTGCACAACCACATTTAGGGCTCCTGCTACAACAACGATTTAAATGAATTGAGTACTCACGATCACAGCCACTGGCTATGGTCTCACTATGAGAATGGCTCTACCTCATCAAGTGCTTAGCAATCTTATATCCAGTCAGCTCAATACGAAGGGAGGTCACTAACTTTTTTGCCTTCCACAATGGGGAAAACACATCAGTATGTTTGCCAGCTACTGAAGGATCTCCAACGTCCTCAATGATCTCAACCCGAGTACTCTCTGAGGGGAGTAGCAGGGGTGTCCACACACACTTGGCGAATCAAATCCTGTCATCCCTTAGCAGTCGCTACAAATAAAGATAGAAATAACAAGTTAGAAAATCACCAAAAATAAAGTAAAAAACAAACGAAACAACAAAAAGGAAATATAAACTAACATTTCTAGCTAAACAAGGTCGAGAAAAGAGTAGTAGCTCACTCAAATTTCCAGGCATCTAGGTAGGGTCTCTAGGATCTATGCCTATTATTGACACTAATGCAAACTATGGAACCTCCACCAAATATGGAAAGAAATGACATCTTGCCACAGGCTCATCATCTCCCCCTAAGTCTTGAGAAGGCAACTTCTCTGATATCAGGGTCACCTTCTCTACACTCACCTTCACCCTCTCGGCCCTCAAGATATCCTGAGTGTTGTTCCACTCAAAATTTCTATCATCCTCCTTGGCCATCCCACCGGCCTTTCCTCGCATTGTCTCCTCCTCTGTCTCCCCTCCTGTGAACTCCTCAGAGTCTAAGTCCACATCAAAAAGATCATCCTCCCCCCATCTGAAAGTAGGAGTAGTTCTGATCTGAAGTAAAGGTGCTTGAGGAGCACTGGCTACCCCTCGAGCCCGAACCACCCACCTAACCACGATAGGAACTCTAGAAGTAACCGTGGTCCAACCCTGATCTCCTCTAGGACCTCCCCGGGCCTCACGAATAGTCATGTATATTAGCCCCACTGGAGGAAGCATATCAACGTAAGGGAGACCAAACTGCTGAGGGATTTAGTTAAATGGGTGGACCTCCATACTCTCTACCTTGTCTACTAACTCACATGTAGTAGAGTAGGAAATTAGTGTAAGTATATCCTCTCCATAAGCTTTTGCCATGGCCTGATAAGGAGTTACCTCCATAACTGCAATAGTCAATGAAGCCACTGGCTAATGTGGTGTCTTGAGTACTATCATCCCCATTCACCTAGTAGCTCTAATAGCCCCTGGATCCTCTACTAGTACACCCCTTCTATAGCGGATGATCTGCTCATACACCCAACTCATAACTAGGGTGGGATGACTCAAGGACTACCCCTGTAACCTGACCACCCTATATAAGTCATGGTATGTGGTCCTAAGAATATCTACTCCCCAAGCGTAATTACGGCCATGGGCCTCAATTTATATAATAATGGGAGCCTAACAATATAAGAGAGTATCTCCTCCCTTATCCCCAATCAACCGCGAGGCCAAGATACCCATAATAGCCTTGAGGATAATAGGGATAGGAGATGCAGTGATGGATCAGAGCCTCACCCCCTTCTTCGAGCCAAAGGAGACAACAACATCTCCCATGTAGGTGGCCCACTGAACCATCTGAGCCCTGGATCTTGCTATCTTAAGAGACAGCTACCTCCTAAGAATCAAAACCCCCAGTATGTGATAGACTTCCTCCAAGGTGATAGTCCACTCACCGCTAACACTTGGTAACCAGAAGGTGTTCCATTTTGCATTCCAGTAAGAAAATAAGTCACACAATATGTGATTGGCAGGAGCAACATGAGGAACCCTAGAAATCCTCAAAATACCCACCCTCTGCAAAGTGTCTCTCTCTACCTAGGTTAGCATGTCCAACACTATCAGGAGCCAATCACCCTCCCTCTCTCTACTCCATAAAATATACTCCTCCTTATTCTGCATCTACCAAAAACACAGAAAAAGAGCAAGTTAGTAACATAATCCAACATATAAAATCATCAAAAACATAGGAAAATATCAAAAATGAAAAAACATTTAACTAAGGCATCTATTTTTACCTTCTGTCCTGCATCACCACCCTGTGCAGAGTAACAGTTCCATGACCGCCACCATCTAAGGGTGGTGATCCTATAACCACCACCCTGCTTGGGTAGTGGTCCTGTGATTGCCACTCTGTGTAGGGCGGTGGCCTGTGCTGATTCAGCATGCACCTATTAAACCCTAAAAATGCCTAAAAATAAGCAAAATACACTGTTTTGACTGAAATAAAAATGTACCCTATGGGCGCTCCCCTATAGACTCATTTAACACTAACATTTTAAAAAATGATCTCCCCAAGACAAAAATTTCAACATTTCTATATTTTAGGTTTAAAAGCAATAAATTGAGGAAAACTAACATGAGACTTCACAAGTCGATGTCTTGCTCTCGGAGGCATGATCACGATCTCGCAACGAACGTTTTGATTGTATTCTCATCAAAA
Organism: Taxus chinensis; assembly: GCA_019776745.2. Lineage (NCBI taxonomy): Eukaryota > Viridiplantae > Streptophyta > Pinopsida > Cupressales > Taxaceae > Taxus > Taxus chinensis. The sequence continues at coordinate 30,816,645 of CM034156.1, forward strand.
ACGGTTACTGTGGGTCCCAGAGCTCAAAAATTGCCAAATCAACATGCACAAATGAATAGGGATATGAGCTCGTTATATATATATATATATATATATATATATATATATATATATATATATATAATATTCTAACTTGTTTTGAATGTTATTTCACAGAGTTGGAGCACTGACGAAGGTAATTTCTTATCCCCGTGCAAATGGTAAGTCCTCATTTCATTTTAATTTAGTATTTATTTTTTGATTTCTTTATCTATCTACACTTGAGTCCTCTTTTCACTTTGTAGATAGCGAGAATCTGGATGGCGACATTGCGACACACGGGTATGTCAGGTATAGCTTCTAACTCCCCATTTCGGGATCATCATACTCAGACCCATCGTTTTATGCCCCTTCATGGCTAAAATTCTTCTCCGAGGGGGCAATATGTACGTACCCAAAATTGTAGGTACTGTACTGCCGGAAAGAGGTTACAGAAACCCCAATGATGATTCAGATCTCTTCGTAAGGTGTTCGGAATCTAGAAATCATGCTGAGTATACATTTGCATCCCAAAATACCTTACCTAGCCTCTGCATGCTTTGTTTTGACCCCCTTCCGCTCTTTTCTTCTATTTAGGTCTTTAGTTTCAAGACCACCACCCAGTACAGGGTGGCGGTCTTGTAACTGCCACCCTGCATAGGGTGGCGGTCCTGTGTGAATTTTCTAGAATGTTCAAATGCTTTCGTCAACGTAAAAATTCAATTTGCATCCACATTTCTCAACCACTCTTGCCTGCATTTATGGTTTAGCCGCCTGGTAAATAGTAATTTCTCTTTCTTTATGAAAGAAGAGTTCAATTCAAACTTACCCTCTGGTAAATCCAAATGCTTTAAATACCCATCTTGTTTACAAGAAAATGCCCCCTCTCCTTCTTTGGTTGATTATTCAGTGTGTTTTAAAGTTATTCCAAGAGTTTCAATAGCTTTAGATTTTGCATGAATTCTCAGCCTCTTAGTTCAAGGCTTCTTTCTTCATTTTTGATTTAGAAATCACTTGATCTTCACACTTTCATTTTACTCCATTGCTATCCTCCACAGTCATCTTAGCATAAGATAGTTTCAATTCTAGATTAAAATTCATTTGATAATCTTAGAGTGGTAGGTTGTTATTTTATCACAAGAAATAGATTCTTTAATTCTCGGTATACCTGCGTTGTATCTCTGTAATAAATCCTGCTAGGAATCACATAGTCAAGCTTTGTTCACTTGCACTATCCCTCTCTTACTTGCATTCTATTCTCTTTACATCCAATTTTCCGCTATTCGAATATCTCCTTCTGCTGTTGTTATCACCTTCCCACTTTTCTGGACTCACGAGAACACGAAGGAATGAAGAGATCACACTGAGGGGACAAGTCACAACACAACTGGATTTACTGTTGTTCTCTAAGACTCTAGGTTTGAATTATCAAAGTTGTAGTTACAATATATCAAATAGAGTAGCAAATCATTTTATTTCAGTTAAGCTTGCTTTCAATATTACCAGGGAAGCTGTGGGGACTGATTGTTTATGAGAAGCTATGATTCGTTCCTCACTTCTAAGGTAAGATTGGAAGTATTTCAATTAAATTATTTATATATTTAATATTTAGGATAAATTCACAAATGCATAGGTAAATAGCTACATCAGGTTACCTTACTTGTTTTAATTTTGTCATTAGATTAATTGTTAGTTAGCTGGATGTATTAGAATAGCTAGTCTTTAAATTTCGTTCAAATTCATATCCTTGAAAATAAAAAAATAAAAAAGAATATAAGCATAGTATAGATACATCTTTCATGGTTAGTTTACTTATTTCAGTTAAAATTTTATTATCTCTTACATGACAATTACGAGACCTAGAGAGCCCAGGGATTACGTATTTGAACCAGTAGTATCTCAGCCAAATCTCTTCGCAACATTAATGGATATAGATCAAGGCCTTAGGTTTCATGTCTTTCAAATGAAAATAAACCCACAAGCAATTAGAGAACAATTGAGAGAATTGAAAATTAAAGACGATAAAGCACACACATTATGGTCAAATCAAACCAACTATAGATTGCATTGATAGGGTATCCGCATGACCATATAAGAACTCGAAAGAGAAAAAACATTTGGTTATGATCCATTAGTTCCACAACCAAATGCAGGAGACCTCCTCGTCGACATAGATACTAGCTTACGTATACAAGTTACCAGAACACCCGTAAGGTATTCTGAGAAGATCACACAACTTGTAGTTTTAAACATAGAAGATTAAAAAGCTTATGACTACTAGATAGTCGGAAGAAGAGATTGATTCCTCATAAGACCATAGGAGGTCCACAACAACCATGAACTTACAGTTGTGATCCCCAAGTCCCACAACCCAACAGGCCTACTTATCAAATCAGACATTGATGTCGGTTTACGTACACTCATATTTAGATCCTCACTGCTTCTGTCAAACATTATTACATAGTTTTCCGTATTAAACGTACTAGCCAATCACGCTAGGGTTTTTTCGACTAGACCAGAGAATCGCCCATAAAATTTTAGAAGACTCATTAGGCCTCACACCAATTTGTATGAAATTGCCTAGGAATATACACGAAGCACCCATAGGTCACTTTCCACACATCCAACAACCAGGAGATAGGATCTCGACAGAGCTCGACATTGATTAGAGCCTCCGAGCAGCCATTATATCTAAACGATCTATCATGCCAATTCAGGTTAGGAGAGCTTTCTTTGCCTTAGATTCACAAATCCCATTATTACGTGTTGAGGATATAAGATTGCCCAATTAGTTTGGCCATATCCCCATATACTTCATTTCCACTGGCTGTCTTGGCATGACCTCGAGAGGTTGGGTACGAAGAAAAGTTACTTGTAGATTCTCATACTCACATGTCACTTTTCTATCGTACAACAGCAGAACACATCAATTAATTAATCGACTATTAAACACTGAAAAATTTGCTACAAGATATTACATTCAAATTTATCATATCCAACTTTTGCGATATGAAAATCTAAATAAAAAAGGTTCCCATGATTAAATGCACATTTCCTAAGGCAATCCTAAAACTAGTATCTCATCCATATTGCTGAATTTCAAATATAAATTTCAGTAACATGGAAATACATTAAACATATATACTAGTATCCATATTTCGCCCCCGGGCTAAATATTGGTTCGAATCATAACCCCGCTAGAAGGAACCCGAAAAAACTCATCCAAATCTTGCAAATTGGTTGCAAAAAAGATTAAGAAATGAAATGGCAGAGGCCAAAAAGATCAAAGGATCCTATACAGAAAGAAAATGACTTTTTCAGGCCGTTTCTACATCTAAAGCCATTCGCCAAGTCACATGCAGGAAAATGTATAAAATAGCAGGGTCAGATAAGAAGGGAAGATGCTACAAAAGAGCCATAAGCAAGAAGAAGGAAGAATGACAAAGATTTGAAGTCCTCGGGCTTGAAATAGTTCAAGAAAAGGGCAAAAAATGACTAAGTATGGAGGAAGTAGCGGAAGAGGCAACGTGTCCCAATGGCACTTCTCCAAAGATGGATCCAAATAAAGAGGGTCAAACAAGCACCACATCTCCACGTGTCCCAGGGAAGAATGGAGGTAGGGTCAAATGCTCAAAGAAAGTCAAGAGGTAGGCATAAAACGCTCAAAATTTGTCTAAGTATAAAAGTGTAACCGAAGAGTACCAAGTGCCAGCGTAGCGCATCTCCAAAGTTGGGTCCCAAGGTAGAGACCCAAATGAGCGCGAGCTCACCACGTAGCCCAAAGTCTAAAAAATTGGTGGGACCGTTGAAAAGTCCACAAAGTAGCGGAGGCTGAAAAGTGTCAACTCGACACTTCTCCAAGGGCAACTTTGGGTAGGGTTTGTAAACAAGCGCGGTGCCTCCACGTGTCCTAAAAAGGGGGCAGAGTTAGTTGAATAGTCAAAGAATTAACAGGCCAGCAGAGGATACCAAGTGTCCTAAGGGCAATGTTTCAAGGGTTAAAAGGATAAAAGGTGTCCGAGTGAGTGCCAAAGTGACACGTGTCCCCAGGGAAAGTGGGGTGTCGGGGAAAATTTTAGTTTTTTGCCCTTCACCCAAAAGGTGTACAGTTACAAAAGGGCCCACAACTCCTCCAAAAAGGAAAAAGTCAACATTTAAACCCGAGTCAAAGCCAAAGCAGGGAGTTGGGGAAAAAGGTAATAGTTTTCCTTTTGTCCAAAATGCATAACAGTAAAAATGGAAGCGCATTTCCTAGCCAATCAAAAGGATCCACGTGTCCATGCAGAGTTTTGGGGTTGCGGGAATTTTTTAAGTATTTGTATTTTTTTGCAAAAGAGACAAAAGTAAATTGTGGACCCATGGACCTGATTTTTGTTCCAATCTGGCTAGCATGTATCCCAATCCAAAAAAGGGGACCCATTTTTCAAATTATTTTCCCACCCAATTATACGGAATCGATTCAAACTTCGAAGGGGCATATCTTTCGACTCAGGGCTTAAGAGATTTCAAATTTGATATCGTTAGAAAGATCTCGACCTCATCTATGCCATGGGAGTCTGAAACTTTAATTTTTGAGAGGTTAGGTAGGAGAAAATGGAGAAATGTCTTCGAGCTTTTAATGCAAGATCATCACTCTCAACAACCAGATCGGATTTGATCTATTCCCATCGTTTCCTCTTCCTTCAAGCCGAAAAATCAAGGATCGATGTAGTAGAGATGGGTTCAAGGTTATATTTCAATAGAAAGCATTAAAAGAGGTGGTTAAGCTTTGACCCACGTTTTCCTGCTTCTCTTCTCTCTCTCTCTCTCTTCTTCTCTCCGATCAATTTTATAAATATGGGGGCATGATTCAATGTAAAGGGTTGGATATTTTTAGTTTTCGAGGCTCCCTTCTCCTTCTAGCAGAAGATTTGTGGGGTTTAGGCCTTCCACTAAAACTCTAACATGTATCTACCATTTGGCTATTTTTTAATGAAATGTATTAATCTTTGGAGAAATAAAATATGTTTTTGATCGATCTCATATCCTTCTTGTTTCTTTTGCTTCTATCTGGTCTCTCATTAATGTCTAGCTATCTATGCTTGTCTACTGCATACATTTGATTGGTTTATGTCGAAGGAAAACTAAGTATTCATCATTCCTTTGGTGCATCACCTGGTAGTTTAGTTATTTCTCATTTCTATACTCTTTTATCCCTGTCTCCTTGGCAAGTCTTAGACTAGGTATAGATATAGATCCTTGCAGATCCTCGTGTATGCACCTAAACAGAGGAATAAGGAACCAACCTTTAAATCTGGAGATCTTTTACAATTTGTAAGATCCCACACCTTAGGAAAAGTTCCATGTTATGCAATCACAGCAGATGATTCTGCCTTAGAAAAGCATATCTTTACAAATCATTTTGGGGTGTTGTGATTTCGCACTAATAGTTTTGGCATGCCCGATGGGAGGAAAGAATTCTCCATCTTATTATAGTAAGAATTGATGTACATTTTCTGTGATTCTGGCTTTTAAGAAGCTTTAAAATTGTACATCTGGTGACTCCAAAACAAATAAATCTACTGGTTTTAGCAGCCCAAGCTTGAGAGATTCATGAGAAAAACCTGATCTAGAGAAAGGAAAGAAGGTATATTTGAATACTTGCGTCTATCCCTAGGTAGAGAAAGGAGAGGAATAAGAGTTCAGAGATCTCCATCTCCACCAGTCAGAGCTTTTTCAACACCTCCTCACGACAGACCGTTTCATTCAGCCAAGAGGAGTGCTCAGACCAATCAGAATGGCTCAGCCAAATCCTTATGTTAACTTTACCGGCAATAGTCCACTTGCCCTGAATGCACAAAATCTAGTTCCTATTGTAGCATTAAAGAGTATTCCATATTTCACTAGAGAAAACCAAACTTCTCCTAGTGATCATGTCGAAGATATTACAAATGTTCTATAAAATCCATGAGATTCATGAGATGGACATTGCAGTCAAGATGCTCTCCTCTTCACTCAAAGGGAAGGCTTCATAATGGTTCAGAAGTCTTGAGGTAGGTTCTATCCAAAACTGGAACTAGCTATGCACAACAATCCACAATCAAATTGGAGAGAAGGGTGATAACTTATCTTTGTTGGAGCAACTAACAACTATCAAAAGAGCCCCAAATGAGCAGCTAACAGACTTCAACCTCAGATTCCAACAAACCTGGGACAAGATTCCATGAGTAGTTAGCCCACTAATGAAGGTGCCTTCTTATACTTTATTAGGTCTTTAAACTCTGATATTTCTCTAATGATCTAGTCAATGGGAGGCACTACATTGCCAACATCCTATAGCCTTTCCATAGGGGCTGAGAACCATTTGATTCAGGCTGGTAAAATTTCTCCTAGGCCATCCATGCCTCTTTACCATGAGTTAGGAAACCCAGATACTAGCCAAACTCCTACATTAGCTCCTATACCCACCCCTAGGAGTCAAAGTTTAGCTGAAGCTTCCACTTCATCATCTAACACCTCTAAAGAGCTTTAAGAAGTGATGAAGCAACTGTAAAACCTGGGAAATGAATTAGTGACCATCAAAAAGTAGCAAGCACAGAGCTCTAGGCCATATCAGCCTCATGCTCAATATCAGGCTAGACCCCAATATCAACATAATAGGCTACCACCTCATACTGTAAATCAGAATCAAAATTATGGACAACCTCAAGCTACTAGACCTTTGAGGTCTCATGATCAAAATACAGCCTCAACATCAAAGGCAATGGTCCCTACATAGAACAATATGGCACAGGAATATGATTGGTGTTTTCCATGAATCAGACACATAACCAATCCTTTTAATGGTGCTCTGAATTAGGCCTTGATGGTGCAAACTGGTATTTTTCCACAAGAATCTAGCCAAGAGGGAGATCAGTCAGTAAGGATCTCAACAAGGTGAACCTCCAGGAGAGACTATGCTTGTCAATTGGTAGGCTGAAGAATTTTGTGGGATGAATCAGTCCCTTGTTCAAAGTGTGGCTGCCAACACACGGTCCAAAAGGAGAAGTATTGGAGAAGGCCAACCACTGAATTCAGGTTTCCCTCAACCTTCCATCACTCCACAAGGTCCTGGTGTTCCAAGAGAAACTCCCAATATGCATAACCAATCCAAGCCACCTCCCAAATCTAGTTAGGCACTGGTTGCAACAACCCATGTGCAAGAAAGAAATGTGTCTGGAAAAGGGCAGAAAAAAGAGATCTCATTCAATATCATTGAGTCAGATGAAGAGGAAAAGTGTGAACATTTCACTATGGGAGTCATTGGCCATTCCAAGGAAAAGGGATTTGTTGCAAACTATCCATGCAAAATTGGTCAAGTTCAAATCAACCCCCTAATCAGAAAGAGAGAGTGCTTGCCAATGCATTTCAACCTGAGAAGATCCAAGGAGAACAACAAGGTAAGAACTTGATGCCTCCTCCATTCTATGTCTCATTAATTATTGGAGACAAATTAGTGCACAATTATATGATTGACTCTGGAGTCAGTAGTTCTATGATGCCCAAACAAATAGCCGACCAGTTGGGTCTCCAATATGAGGTTATCTTTAGAGGAGTAGTTCTATTAGATGGTATAACAGTGACCACTGTGGGAGTCATCAATGATCTGAGTCTCACTCTACACGTCTACCCCAACGTAACTATCTTGCAAAACATGTCCATCATAGATTTTCCACCACATTTTCCCTTGTGTCTATCTAGGGACTTCACCGCCAAGATTAGAGGCTACCTGTCTACTGATTGGTCACATATGCTCTTTAGGAAAAGGTATGGGGCAAAGGCCATAATCAGATCTAAACCTATTGCTGACTATCATATTTAATCCTATATACCTATCCCAATCAATGCTAACTGCTCAGCTTTTGATCAAGAAGACTTCCTAAACACTAGTGAAGCAGATACCAAGTTGGGATGTATCCCTGATTTGACTTTAGATGAGTGGGACAATAAAAGACATGCTTTTTACCCCTATAAGTAGATGGAAGAATTTGAGATGGGTGTCTACTGTCTACATGAATAGAATCATCCTCTTCCTGACCTAATCAAGCCATAGTCTAAGGATGACAATGAAGTATGGCAATTATTCTTTGATGGCTCAAGGAGTAGACAAGGACCTAGAGGAGGAGCTATGATTGTGTCTCCTAGAGGTATGAAATACTATGCAACCTTTAGATTCTAGTTTTATTGTTCAAATAATAATACTGAATATGAGGCTTTAGTCCAAGGTCTTCATTGGGCAAGAAAGCTAGGAATCAAGAATTTACAAGTGTTTGGTGATAGTGAACTGGTTGCCAATCAAGTTAGAGGATTAAATGTTGCAAAATATGACCTACTCAAGAACTATAAGAGTAGGGTATGGGATCTCATGGAGGATTTCAAAGCTTTCAGCATTGTGTCCATACCCAGAAAAGAGAATGAAGTTGATGATATACTTGCACCAGTTGGAGCAGCATTTGATGTGGTGGATAGCATCAAAAGAGACAAAGAACAACCACATATCCATGTGGTTGTGAGGCCAGCAGTGCCAGATAATAATACATGCTAGATCAATTGTTTGAGAATGATCAGCAGACCATCAACTTTTTGCAAGAAGAAGATGAATTCTCAGCCCATAATCAAAACAAACTAGAGCAGTAGTATGGGAATCAAATAGTACAGCTGCATACAAACAAGCTTCCTAAAGGCTTAGTGACCCTGGAATCCATTTTCAATCCTAATGATCAGTTCAGAAAGGAGAAGGCTAACATGTAGATCAAAGGAGAGGATTCAAAGTCAATCCTAGTTGGAGAAGACAAAACACTTCAAATTGGCAAGGTGGCCACCAAGCAGGAAAGGTATGAATTCATACAACTTTTCCAAGAATTCCCTAATATGTTTTCTTGGAGTTATGAAGACCTAAGGGGTTTCAATCCAAAATTAGTACAACACACAATTGAATTAGACCCAGTTTCTCAGCCTATCAGGTAGAAGCAGAGACCAATCAACCCACATATTGAGCCTCTCATGAAGAAGGAGCTTAACAAACTATTAGAGGTAAGTATCATATTCCCAACCAAGCATTCAAGTTGGGTTGCAAATCTGGTCCTAGTTAGAAAGAAAAATGGAGAAATCATGTTGTGTTCACTTCAGGGATTTGAATATAGCCTCCCTCAAAGATCACTACCCTATCCCTTCAATGGAATAGATCTTGCAAGTGGTGCCTGGGTCAGAAGGATTTTCTCTCTTAGATGGCTATTCAGGATATAATCAGATCATGGTGAAAGAAGATGATCAATTCAAAAATAATTTCACCACCAAATGGGGCACCTATGCATATAAAAAAATGTCATTTGGACTGTCCAATGCTGGTGCTACTTTCCAAAGAGCCATGGATATGGAATTCAAAGGGCTAATCAACAAGATAGTGTTGATCTATCTGGATGATATCACTGTGTTATCTAAGAATGCAACAGACCACCTTTTCCATCTAAGACAGGTGTTTCAAAGATGCAGAAGATTTGGGGTCTCTTTGAACCCCCAAAAATGCATATTCTTAGCTCATGAGGGCAAGCTTTTAGGCCACATTGTATCTTAGGAGGGTCTGGAAATTGATCCAGAAAGAGTTGAAGCAATAAAAGCAGTGCCATTGCCAAGTCACAAGAAGGCACTTCAAAGCTTCTTGGGGAAGATCAACTTTGTTCGAAGGTTTGTCCCAAAATTTGTTGCCCTTGTTAAGCCAATAACACTAATGTTGAAGAATAGCTTAGCATTCAGATGGAAAGTTGAAGGAAAGGCAAGATTTGAAGCTATCAAAGAAGCCATATCACAGGCCCCAACTCTTGTAAATCCAATTTTTTCCAAGGACTTCATATTGTATGCCTTTGGTGGTAGTGACACTATCTCTGCAATCCTGGTTCAGCAGAACAAAGAAATCTCAGAATAACCAATTGCTTTCTTCAGTTAGAGCCTGGAAGACTACGAGGTGAGGTATTCCTTCATTGAGAAGCAAGTTCTAGTGGTGATTAGGGGACTGAAGAAATTTAAGCATTTGGTGTCAAACAACAAAATCCAACTATTAGTCTCCCATGCGGGAGTTAAATAATTCCTCCTCAGCAAGGACTTGAATGAAAAACGTGTAGGGTGGATTACTCATTTCATGGAATATGACATTGAGATTAAGGTCACCAAGCTAGTCCATGGGAGGGGCTTGTGTGAGCGACTAGCCTCTACTCTACATGATGAAGCAAACAGTGAGAAGGAGGTTGTTCTTATTCTACAAGATGATTGGGATGAAGCGAAAAATGATCTACCTACTCCTTGTTAGACCCAAGACATGGTGCGTTTCCTTCAAACCGGCCTGTGCCCTCATGGGATGAATAAAGAAAAAAGAATGCATTTTAGGTTACAAGCCATCCCATATGTTCTTATTGACGGTGTCTTGTTTAAAAGAGACATCAATGGAATTCTACTGAGATGCATTGGGACATATTAGGTGTAGAGAGTACTGTAAGAATTTCATGTTGAAGTAGTTGGAGGCCATTTTTCTCCAAGAGTGATAGCACTCAAAATCATGAAAGTAGTTTATTATTGGCCCAGCGTGTTTAGTGACTGTTATACATGGATTAAAAAGTACAAGAATTGTGATTTCCTCAAAGGGAAGGAGAAGCTAGCAGCACTTCCACTGTACCCAATCTGAGTAGACCAACCTTTCATGTAATGGGGATTCGACTTCATTAGAGTCATCAACCAAAACTCAATCGAAGGTCACAAATGTATCCTAACAGCCACATATTATTTTACCAAATGGACCAAGGAAGTGGAACTCAAGGAGGTAAATGGGTATGGTATCCTAGATTTCTGTGAAGAGATAACAACCAAATTTGGAGCACTAGCCACCATCATCTCAGACAGTGCATTAGAATTTATAGGTTCCAAAATCATAGGATGGCTGTCAAGAATGGGACTTATTTGAGTACCTCATCAAACTGTTACCCTCAGGGTAATGGCTAGGATGAGTCTACAAACAAGAATCTGTTAAAGATCATCAAGAGAACTCTGGATGAGAATCAAAGGACCTAGCACACAAATCTCAAAATGGCCTTATAGCCTGATAGAATAACACCCAAGAGATCCAAAAGTAACTCTCCATTCAAACTTGTCTATGTGAAAGAGGTATTGTTGCCTATATCACTGGAGTTACCAGCATTGGAACTTGTGAGGCAACCAGAAATTTCTGAGTTTGAACCAATGGAGACTAAGTACGCAGATCTTATAGAATTAGAATAAGCCAAAGAGAATTTTTTCCAAGCATTAGAGAAGGATCAAGATTAAATCAAGAAATGATTTGATAATAAAGAAAAAAACAAGTAGTTTCTAAGAAGGAGACCTAGTTTTGAAGTGGGATGTAGATCGAGAAAAACTAGGGAGACATTCTAAGTTCGTTACCATTTGGAGTGGTCCTTATATGATAACAAAATGCAAAAGTAGAAATGCTTTCCAGTTGTCCACATTAGAGGGCAAAGAGTTGCAAATCCCAGTGAATGGGATCTATCTTAAGCACTACTACTAAAAGGGAAGTCTCCTTCTACACATATTAGTTTAGTTTCTCTTTCCTCTAAGTGCTTTTGCACATTGTCTTGTTGTAGTGTAGGTTGATTTTCTCCTAAGTGCTTTTGCATGCTCTACATGTTCCATTTGGAGCATGTATGATTTCAATTTTGTACATAGTCTTGGTGTTGTTTTGTTGCTCTTATGTAGTTCATCCAAAGAGACAGACGAGGCCCTAGAGTTGAAACAATTTTCTACTCTTAGAAATATTCAATTTGATATTTTCTTATAAAATATGAGAATGCAAGTAGCCGGGCTCGTGAACCAGAGGAAAAATTAGTGTCAGAGTGTTATTTTGACTCCATGCCCAACATATATGTCAAGGTAATTGATCCCTTCATCTAGCAGGCAAATGTCCCTCTTGAGTCACCAAATTGTTACCCATATTTCGCCTCCAAGCTAATTATTGGATCAAATCACAACCCCGCTGGAAGGAACCCGAAAAAACTCATCCAGATCCTGCAAATTGGTTACAAAAAATATTCAGCAATGAAGTGGCAGAGGCCAAAAAGATCAAATGATCATGTACATAAAGAAAACGACTCTGTCGGGCCGTTTCTACATCTAAATCCATTCTCCAAGTCACAGGCAGGAAAAACTATAAAATAGCAGGGTCAGACAAGAAGGGAAGATGATACAGAAGAGCCATAAGCAAGAAGAAGGAAGAATGATGAATATTTGAAGTCCTCAGGCTCGAAACAGTTCAGGAAAAGGGCAAAAAAAGACTAAGTATGGAGGAAGCAGCGGAAGAGGCCACATGTCCCAATGGTGCTTCTCCAAAGATGGATCTAAATAGAGAGGCTCAAACAAGCGCCGCATCTCCACGTGTCCCAGGGTAGAACAAAGGTAGGGTCAAATGCTCAAAGAAAGTCAAGAGGTGGGTAGAAAAGGCTCAAAATTTGGCTAAGTATAAAATTGTAAGTGGAGAGTGCCAAGTGTCAGCGTAGTGCATCTCCAAAGTTGGGTCCCAAGGCAGAGAACCAAATGAGTGCGAGCTCGCCACATAGCCCAAAGTCTAAAAATTTGGAGGGGACCGTTGAAAATTCCACAAAGCAGTGGAGGTTGAGAAGTGTCCACTCGACACTTCTCCAAGGGAAACTTTGGGTAGGGTTTGCAAACAAGTGCAGTGCCTCCACGTGTCCTAAAAAGGGGGTAAAGTTAGTTAAATAGTCAAATCATCAACAAGCCAGTGCAGGCTGTCAAGTGTCCTAAGGGTGATGTTTCAAGGGTTAAAAGGAGAAAAGGTTCCTGAGCGAGCGCCATAGTGACACGTGTCCCCAGGGAAAGTGGGGTGTCGGGGAAAATTTTAGTTTTTTGCCCTTCACCCAAAAGGTGTACAGTTACAAAAGGGCCCTCAACTCCACCAAAAGGGAAAAAAGTCAACATTTAGACCCGAGTCAAAGCCAAAGCAAGGAGTCCGGGAAAAAGGCAAAAGTTTTCCTTTTGTCCAAAAGGCATAAAGGTAAAAATGGAAGTGCATTTCCCAGCCAATCAAAAGGATCCACGTGTCCATGCAGAGTTTCGGGGATGCGGGGATTTTTTAAGTTTTTTGTGTTTTTTTGCAAAAGAGACAAAAGTAAATTGTGGACCCATGGACCTGATTTTTGTTCCAATCTGGCTGCCACATGTCCCAATCCAAAAAAGGGGACACAATTTCAATTTTTTTTTTCCCGCCCACTTGTATGAAATCGATTCAAACTTTGAAGGGGTATATCTTTTGACTCAGGGCTCGAGAGATTACAAATCTGATATCATTGAAAAGACATCAACCTCATCTATGTTGTGGGAGTCTAAAACTTTAATTTTTGAGAGGTTAGACAGGAGAATAATGGAGAAATGTATTCAAGCTTTCAATGTAGGATCATTAGTCTCAACAACCAGATCAGATTCAATCTATTCCCAACATTTTCCTCTTCCTTCAAGGTTCCAAATCGAGGCTCGATGTAATAGAGATGGATTTGGGGGCATATTTCAGTAGAAATCATTAATGGCAGTGGTTGAGCTTTGACTCACGTTTTCACATCTCTCTCTCTCTCTTTCTTCTCTCCGATCGATTCTATAAATATGCGGGCAGGATTCATTGTAAAGGATTGGATATTCTTAGTTTTGCAGGCTCCCTTCTCCTTCTAGTCAAGGATTTGTGGGGTTTCAGACCTTCCATTAAAACTGTAACATGTTTCTACCATTTGGCTATTTTGTCATGAACTGTATCAATCTTTAGAGCAATAAAATACGTTTGTGATCTATCTCAAATCCTTCTTATTTATTTTGCTTCTATTTGGTCTCTCATTACACATCTTGCTATCTGTTCTTGTTTTAATGCATACATTTTATTGGTTTGTGTTAAAGGAAAACTAAGTATTCATCATTCCTTTGGTGGATCACTTGGTAGTTTAGTTATTTCTCATTTTTGTACTCTTTTATCCATGTCTCCTTGGCAAGTCTTAGACTAGGTATAGATATAGATCCTCTGCAGATCCTCACATATGCACCTAAACAGAGGAATAAAAAACCAGCATTTAAATCTCAAGAGATTTTCCAATTCGCAAGGTCCCACACCTTAGGAAAAGTTCCGTGTTATGCAATCACACTAGATGAATCTACCTTAGAAAAGTAGATCTTTAGAAATCATTTGGGGGTGCTATGATTTCGCACTAACATATACATGTTTCAATAACCTATATAAATTACAATAATAAACAATGGATTACACCATGCCTTTTCACCATCTAACTTCTACCCTGCAAAAGCCATGTGAGCATGAAATCAACGATAAATCATTGGCATGGCATCCACCCAAATCTAGCATAATTAACATTTTTAGTTTCTCATTTACATAATAACATTAATAATTTGCATTTGAAAGGAGAAGGTTAGAGACACATATTTATTTCATTTCAGTTCACTTCATTTCTTAACCAAGGAGAGAGAAAGAAATAGGGAAGAGAGAGAAATAGTATTTTGCCAAAAGTTCAATTTCACATAACAGTCACACAGTAGAGTTTCAAGTAGTTTATTACAAGTGTCAACAAGTTTCCATGATTGTTTTTGCAACCTAACAGGGGTCCTACAACTTTCTTTTTGTGTTTAACTACTAGTTGCAAAAATGTTCAATAAAGGCTCAAAGGTGAGGGAGCCACTTTCAAATGTTTTCCTTTGATGACCAAACAAACCATGGGTAACTTTCTATGTGTCCATATATACACCAAGAATTTATAAGAATTGATGGGATTCAGAACTGGCAAGTGGTTTACGATTGGCGGTCAATTTTCTGAGGTCATCAATTGTAATTGGACCTGGTTGAAAATGATCAAAAGTTAGCTCGAGGGATCACAAAACCACCTCAAAAACTAACATTCGATGGACGAATGTGCAATGATAAATTTCCTACAAGTATCCCTATATATGGAGAATTTGTCAAAGTCGACAGAACTGAAAACTGGCAGACGGGTTTCAAACCGCGATGGTTTTTCCAAAGCCACTGGTCGTAATTGGTCTAGTTTGACTTAATCAAAAACATGACAGGAGGCCTCCAAAAATCCTTTTCCAAACTAACCAAGAATATGATTTTCCTAAACCGAAGGTTTCAGGAAATAGTCTAGTAAAAATACTAGAGATTTATGAAGGCAGACAAGCATTCAATGTCCATAGACAAAATGGTGGGTCAAAATGAAAGCCAACTTTTTCAGTTATAAGAGCTACTTGGAAGTACAAAATAAAGTAATAGGGCTCTTAGAGAAGTGGCAAAGAGAGTACAAACATTCGATTGAGATCAATCTAAAGCTTTATATGACTCTCCTCATATCAAGGAACACATATGATTCTTGACCTCTCTTTTACGAGGTTTAGAAGGTTGTTTTTCAAGTCTATAAAAGTGGTGTTTTCCCAACTTTTCAAGTAAAAAAAAGGTTGCATTTAGTTGACAAAACATCTAACTCTTGACAAAAATCAGTGGACATGAACACCTGATTCGGATACCCGAGTTACATCATATGAGGTTATCGTGATAACCACAGTTGATATTTAAATGGTGCAAAAATTTGGAAAATCACAAGGTGGAGTTTTATTGCCTTACATTATTTAAGTTTTGTCACATATATGATTTTAGAATTAT
This sequence comes from Taxus chinensis, assembly GCA_019776745.2. Taxonomy (NCBI): domain Eukaryota; kingdom Viridiplantae; phylum Streptophyta; class Pinopsida; order Cupressales; family Taxaceae; genus Taxus; species Taxus chinensis. The sequence continues at coordinate 30,832,381 of CM034156.1, forward strand.
TCAGTAGTTTATAGTTTCTCATAGATTGCAAATGAAGAAAAAAATTACAAAAATTATAGAAGACGGAGGTAAGGAGACCATGCCTAGTAATACCAGCATCTGAAGAGTTTGATGTAGTCCAAACAATTTCACTCACACTCCACAAGTCTTCAACTCTCTTTTAGCATTTTGCTAAATAGTTCGTGAACATCCACCACTCCACCATTCTATCATTGATTCGTTCAAACATTACTAAAGTAACTCTTTCTTTAAACCTATCCATAGTCATACCTCTAATGCCACTCACTTAATCTAGAAGCTCATGTACCAAAATTCATGTTTTGGATACATTTCTATCCCCTCCAATGACTGAATCAGCAAGACTTTCTTGTTCTTAAGGAGGAAAATATATAATATAAACGTTTTCATCTTTCTCTGCTACAACTAGACCAATAAATGATTTTGAATCCTCTATCTTCTTCATCTTTTGTTTACAAAAACAAAACAACGACATGTAGCAATTGGGTATCCTCTCATGAATGATAGGAACATGTTTCAAATGGAGATCCAGATCCATTGTTTTAAAGACATTATGTTAAACAGGTCACCTACCTTGTGTAATACCATTCCTGGGAATACCGACATCTGAAGAGTATGACGTAGTCCATAAGGTTTCACTCACACTCCACAAGGCTTCAAATCTCTTTTAGCATTTCATGAAATGGTTCATGAGCATCCACAACTCCACCATTCTATCATTGCTTCATTCAGACATTACTAAAGTAACTCCTTCTTTAAACCTCTTTGTAGTCATACCTCCAATGCTCACTTAATCTGGAAGCTCATGTACCAAAATTCATGTTTTGGAGACATTTCTATCTCCCCCAATGACTGAATCAACAAGACTTTGTTGTTCTTAAGGAGGAAAATATATAATATAAATGTTTTCATCTTTCTCTTCTACAGCTAGACCAATGAAGGATTTTGAATCCTCTATCTTCTTCATCTTTTGTTTACAAAAACAAAACAACAACATGTAGCAATCGGGTATACTCTCATAGATGATAGGAACATGTTTCAAATGGAGATCCAGATCCATTATTTTAAAGACATTATGTTAAATAGATCACCTGCCTTGTGTAAAGATCCTCATTTTGCATACACCTCTACCATAACATTTAAAACTACAAAATCTGACACTATTCCTCTATTCTTTATACTTTTGTTGACATCCATACCTTGTTCCTAAGATCCCATTTGACACAGGCTAGGATGATGTAATAAAGGCATTAGGAGGTATAACATTAAACAACATGGAATTACCAACATGTACAGATACAAGGTTTCACGTAACTCAAAACCATAACTATAGCTACATAGTGTCAAGTTGGAAACAACATCACAACACATAAACTAGAATATCAAGAGTAAAAATAACTCAACCAACTCCATATGTCTCCCAAAGCATCACAAACAACTCCATATACCTCCTAAGCATCAGAAAACAAATATATATACCTCCCAAGAATCACATAACAACTCCATATACCTCCCAAAGCATCACTCACACCCACACAAATCTCTTATGCCTCCCTCAAGTAATAAAATAAAGATAAATTTTCCTTTTCGATCCCCAAAAGAGGTCAGTCACCTTATGGCCTTAGGTGCATAGACTCCAAATACCTCTAACTCAAGTGAGATAATAACTCATGGTTCAATAACCCATTGGTTATCTGTAACTCCTTGGGACATACCCCCATACAACGAAGCACGTCTATAGGTCCCACCACTCCATAGTGAATCCCATGACCCTATTCCAATACATTATGATATTAGAACCAACATAACAATCCATTTCAAATGCCAACTTGAAAAAATTTCAAGCCTTGGGCTAGGCTATAAAACTTTTAAACTTGAGACACAAAACTAAAACTAAGAAAAGCAAATGGCTAATTGGCCATGGTTAGTGCAAAAAAAATCTGCATGTTGGTGCAACAACCAAATAAATGCCCAAAATATAAGAACATGTCAATCAATAAAACTACTAGTCCAGGCAAGAAAAAGGGATAGTGTTCAATTTACGAATAAAATACATGTAGAGAAATAACACATCAGAATAACTATGTGACCTCATACGACCACCAAAGGGGTAATCAACGAGTTGCTAACACTCAGACATCAAGCCTCATCTCGTAAAATAACATATCAAATAATACAACTATAGTTCCCGCTTTCCTTCGACACCTTGTGATATTGATCCTGATACTGCTAACTATATTATGGACATTGTTATAGTTTAATTTAGTATGATGTTGGATGTTAGATCATGGTTTATTGTAGACTTTGATTCATATATGATGCATGATGATTATTAGAGACATTTTAGATATTGATGTTGATATATTGTTTGACATGATTATATTATAGGTGTTGTTCGGACTTGTGATATTTGGATATTTTAAGTAGACCTAGAAAATGAGAATTGAATTAAAATTGGTGATGATATAGTTGTGGATGAAATTTTAAGTGATACTACTGATTTTCTTGATGTTTGTTGTGATTCACATATATGTCGATGATCTTGAAATTATATTTATATTCATTTGGATGTTATAATATGGCCACGAGGCCGAAGGAGGTATTTTTATTTTACAGGTTTAAAATATCACAACAAACATTAGGGGATTGGAGACTAACCACAGTGGAATTCTAGATAGATTCAACAGGGTCACCATGGCAACTATATTGTTTATGTGTGTTTGTTTGTGCTAGGGATTCCCATGGGGGGGATCACCTTTAAATGGGATGAAGGGGTTATATGTATTTTCTTTTATTTGGTCCCTTTTTTATGTTTGCATGTGTTTATTTTTTGGTTCTTTGACCCCTTTCATTATTTATTATATGGTGTGTAATATCGTGAGTAATCTTGTTGTTAAGTTAATTAATTAAAATATGTCATAAGAAAGTAATTAATAGAGTTGTTGACCTTGAATTAAAGTGTTGTAAGAAATGTGTAAGGGGTATGTAAGTTGATTTTGGAGTAAGAAACACTCCATCTTTCTTGGAAATTTGAATTTGTCCTTGAAGGCTTATTTTGGAGGCTTGTGAGAAAAGTTAAACTTGTCCCATACCTCTTAAATTTGCTTACCAACCATACCTATCATTGGAGAGTTGAATTTAGAATTTCAATATGCATTTTTGTTAGTCAAGCTGAATGTTTTAATTGCACTTCTTGCTTGAAATTGATGTCAATCCTTTGGGGTATGGGTTTGATTTGAGTGTGTAAGTAAAATTTTCATATTATTCAACTACTTATTTATTGTGTCTTGGAGATTGAAGTTGACTTGTGAGTCGGAGTTGAGGATGTGTGAGGTGGCATCCTACATAGATCCACCTCACCCTCCTTTCTTCCCCCTTCTATATATTTTAATTCATTTTATTGTTTTGTGGTTACACTCGTTTGGTTGCTTCACTTTTGCATACTTCATTTGAGGCGAATTCTCTTGCTGTTTTGAGCTCTTTCTTTTGGAGAAAGTTTGTAGACTTTTTACAAGCCTGTGTTTCATTGATCTTGGGATGTTTTGCATTAGAAAGCTTTCTGTTTGGAACATGGAACAAACTCCATTATGGAGAGGTAAGAGCTTGGCTCTTGATATGCTCTTCTTTTATTTGTGTAAATGTTATTGTTGTGAATGTTTTGGCATGTGTGTGGGCCATTTGGGTAGATGGCCTAGGGATGGTGGAGGAGAAGACTATGGGATGTTTCTGTGGGAGGCATAAGTGTTTTGGGGAGGTATAAGTGTGGAGGGAGTTGGGATTTGGGTTCCACCTTACAAAGAAATAGCTTGCATTTATTTACTCGTTATGGGGTTCCATAAGAGGTTGGGTAGGCATAAGGAAATGTGAGGAATAAGGGGTACTTGGGGGAGGCATAAGCGCATGTCAAGGATTTGAAATGATATAATATATATATATATATATATATATATATATATATATATATATATATATATATATATTTGTGGTTTTTCTCAGGAGGTGATACCCATTTCCCCTTGGGAGGCATAAGCAACATCCCCCATAGTTTCATGCTCCTTTGGCTTGCATGGTGAAGCCTAAGTTTTATCTGTTATGTTTTAATGTGGTTGTAAACTGCATTCTGTTTTGGACAATATTTTGAATGAGAAATTCATCTTGTGTTGTGGAAGTTTGTTGTTGCCATGTATTGAAAAATATTTCTAATTGCAATATGGTTGGGGCTCAGGGCCAATGAAGAAGGATGGCTTCTCCTTTTCATTTTATGTCTTGGTTGGGTAGAGAGCATTTCCTTTCCACTGCTTTCATGGTGATCAACTTGGAGAATGATGGAAATTCATACTGTTGTTTTGGAGTTGTGAAAGAAGACAGAGTTTAGCTGTCCTTTGTGAAACTTCTTTCCATAAACCCTTTTTCCCACTTCAAGTGGATTACTTGTAATATTATTGGTATTGGATAGTATTCTATTTTGGAAATAAATTTCTATTTAAATGTGAAAGGACATACCCCGTAATGTTTTTCTGAGAAAGGAAAAGAATATTTGTATTCTATCTTTTGAAATGGAGTGGAAAAAGACAAGTTTGACAATCCTTGTTGAGATTATTCTGATTGTAACCTTTTTCCACTTGAAGTGGATGATCTTGTATATTATTGTGTTGGAAAGACTACTATGTTTTAGCTATGAAAATTGTAATTGATTATGGAAGAATATATCTAGTATTCCATTCTGTGAACAGAAAAGAAAGATATGCATTTAGTATGTTGTATTTCAAAAATAAATGAGAAAGAAGTTGTAAGAGATTCCTTTGAATTAATAGAAGTGTTTTTCCTTGTTCATATGATATTATTTCCATTGGAAATCTGTGTTTGATATACAGTAGGAAGTCTCTATTGTAAAATTGAAAAGGAAGCACGCATGAGGAAATATTACACTGCTCTGTCTCATTTGAAATGTTTATATTTATAAAAAAAGGGGAAATAGAAGTTGCATTCTTGTCTCTTTCAGTTGATTGAAGGAAAGAAAACTATTTAAAACCAGCATGGAATAAATTCAATGTTTTTATTGTATGACAAAAGAGATAGTTTAATCTATGTTCTTGAAGTGTACAAACCTCATTTCCACTTCACTGTATACTTCACAAATTCTTTTTATCAAATGTTAAAAACAACCCTGCAAATTTATAAGAGACAAATGAAATATTCATTTGGACTTAATGAGATCAGAATGATCCCCAAACTAAACTAAAACACTTAAGAGATTCTTTTAAAGGACCTTTTAAAACCAGTAAAGGCAAAATTGCAGGCTTTTTGCTGTGTAAACATTCATAAATTTTTGAATGTGAATCAATAAAGCAAATTTAATCTTGAAATCTATCCTAAAATCTTCCAAGTGAAATCCTCTATGCTTGTTTGGCATGTTGAGAAAGAATTAATGGCAAATTTGAACAAAATCGATAAGTTAAAAATGTCAGTTCACTTTCTAAGTGACAAAAATATGTTTTCTCAAAATTTACCATTAAAAAATTATCCAAATCAAATTCTTAAGATTTTTGTGCAAAGAGGACATCGAGAGATTTCTAGAAAGTCCTCATTTTCCAAAAATTAAGTTCCCAATCGAAAGTTATGGCCCTATGAAGTTTTTAGTTCATTTCGGGCTCAAACATATTAACTAATTGTCAAAATTTAAAAAATTCGCAAGATGACCCATGGGCCCGAACGTTTCTCTTGTCCTTCTTGAAAAAAGAAAAAAAAACGCAAAAACAATAATCCTCCTGCTGCCCTGCTGGCCCGAACGCTTCACCTTCGGCAGAAATTTTTTATCTAAGTCCAAAAGTTAATTTGGCAATTTTTCCTCCACAGCCCCACCGTCCTGTAGCCAATAATTGATCAACATGTGGCTTCGTTGGGCATCGGCGGACACTCAGATCAATTTTTAACCTAAAGCGCTTTAAAAATTAAATTTAGAAAAAATTGCAAGTTTCCTCTCCAGCCCCGTCGACCCGCAGCCAATTAGTTGCTGCCACGTGGCTTCACGAGGTGTTGGTGGAGGGGCGAATCTTTTTAAGCCTTAACACATCAGAAAACTTTTGGGAAAATTTTCCAACTTATCCCCGTTGGCCTTCCAACCCGTAGCCAATGGTTGGCTGACATGTGTCATCTTCTCACGTTGGTGGAGGCATGGGTGAATTTTACCCTTTTCGTCCTTCTGGGTGATAAGATTCTTTTACCCCCGCTGCCTCGCTTTCTCTGCATTGGCTTAGGAGGAGCCTTGTGTCCCTTGCGGACTTGCGGGTGCAAGGGTGCCTTTTCGCCCTAAGTGGGAAAATTTCCAAAAATTCTCCCCGCAGCCCCAAGACCCGCCCCTGGAGAAAATTTTCTCCCCTAGTCCTGCCAACCCAACTCCTCCTCTAGGAAAATGTTCCTCCGCCAGCCGATGACCCACTTACAACAACTATCATCGGTTCTCATTTGGTTGTTTTTTTTTGTAGGTGTTACAACAACTATCATCAACTCTATTTGAATCATCACTCCACCACTTCCACAAGGCTCAACATAGTATACACGGTTGAATCCAACTATATAGGGAGAGAGAAAATAGTATTGGTTACCATCTATTGACTCTAAGGTGTATTTTGTGTACTTTGCATGTCTTATTCTCTTTTGTAGGGTTTTTTTCTATTATGCTCCATGGAAATGAGAGATTGGATGTTGTTTGGGACTATGGTTCTCATGTCTTCCATCCCCTCCTTCATTTTCCTCCGATTTCCACTCATACAAGATTATCTTCCCCCCTCTTCTTAGTGATATAACCTCTATTATCTTAGGATTTCCCCTTTTCATGCACCTCTCTCTTGTCATGGTCCCTTAGATTACTAGAATCTAATTAGAGGGTTTCATTTACAATAGTAGGAGTAGTTTAGCATTAGGATTAGGTAGAGAAACCAACCTTCTCTAGAGGTTTATATCATTTTCAAGGTACTGTGCCTTGAAACAATCCCATGTTACCTGAAAAAAGTGATTTCTCATCCATTCATTCATGAAAAATTAGAGGGTGTTGTTTTTTAGGGACAATAGGTCCTTTATCTTGGTCCAAAAAAGTCTAACTACCTTTGTAGCCTCCATTGAATCATAGTCAAATTATTTTTCTAGTTCATAAATCCAATCTATGAGATGACATCAAATTCCTTAGTTTATTAGAACTGGAATTCAAATGTTTTATGTATAGATTCTTCATTTAATTCATAAAGGTGAACCTCAAGTGATCCACCTTCATATTCACTTATATCTGAATCATTTTTCTTTATTTGAGAAATATTTATATCCTAAAATTTTGTTTGGATAGCTCCCATCATATCTTCCAAGTATTCCACTCTTGATGGTCTTCCTTTTATAATGGGAAATACTCTTATATTGTTCATTTATTTTCTTCACAATTATTTTTAATTTTCGGACTCTTTACATACCTATAAAATACCCTAAATTCCCTAATGAATCTACTCAAGAAGGGAGATATTGGTATAATACCAAATGATGTAGACAAGAATGAGGTATATAAGGTAACAAATTCGAAATCTCTAACCTAGACATGTAGAGCCATTGGAACATGTACATTGAAAAACACACAACCCAATTGAATCCCCAACTCTCACACCTCTAGTAATATAAAATATTACTTAGAAACACATAAAAGACTTATATTTATTATTTTATTCAAATAACATACATGAAGATGGAAAACATTTAGTATAAATCGTCCTTAATGGATTTGATACACTTGAATTTAGTTTGGACTACAACTCTCTTCCTACTAGATCTAACTATGGAAAGATCTCCCCACTAATTTACTGTCCATTTCCTATCAAACTAACTCCCCCTCTAAGAATATATAAACTTTTCAAATAATCTTGGGCCTTTTCTACTGTCTTTTCCATCTCCCATAGACATTAGAAACACTTAAGAAGATAATTCCAATCATTCAGAGAGGTTAATTTCTTTTTGCATTCGTTATATGTAAATCCCCATTTTCAACAGTTTCGTGATTAAAAATTCCACTATATGTAAACCGATAGCTTAATTTTCCCTGAGGTTATAAAACTTCCACTTTAGATAGAGTAAGGGTTTTTGTACAATATAAAATCTTGGAACTTTTGGGGTCCATAAATTTTGCATACGACATTGAATTACGTGTCATTTTTCTGAAAGTTCATATTTTTTAAATAGAAATCAAAAATGAAATAAAAGTATTTATTCCTTTTTTCTCTACATGTAAAAAATTATCAATTCTAGGCCTTTAATGGACATAACTACTTCTTGAATCGTAATGAAAAATGAGTAAATCAAATAACTTGGTACCATTTAGATGGATGGAAGTGATGTTCTATAATGTAATTTCATACCTTTAAGTTTTAGGATGTTGGTGATTCTTAAAGATCAAATTCAACCATGGCATAACAACAAAAAAACTACTTATCTTATGTGATACTCAACCCTACTTATTTCTATTTGATGTGAAAAACTATGAAATTGGACCTGGATATTTTTGCATTAATGCAAGACCGAAGCACAAATATGTCAAACACAAGCTTATAAATTATAGGTTGAATACTATCTTCTAACAAATAAACCCTTAACCCCTCAGAAATAGGGAAAATGGCCTCCAAGGTTGGTGGCATAACAAATGAGGAATAGGTTCACTTTGGTAAAGGGCCTATTGACATAAACATTATCCTTATTGGAGAAATAGGGAAAATGTCCATCCAAGGTTTGTGGCATAATAAATGAGGAATATTATCACTTAGGTAAAGTTCCTATTGACATCAAAATTATCCTTATTTGGCCTCTATGCACCTTATTTTAGCTCGAAGATCTAGGAATGTATGTTTTGTTTATGTCCAAAATTTCTCTCATTCTCTCAATAAGGGACAATAAGACAAAAATTTTAACATGTTTACTTTCGAAGGAAACACAATTAATATTGTTTACTTCCCAACCTTCCATCTCTCTATGAAAGGAAAAATGAAAACATTGGTCTAATTCTCTCTATTAGTCTAAGTACAAAGAATTTTTCCAACATCTCATTTTTGAAAAGATGACAATATATGTTGTTAGGTAGTTTTGTTATTGGTTGGTGGTTTGCTTTTCATTACCCTAGAAAATTTTTACCTTCCTCCTTTTTGTCAATTTGGTTGGAAGCAATATATGGAATACTTCATTTACCTATTGAAAGTCTTTTAGACAGGTGGTGGATATTATTATAATTCAATTTTGTTTTACTTCTATCTATGATAGATATATTTGAAGTATAAATATTTTTTATAACCCTTAAAAATGAAAAAATATTCTTAATAAATCCATAACCTAGACTAAAAATATTTGTTAAACTCCTAATAATGAACCATTTCCAACACTTAAAAGGGATTAAAACTTGTCTTACTGAAAGTGTAATTTAAAAATCTCTAATCAAAATTTTTAAAAGTTATAATTTCACTTATCATTTAAGAAGGAAAATAAATTTATAATATTCTACAATAACATTTATAGTTGAGAATGTAAACTACACTATCTAAGGTATTTATTAGTGAGATGGATCTCAAGAGTCAACTTGATCTATTTGTTGGTTAATGCATATACTCATGATAATTTAATTTTATTATAATTAATGTGAATGTGAAGAGTAATAAATACTGCATTCCTCATCACAAATCTAGTCACCCCATATTTCTCTTCTTTGGAGTAACTCCAAATAAGGAGGGGAAAGTCCATCTCGTTGTTGCCTTAATCCTCTTTTGTTGTATTTTTTATAAGTAAAATATTTTTATTTCGTTGATATTTTCGGTTCATATGTTTTAGTAAAACACAGTTTATTATCATTTTCATGTTGTTTTGTAACTTTGTATTATTGTTTGTTAAGGAGGAAGTGGTGGTTTATCTGAAAATACACACAAAAATAAAAATTCTACCTTAAATCTCAAAGGCTACCAAGTCTCTGGACATGGACATAATTTTAGTAGATTCCTTATTTATATTCCAAATCCTTACAATTACACTGACAGGTACAATATTTGTTATCAATATGAGATATTTTTATATGAAATAAGCACATAATAGAAAGAAGAACATTGCTAACACATGAAGCCATTAATCAGATGACTTTCACCCTAAAGTCTTGCTTTCAAATTGGCAATGCTAAATCCTCCCAAGTCACCCAAAGTTTCCTAGTCTAACAATTATACTCCATACAAACAAAACCAAAGCAGTAGAACTTATGACTATATTCCAAGGAAGGCCACCCTTCCCCTTTCTAACCAGGCCTTTCAAAAATGGCACCAGATTAAACACTACCCAAACACTGCAAAAAAACTCTGCAAGTTGCATGTCCTTGATTCCATGCAAACCACCCACAAAACCTATAATGTTGTAGAAAATAACTGCTAAGTTTATCAACAGGACAGTAGTTGGTGGAATGAACAAAGGAGATGAACCAAATGTAAAGTCACCTTCATTAACCTGCTCCTCATCTCCAGACCCTTTTGGAGTTACAACAAAAACTGTTTCCGATAATCCCACAATCTTCATTCCAACATCAAAGAATGAAAAAATCCATGAGGATATAGACACTATGAACCACATCCTTTGGTTATTCAACCATTCTCTAGTAGAACAACCATTCAAAATATGTTCCAAAATCTTAAATCCATATAATGATAGAAACATAGCAACAACAACTGTGAAATTTGGATCTTGAATCTGCAAGAACAAAATGCACACATTAGTAATTGAATTTCCCAAATATGCTTGAGTCCTAGTAGAAATAGACAATACATGTTTGTAGTCAAGGTAAAAATTGATTAAAACGTTCATCTTTACTATTGAGGGTTAGGGGTGATGTAAAAAGCTACCCATATTTAAAGTTTAGATCATACAAAGCAACTACAAAATGAACTTAACTTACCTTGGGCAAGAATGATTTTCCACTCAACAGACTAAAGGCAGGCAATATTGTATAACATAAGGTTGGCACAGAACATGTTGGCCATATTACTAAATAAACATAAACCATCCTCTGGCGAAGTGGTATGTGTCTATTCATACCCAAGAAAGGAGATGACTTGCTTATAAAAATTTCTAGTAGCCCTGTACCCCCTCTCTGTAGTTGTACAAGAGCATCTGGACTATTTACTGGTGTGCGTCCCATGAAAGTTGGCTTCTCCGGTACGTAATATATTGAATTCCATCCTAGGCTATGAACTTTCAGCCCTGTCATAACATCCTCAACTGTTGTTCCATATATCCATCCAACCTGTAATTGAAGGTCACAATAACTCAATTATTTCTTAATGTCATTCAGACTGAATTAGTCTGTAAAACATTTTAACCCCATTTTTATAGGTACCCACTCAAAAAATGAATTCTATGAGTTAAGGTTGGTTCTCTTCTTTTAAGATTTCATGTACTATGACTAGAAAGCTTTAAAGCCTATTCTTGAAAGAAGCTAGAATACATGAAAAATATCTTGAATGTCGGATTGATCACTCTGTTGTAGTACTGTTGATTTACATATACAAGTGAATAGATTTATATACCATAGTATAATTATGAATCTATAACTTTTTTCAAAAACATTATATCCGGGTGCAGGTTATTAAGCTAAGAGAGTATTATCATCCTCTACTTCATTTTAGTTTCTTATATATATATATATATATATATATATATATATAAATAAAACTACCTCTTTGCCCCATGCAGTCCTGGTTTCATAGGTGCAACTAGCCACCTTCAAGGCTTCCTCTTCAAGGAGTGAAGGAGAAGAATGGATTTTGAATCCAGTGTCTCTCATAATGGTCTGAGCGGATGCTACAAGAGTAGAAGATTCTCCAAAAGTGCTCCTTAAAGACTCCTCCGAAAAAAAAGATGAAAAATGGTGAGAATCTGCCAAAAGGAAATGAAAAGATGTATTATTATGTGTATATATCCCAACTGATACTAATTCAAAGAAGCCCAAATTTAGTACATCCTTGCCTTTTCCTTGACTCTTCTCTTTGTTTGTTGTAGGTCGTACTCCATACAATCCTTTTCTTCTATGGAAGCAACATGTTCCAAAATAAATGGGACCTTGGATTCCATTCATTCCTTTTCCTAGTGTCTGCATACAATTTACAATTTCCCTTGTGATCCATTTTGAATTCTAATATAATTGTACTACATATAAAGCATTTACAACCACAAGCAATATGGTTTCATAGACACATTAACTTGTAATATACCTACGTTCATCAATATTTTGTGTTGATTTCCCAAGGGATCATCCTTAAGGCCTCCATAAAATAACTGTGGAAATTGTACGAAGCCAGATTCTCGTTCGCATGGACATCCAATGAAGAAACACATAGCTTCTTGTATGGCTTTTGGATTGCTTACATGCATATCACAGTCCAAATTAAGAATATAAGGAGCATTTGTCATTATTCCAGATACCCTTGCCTGAAGAATCCAATAAATAATGTTAACACTAGAACTTAGTAAATTATTATATTCAATAAAAAAACAACTAAATTTATATGTCATTTCAAAGTTAAAGTAAATGGGCCTCTTGATTAAAGTATGTGTACTTTATAGTGAAGGCTCGCCCCTTCAAATTTGAAAGGGCGAGTTATATACAACATTAATTTATATATAAGTTATATGGAAATATAATCCCCTTCCGAACTTTCACAAGGATTAAATTCCTTACATCCATGTCAACTAAAGTTATAAAACAAAACTGATTTATTTTTTCGTGGAAATGAATTTTAAGTCCTGGTAGTTCAGTATCAATGAATAGAAACCCTTAGGGGTCCTCATACACTAACTTGGTGTTTCTTAAAAATAAGAAAATACCGTCTTTAAACATGAAATAATTTTTATAAATTGAATTACCATAACATTCATGGCCCCCGCTTTATAGTGATGACCAACCATGGGACGTTTTTCTCTCGCAACATAAATAAGGTGGGGAAGATTAACACCTTCATTTTCCTCGCCCTTTTTGTTTTCATGAATAACCTGGATACATATAAATGACAAACATTGTTCATATGAGATTAGGATTCACAGTTGATGCAAAATCTAACAGTTTCGATAATAATGACAGAAAAAATATTTATGATAGCTCGTTATCACCTGCACTACACTGGAGTGGTTTCTTATGTCTGCGCTTCTATAAACAAAACCTTCAATAGCCTTTTGAGATATCGAGTCTAATGGAGCTTTCCCTGTCTCCAATGCTTCACTTATCTTTTTCTGCAGACTTTCGTATTCACCCTACAAAACACTCCACAATGTTAAAAGGGTTTTGTAATATTCTACCAAAAAAGTTTAAACTTATCATACTCTAGTACCTTCATATCCAGCCATTCTCTCGCAAAATCTGGATCAGAAGGCTTTTTTTGTTTGGAGAAATACATAAATGGAGCCCTTGTCTCTACATTGAATTTCATGCAAAAGGGCACCCATTTTTTGGCAAAGCTCAGAGTTTCTACCAGCGAGTAGAAAGTGATGGGAGAGGCCCCATCATCTGAGACATAACATGCAATTTTTTCAACTGGATAATCAAGTGCAAGCACTGAAAGAACAGTATTGGCAGTCATTAGAGCAGGCTCCTTGAATGGGTCTGTTGTAGTGATGATTATGTCCACGGGAAGAAGCTTAGAAGCAGATTCTCCACCATATCTGCAACACAAATCATCAAATAAGTTTTCACCATCATAAATGCACATTGCACAACAGTAAATAAACCAAATGCAATAAATCTACAAGGCTTCAATCTATGAAACTCCGTAGTCAATAAATATATAAGATCTCAATTATATTCACCTGTTTGTAAGTCTCTCTGGGTATGCTTTATAATCGACGTGTTGCCAGTAGAGATTCTGATCAAGCATCCAATAGAAACAAAAACAGAGTTCACATACAAAAGCCACTATCCAAAGTCCATAAGATTCAGCAGTGGGATGCGATAATCTATAGCTTAGAAAACTCAGAACAAGTCCCAATTGAATGTATGCACGAGCTCTATATAGTTTTGACGTATGAATGATTTTTTCATACAAACTGGAACAGTCGCGAAAATCCATTCCCTTCTCCATTAACTAACGATCCCGAACGCTTGCTTGGTCGCCGTAGAATCTGATAAGTATATATGAAGGCGTCTTCTCATCATGTATGAATACTTATGGACATTGCAGTCGTGATCATGTTATTTATGAACACTAACTATAACATCTGTCTGCTATTATTATGACAAAAATTATAACCGATGAGATGCTATTATTATGACAAAAATTATTAACATCTGTCTCAGAATGCGAATAGATCACGAAACTCAATTATTGTTCTTGTTGTCCCTGCTGTCATGTTCAATGCTATAAACTTTTCACAATGAAAAGAGTCCTTTCGTTTTTTTTAAAGCAGAGTTCCAGACTATTTTTTGTCCCGTAGTCGATCGTTCTAGAATATGCTCTTAAATGTGAATCAATCCGATTGATGCCCTTAACTACCGTTCGCACTTGAAATTTAATTAGGTGGTGGAGAGACTCGAATTGACCTATTGATGCGCTTAACTACCGGTCGCACTTAAAATCTCTGGATTCTGTTTGGGTTTAGACATTTTGCTAATCGTTTGAAAGTCGTTGCTGAACCTACAAAAATTATTTTCTTTGAAATACACTACGGTTTTGAATCCCACTTGACTTTCCTTTCATGAGAGTGAGACAATCAAGTCCTTTTCTCCCAATCCTTTTTACGCCGAATTACTCCTATGGGAAAAGGCTTTGCGGACATTCATGGGATTGTGTCAAATTTGACGGCTTAAATGACGGTTTTGTTGTTTTTAACAATTTTATTTTTTTAGTGGTTATTTTTGCAGATTTGATATTTTTAACAATTTTATTTTTTTTAGTGGTTATTTTTACAGATTTGCTATTTTTAATAATTTTGCTTTTCCGATTTGCTCTTCAATAGCTGTGTTGTGAATTCAATTAACTTATTTTGGTCATTTGTGGGCATCATTATTTTGTGATGTGTATTTTTCGGTGGGATATCAATGCTTAATGGCTACAAAAATAAATAAATTGTATTTTAGTTTGTAGATGACGATGAGAGATGCCATGTTGAAATCAATTACACCTTTGAGATCAGGAAGGACTGCTAATTTGATTTGAAGATCAAATATATGTTTCTTCATTTTAACATTGTAAGCTAATTCTAGCAGTTTGGGTTGGATTGCATGGTGTCGGGTAGGTAGGTAAAAGATTGTAAGGACATTTGTTGGTTGGTTACCTGGCTGCTTGAAGCCTACAAAAATTTGATTATATGATAGTTCTTTATTTGTTGAAATGAATTTGAATCTATTCTTGTCCAGAGGAAATGAAAACTAATGCAATACTATTATAAATAAACAACTTGCATTTACAACTTTATTCGCTTTAAGATGGGCCAATGCGTGCACTCTCGAAGAATTTGGGAACATTTGTTCATTTCCTGCAAAAAGGTTTAGAACTAAAACTCAAAGTAGATTGGTTGAAGTAAGAAATAAATTTTTGATGCTTTCAAGTTTATTTTTTTCTATTCATGTTCTGATCGGTTCACTGTCTTTGGGATACAGAAAATGAAACTTTTGAATGCTTCTTAGATAGAAAATGTGTGTGTGAGAATATACAACACTCACACACTCAACACTCAATTTTTTTTTACATATTTTGATATTTATACGGCCTAAACAGGGGCTCAATCGTCCTCCTTAGATGGAAAATTATATGCATTCTCATATGTATCTTTCATTTGTAGAGATGTCAGAGAAGGAATAGTGGCTCTACAAAGAAGGAAAGGGCTGCAATTGCATCATAACGAATAAGGAACCGACATTTAAATTGAACATTTAAGAAGTTAAAATCCTTTTCAATCCCAATCATGTATTGTGCCAAAATTAAATCACAACATCATCCCAGTCTCGTTCCAGTCGAATAGTGTTTTGTGAAATCACCTCACCAAGTCACACAAACAAATGCCCATCAGAAGTGTTTCTTGTGCTCCCTATAACATCTTTGTGCTTACCATCTAAGTATCCCTGTAACATCTTTGTGCTTACCATCTACATATTCATCCAAATACCTCCTGTAATTATTACTAGGGGTCATTTGGTTTGTTTGGATACTAGGAACTTGCTTTGGAGCAAGCATTGGCAACATTGACTTTAGAACTCTAGCAACTTCATGCATGGTGGATCGATCAGAGGGTCATTTCTTGGTGCAAAGAAAGGCCAACTGGAAGATTTTTCTTACAATCCCAAGACTGCATTGTTGTCTTCTTTTGATAGAATCTATGTTCACATGTTGTCCAACTATCTTGAATTAACATCAAGTAAGATCGTATTGATATAATTTTTGCTACATTAGACGAAGAGCATCGTGTGTATGGGATTGAAGTGAAATTTGTAACCAATTTTGTAAATTTGTTAATACTCGAATAGAAGTGCAATTATATGCATTCATAACTGCTCAAATATACGTAGAAAATTAAGCCCTATTTTTATTCCTTTTTTGTTCTTTTAACAAGGCTTCAAATTTGGCATCAGCTAGGATCATATTAGGAAAGGCTTCTCTCTTTACACCAGCTTATTGCATAAAAAATCTCATGAACAAGCTATGAATTATTATAGTCCATGAAACACAATTCACCGAGGCATTTTGTCAAACACTAACAAGCACCATAAGAATATAGGTTATGTTTGAAATAATGGAAATGTTTTCATGTTTCATAACAATTTCTCTAGCAAATCCTGAAATTTTGCAACACTCTACTTTTCATTTTCTGAAATCTGCAACACTCTCACATACCAACCTTGTTCCGGTTCCTCGTACGTGTATACTAGTTCCTCCTCTCCTTCTAATTGTTTTCCACCTTGTAATCCCCCATCCACTCCAACAGAACACCCCACATGTCTTCATGTATTCATGTTTAGTTTAAAGAAACTACTCCGCAAAACAATACCACTCATGATATAAGATTTGCAAATGTATATGTACAAATTTGTAACAAGTTTGAAATGTAGAGATGGAACGTTTAAATGTAATGCTTCATCTATATTCTTACACTTACAAAATCAATCGTACCCCTTATCAACTTCAACTATAAAAATAATAATTATCCCTCTAAATCAAATAACATATATCGTTCGACGTTCACATTGCATTGTACACATGTGATTGCTAGTTTGTAATCTTTGTTAACTCAAAGGAGGTTGTCTCCTTGAAGTGGTCTACAATATTATAATATAAAAGTGATCATTAATGTAATTAAGTTATTTTTATTTTATTTTCATAACATATTTCTTTTATATTTTGTTGTTGGCTTAATCTATTGAAGGAGGGTTCTTCGCATCTAATATCAAAGATTGTTTCACGACTCATTCGAAAACGAGAGTATCAATTTAATACTTTGATAATTGTCCACCATATGTTTTCACCCCACGCCATGATAAAACCTTAGTGATTAGAAAGTGGTCATAGAAATAGTAACATTATCTTTTTTCCTCAAACCTATCATTTTTTACTTTTTGTTTTCTTTTGTAGGGTATAAACTATGTATCAATAGTTTAAAACTCACATAAAGCTTTTCTCTGGACCAAGCGGTAATAAATTTTACTTGATTTGTTGGAGTAAGGGGTTAAAATTTCGTCCACGTACCCTTAGGTATATCAAAAAAACCCTAGTTATTTTCAAAACCTAGTCATAGGAAGCCATTGGTTTTATATTATTTGTCATGCATTGACAAGAAGTTATCCCAAGGAAGCTACTCACAATCGACCTTATAGATGAGATAGTGGATTACAAATATGGTATACCCTCTATAGTTAATTCTCTGAAACATTGGGTTGATGTTTTTTTTGGTGCACTGACAAGAAGTTACCCCAAGAAAGTTACTCACAATCCACCTCATAGATGAGATAGTGGATGAAAAATATGGTATACCCTATGTAGTTAGTGCTATGAAACATTGGGCTGGCATTAGTTACATATGAAATAAGTCTAAATAAAAGTCCACAAAACCAAACACACCCAATAACAACCCAACTATTTTCACCTGGTTTTGTAACCCTAAAACTTGGAGTTGGTAAAAAACAACACCAAAGGATTTTTCCCATAATAGTAATAGCTGAAATATATTTCCTCAAAGTCTAGAGAAGAGATATAATCTGCAAAGTGTTGGTCTAGTAGTTATAGAATAAGGGAAAATACAAAAGTGCTAGATAAGTGCAATAGGATAGTCTTCTAGATTTTAAAATGGTACAAAAAATCACTTATTGGGAGATGATAGAATTTTGATTTTATCATTGAGGTAATCACTAAATAACATGTATTTTAGTTTTATTTGGAAAAAAATCTCATACAATTTTTTTTGGGGGGGTGGGGGGAAGGGGGGCTAATTTTTACGTGTAGTCTAGAATCAATTTTTCCCTTCTGATAATTATATCATTGTGACTGTCTTGTTGAGAAGATCATTTTTCTCTATATCTCGAGTCATATTTTTTCAAAACCCCAAGTTACCTTTCCTCGTGGTTGTGGTAACACAATTTCTAACCCATGAAATAGCGTAAAAAGTTATCGATTTGGACTCCAAAATCACTTATCTGCATCAAATGGTCCATGGGCTTGGTGCCCAAAATGCAACTCTAAAACAAATACCATAATGATAGGAATTCTAAGGGGATTTTCATCCAACATCATGCCACCTCGCCCAAAACTAGACTTCTGTAAATTTGATGGCACAAATCCTACAAGTTTGATTTACAAGATGGAGCTATATTTCAATCTTCACAATACGTATATAGTAAGGTACTTATCGCCTCCAGCTTCCACTTGGAAAAATAATTCATTTAATTGTATTAGTGGTACATAAAACCACATGAGGAACACATTTTGGAAAAGTTTATCAAATTATTAATAGTTCATTTTGGTCATAGTGACTATGATGATTTCATAGGAGCCCTCATTAAATGCCACCAAGAAAGAACAAATCAAGAATATCAAATGGAGTTTAAACAATTAGCTAATCAAACTCAAGGACTATATAACACTTTTTCAAGCATTTTTCACAAGTGGCTTTACAGATACGATTAACAATGAGCTTAAAATTTTCCATACTAAAGACATTATAGAATCTCTGGGATTGGTCAAGTTAGTAGAAGTTTTTATGGTGTTTTTTGTTTCTTACTATTATACATAAATACCAAAAACTCTAAATAAAGTGGGGTTTACCGATACCTACACCAACAAACGCAATGTCAGGATGAGTGAATACAAGAACAATGTTGAAGACTCCTCCTTTCACCGAGCGAGAGGCCCTGTATACAAAGACAACTAAACTAGACAAATATTATATAATGATTAAACGGGTTGCTCGGAAAAGGCCGATATTAGGAACTCAATGGGCTTCCTCGAGGTATGTAAACTCATGATTATAATCAAGTAATTTGATAATGAAATAAGATAATGAAAATATGATTAGAATTTGAGACGGATAAAGAGGTTGTACTCCACTTGATATGTGGCCCAGGCTAGGGTTGTAGCGAGCTCGAGTTCTTTGAAATAGTCGAACCAGAACTATTCTACGGCTTCTCATTATTCTTGTATCACTTCAAGTTGCTCCTCAATGTCTTAAATTTTGGGAGTGAGGGCAAGGGTGCACAAGCTAAGTTCATGCAAGATGTCAAATTGCTCCCACACAAATGGTTGTTGCATGATCGGAATGTCGTAATTTGAATTTGTTTTCTTCCATGTTTCTCTTCTTGAAAAACTAAGAGAACATGTATAATATTAAGATCAACATCATTTATGGTTGATGGATTATATGTATTGTTGCCTCCACATGTCTGGTCTAATAAAAAAGGTAGTCATTTTCTAAGTGGCAATCTCAGTAATTATATGATAATGGTAAGCATGCTAAAAGTGTTTTATTTTTTGAGCAAGATGTTGAAAATTTTAATTTGTAGGCCATTTCCTAATAATATTTTTGACATATTTAACAAAATCTAGCTTCTCACGGCTATTAAAGATTCATTGGTTGACATGCCCACTTATTAAAGAATCTTAGAATTATTATTGATCAACATATTAATTAACAATAACCGTTAAATAAGAATTTAATGAAAAATCAAAGAATTATTTATTGAATTTAATAATTAATATGACAAATATTTATTGTTTTATATTTTACACAAATTATTAATTACTAAGGTGTAATTTAATTCATGCTCTTTTATTTATTTTTGATGAGTAATTTTGTTCATGTTCTATTGATAGTAAACATATAGTGCAATGTTAATCATACAAAAAATGGGTGGTATTGAAGTATAGCCCAAAACTCTAAATCCAAACATAACTTGAGAGAAAAGGACTAGCACATGGGCTATGTCGTTAACAATTACACCATATTAATAGAGAATGTTTAATTAAAAGGGGAAATAAACAGAGACCACAAAAGACAAAACATAAAGTGGCGACAACAAAAATGGATGTTGATGGAGTAGGTGGTGGAGGACTATGCCACCACACCCGCTAACGCCATAAGGTTCCTAATTTGGGATGCCATTTTAACCATCATGAGTATCATCTCTGTTGTCATGTGTGGGTGCGATAGCCAAAGCGATCTGAGAGAATTTAGTATAAGGGAGAACACCAAGTACCACCGCCAGAGTCACCTCAATCGTCACCATCACCACCAAGGGACAACATCCAACCTACTACCATCAACACCACTAGTGTCACCATTTCCAAAACCACCACCATTGAAGTGGTTGAAACTCCTCCTTCTACCACCCCAATGAAAGGGAGAAGGTGGTCAAGAGCGGGGGGTGAAGCTTCTGAGTCTACTCCATGTTTGGTAGAGAAGAAAACTACAACATAACCATTAGGGAAGAGCATTATTACATGTGATTTGGTGGTTCTTGACTAACCGCATAGGGCATATATCCCCGATGATTAATGAGTCAGAGTGAATCCAAATGTTCCACTTCCATGTGGAATTTCTTTGTGTAAATCTAGATCTTGAGTAACACATTTGATATTGATTGTTCGAATATTAATACATTCTATTTTTTATTTTAAAAAATGTGTTTAAGTTACATTAACTATAGTTTAATTTCTTATAATATTATAAGCAATACATAGTATTGATAAATTCTAAATAAATAATAACAATTTACGATGTCCTTAGGCTACATGAATTGTAATTTATTTGTTTTTTAATATTAGTATATGATTGTAAAAATGTACCCATAATCACCTAAAATTCAAATGATCCTAGTACAAACGAGTTTCAGAGTCTAATATAACACTAGAAAGGTTTTGGAAAAACTCTTTCATATAGATTTCCTTTTTCATATGTATATGTATATGTATATGTATATGTATATACAATTTTAAATAAATATTATATTCATACGTATTTTTTAATTTATCACTAATTAATAATAATATTAATTAATTAAGAATGTAATGAAATTATTGATCAATATAATATATAAAAAATTTAAAATTTAAAATCTCAAAATTAATATTTTTATATTTATTTTTATCAAAAAATATATTATTTTATTATGTTTTTTAAGAGAATAATTAAAAAATATTGTACATTACATATATTCGAAAAATCATGAGCTTATATTAATTTATATATTAGAACACTAATCAATTGATTAAAAATAATTTAATTTAATTTTTTATTTTTTTAACATATTATGGGCCTTTTAATTTAAATCTAGGCATGAGCTGATAGGCACCATAAATTTATACCTACACGTTGCGGGAATCTTCTGATTGTGTTCATATGAAACTCTGATTGGGTTTTCTGTATTGATTTCTAATAACATACATAAGTTTATGTGAGCAATTATTTGAGGTGTAACTTTTCAAAAAAATCTTTAGTCATTTATTTTTATTATTTTTACCATCCTCGGGTTCTTAATTTATCGTAACAAACCATAAACATATAATAACTTGCACTTTTTAATCCTAATTTATCTTAAGAAACTATAAACATATAATAACACTAACAAGATTCTTGAAGGTGACTACTAATAGTACTGAAATCCGTGTCTTGTTCTAATATTTGCAACAATAGCATTTTTGAATTGCATTATTGTATTATTGTATCTCATTCCAGAGATCCATCCATTTGCAAAAGTTGTGAATAAAGAAAAGCACACAAAATAACACACCCAATTGAGGTCATGACAAATCTAACAACATTTCTTATGGTAGGACATACAACAATGAAAGTAATAATTCACTTCCATGTCCTCTACGGAATCTCTTCACTGAAACATCAAGAAGTGGCTTCTTATATATACTTGTCACTGCATGAGCTTTGTAAAATTTCCACAGTATCTTTTAATGATTTGAAACATGTCATGGCAAGAAAAGATGAGGTTATAATTGAGAGAAGAATATTTCTAGAAGCACGAGAAGAAAATATTGAGGTTATAATTGAGAAAGAATATTTCTAGAATAATGCCCATCACAACAAGAAAAATATAAATGTACTCCCCCTTTTGTGAATGTCAGACAATGGCCTCTTTGGGTGTTGTGGGATTGTAACTTTTTCGGTAAGTTCTAGGGTTTTTCGCCCTTTGGGCGCCCCTATATAATGTCTCCTTCAACCTCAAGCTCAGTTATTAGCGTTATGGATAGAGTTTGTGGAGATTATAACAATGGTGTCACCGCAAGTTTGTTTCGAAGGTCTTTTACTAGGTAATGACTCTCCTCCTGATGTTATTTTTCCTATTCTTGAATTTAATGTTGCATGCCAATAGTTAGAACACTTCTACTTATTGGGTATTTTGTGGTCCGTATCCCCTCTGAAAGCACGCTAAATTCTTTGGTCAACTCGACCTGGGATGCTCATGGTATCCGACTGAAAAGAGTGTTGAACATGACCAAAGGGTTTTCCCTTTTCCATTTTTCTTACTCGTCGTATGCCCCGACCATATTGAACCGTTCAACTACTTAGTATGTGCATAACTCACGTCTGGTCCTTTCTCCTTCAACCAAATATTTTTTGATTTCTAAGGATGTTGCCCTTAAAGTTCCTGTGTGGGTGAGTTCCCTGGTCTACAGTCGTCGTGTGTTCATCTCTTGCACCAAATCGTCTCCTCTATAGGGTGAGTGGTATGCATGAAACCCCAATAGTTTCACAGTGCACAGCCTCAGAAACGGGTCTGTGTTGAAGTCGACCACCCCTAAGAGTTGAAAGAGTTCGAGGAAATCAAAATGGGAGATACTCGTTATTCCTAGCGTGTTTTTATGAATTAACCTACCTAAAACTTGTTTTCATTATCAGGCCTTTGAACATAAGATCAAAGAATGTCCTCTACATGTTCCATGCAATCGTCCAACGCCTAAGGCGGCCTCTGAAAATTCCAAACCTCCCCAGGAGGAAGGGTGGAAAACTGTTGGAGGGCGAAAAAATAAGAGTAAATCAACTCAAACCAAGGCAGTTGGGAATATTGGCTCGACCAAGCCAATTGTTAAGGAACAATCTGTTCATTAGCATTGCTCCAAGGATCCAGTTTCCAATGACTCATTAGTCCCCTTGCATAAGTTCTCTACCATGCCCAAGGCAGCCTCGGTTCTTTTAGAACCATCAAATTCCATCCGAAATTTTTCGACTCTTCCGTCTTCACAATTTTTGTTAACAATTGGTTCACATGGCCCATCCAAAAGGGCCCGAAGTCTTTCTCATCACCCCATGTCCAAACGTGATCATATCTCGACACACAATGTGAAATCTTCATAGGAGTATAATATAGAGTATGTTGGATGAATGAAAATTGAGTTGTAGGAATTTCTAAAGCACAAAAATGCTCAATTTCTACAAAATCAAACTGATGCCTTGGATGGCTCGGAGGAACATGGTATAACCCTTGACCACTATTTCTCATGATTTGTGTGTCATGGAATGTGCGGGGTCTTACAGACTCCAATTGCAAGCATATCGTTTGTGATGCTTGTCAAAAAATTACCAATTTCTATATGTTATGTCTACGCAAAGTGAAAGTTACAGGTTTTCAATTGGAGATGATTTGTAAATCCATTTGGCCTGATAGCCTAACTCTTACAAGTAATCATGAGCATGGGCATGGTTGTTTGATCTCCCTTTTTCATGCAAATGGCAACACTTCTTTATGACCCACAATGTCGACCCCACCAATCGTGCCATTTGGGCCTTATTTAATATTGAAAGTCGCCCTTTCAGCTTCATCAATATGTATACCTCTATTGATTAAAAATAATTTATTCCTCTATTGATCAATATTAATTTATATATTATAACATTAATCTATTAATTAATTTTTTTTAAAAAAATTTAAAAAAAAAAAAACTATTATAGGCCTTTTAATTTAATTCTAGGCACAAGCTGATAGACATCATAAATTTATACCTACATGTTGTGGGAATCTTCTAATTGTGTTCGTATGGCACTCCGGTTCGGTTTTCTATATTGATTTCTAGCAACATACATATATTTATGTGAGCAATTATTTGAGGTATAATTTTTCAAAATAATCTTTAGTCGGCGTTTATTAATATTATTCTTACCCTCCTCATGTTCTTAATTTATCATAACAAACTGTAAACATATATTGCACTTTTCAAACCTAATTTATCTTAAGACACTGTAAACATATAATAACACTAACAAGATTCTTGAAGGTGACTACTAATACTGAACTCCATACCTGTTTTAATCTCTATTGCTGTATCCCACTTCTAAGAGATCATGACAAATCTAACAACCTTTCTTACAGTAGGACATGGAGATACAACAATGAAAATAATAATTCACTTCCGTGCCCTCTACGGAATCTCTTCACTTAAACATCAAGAAGTGACTTCTTATATATACTTGTCACTTCATGAGCTTTGTAAAATTTCTAGAATATTGATGAGAATATCTTGCAGGCCCCACTCGTTTTTTAATGATTTGTAACATGTCATGGCAAGAAAACATGGATTTCAAGAAAATATATATTGAGGCTATAATTGAGGAAGAATGTTTCTAGAAGAATGTCCGTCACGACCAGAAAATGTTGACGCTATAATTGAGCAAGAATATTTCTAGAAGAATGTCCGTCACGACAAGAAAATATATCGTCTAATTCAATTAGGCTTCCTATATAAATACACTCCTTTGTGCAAGTTCACTCCTATGTAGAAATACATATACAAAGTCACACCTGTGTACAGCTTATGAATGCCTTTAATTGATGGTAAAAAAATATATATTCGAAACGAAGAAATATATGTATAGGAGGTGAATTATAAAGAAAAACATACAATTTGTTATTAAAATATGTATATTTTGGTGAATATAATAAATTTATGTGTATATAAATATTATGAGTATTTGACAAAATATTTTTTCAAAATAAATTAATTGAAAAATCTAATATTTGAAAACAAATGTCAACAATTAACTAATTGAAAAACATAACTTAGTAGATACATTTAATTTGTAGAACATCTCTATATTAAACCATCCCTTAACAAACTCCTAGAATGTCTTATAATTATTATTGATCGATATGCCTATGTCTTATAATTATTATTGATCGATATCCCTGATTAAAGTATATTAGATTTATTTATTGTTTGTCAATATGTATCAATTATATTAATAAGAAACAATAAAAAAATATTATTAATTTCGATAATTGATAACATAAATATGTTTATTATTTATTGTTAAGAAAAATTTGTTCATGGGAAATACTAGTTGTGTAAGAATACATCTAAATCAATGTCTTCCTTTACTAAGGAGTTACGACTATGAGTTATCTACTCCATCAAAGTCACTCAGGGAACGATTTTATATCGATTCGTTTGGCACTCTATAGAAAATATCTCAAGGGATTTGTACTCTAGCGGATGGTTTTGCATGCCTTCATCCTCATTATTGGACAATTATTTTTTCATAATGAATAATTTAGTTTACAATCCCCTTTAGATTTAGAATTTTCACCTTATAAAATGTTTAATATAGAATTTTTTCTTTACAATTTTTAGGGTGTCTTTACATTGCATTATTTGTAATTTAATATAATTAATTACCCATATAGATGTTTCTTATAATAACATTGTCTATGACCATTTTCTTATTACACAAATGAGCATTCTACAATGACAGAAAGGGGTGGGATGTGATAGTGTGACCTTGTAAGGTTTTGTGTTCTATAATCAAGTTGACATTCATATCACCATCACAAGCTAATTTTGATAATAAATGTTACATTTACTCAACTGTCACTTAAACGTTTATTTTATTTTTAACTTGGAGTGATAACAATATGCATAGGAGATGAGACCATAAGATTACATCCCTTACGAATAAGAGGGGAAATCTCGATGTGTTTAATGGGTTGATTAACAAGGTAAAGACTACATTGGAAGGGAATAGATGGAAAGCATAGAAAATTAGAAATAAGATAAGATCTAATGAAGAAAGAATAACAACATAACCCCCAGGGTTTTCATGTCAACAAACCTAATACATAAGGAATAAAACCTATTTCAAGTTAATGATTTGATCGAAAGCGTGTTCAACAAAGTGTTTAAGCCTTAATTAAATTTTATGTCAATTTAGTTAGTTATAGATTACATTAAAGATTATAAGAGATCTTAAAGAGAGCCTACAATATAAATAATAAATTAGATTTATAACTTAGATCATATAGAAATAATTATACATACACCGATCAACCTAACTTGTAATTGAAATCTCAAAAAAATGTATGAATCCATGACTTAACTAATTTCATATGATATATGAAGAGATCGTGGATTGTGCAATAGTGAAATTGGAAGATGTGAACCTAAATGACCTTTGCAACTAGGACTTTGAATGTGAATAACCTGGGACAAAACCTTACCAAACTTCCAAGACAGTATTGTATGGTCCTGACCCTTTTGTATGGTCTTGGACCTACGCTGAATCAACTTCTACAAGTTTTTGGGTTTTCCACCTTCATATATTTTCCTATCACTATCAAACCCTAGTTTTCACACATGGAGCAAGACTCTCTTAATGGAGTGAACACCATATCAAACTTCAGGCATGGAGGAAGAATTATGTAAAACAAACATTAGTAGTGTTATAGGCACCCTGATGTATCACCGACATTGGCACTACTCCAAAGAGGCCTCAAACTACATGTCGTTCTCCACCTAGCATGTGATATCTAGATAGATCAATCAGATTTGGAATTTTCTTTGACCATGATTTCTTTGACTTTTCTCTTGATAAAAATACTTGGAGAGGGGATGTTTTTTGTTATTATAGATGACAAATATTGTTTCCTCAACCTAGTTTGGAGCTTAAAACCTAATGTGGGTGGTACCTCAATGACTTTAGATATGACAGTCTGAGATTTAGGGAGATTTGGATGCCATTTTCAGGTGTATAAAGTGAGTGCTCTTGTGAATTGCATTAGAAGTTGTAGATTAGCAAATGAGGTAGTGTTTACTTTCTTATATACGATTCCTTAGGTGATTTATCCAAGAAAGGCCAAGCCAGATGAGATATCAGAGGAAAAAAAAGATATCAAATTGAAAGTATAGTTGGAAGACATGTTGGTCCAAGATCGTACAAGTAGGTTAGGACTAGATGTATTGTTTGGACTAATCTATATGGTTCTAAATGGGAGGATGAAATATGATAAATGATGTTTGGAGTTTATATAGTGATATTTTATTTATTTATTTCATACATTGTATTCTAAAAATGTGTTGACATGTCAGTGTGTAATGATAAACATGATAAACAATGGACCTTGAAAAGTGCTATGCAGGAATGGAGAAGTTATATTCATCATTGCAATCTAGTGCATTATCAAATCAAAGGGTTCGAAAATGTAAATTACCAAATTTTACTTACAGTTTCTTCCATTAGGTCTAGGAGTAGCTAAATAATTATTATTAATAGTTTCCTTGAAGGAATTTCTAGGATTAGGAATTTATGAGACTCTGTTATCTATATCCTTAGAATTCTAAGATATCATTATAAAATTTAGGTATTTTCTTGCTTCGGGCTAAAGTCGAGCTTGATATTTCCTTGGTGGATGCTTCTCAAATGTATACATAAGATAGTCTTGCCTCTTTTATTGTTCACTGGAATTACCTGAAGTGGTACAAATATGACCTCACCTTTTATTGAAGGTGAGGTTATAAAGCACTAAGGAAGATACCATGACAATTTTCATTTGTAAAAGCATGTTTAGTTCTAGTACATATATTCCTTCATCAAATGGAAGGATTAGAAATTCTCATTTTCAAAATTCTTACAATTAATGAAGATACTTAATTTATTTTTAGGTAAGTGTTGAGAATGGTGTTTTTTGAGTAGTATATCTACAAACCCCTCGAGTTTGACAATGGAGAAGACACCAAGTTTCTGCAAGTTTAATCTTTTATACAAATTATGAATGCCTTGCCTTGCTACTTTTGTTAATTGAGCCTTAATTTGTAATTTTTGGTTACAACTATATTATCAGGGTTCACTATTATAGCCATGTATTGGAGGAAAATCAAATTGGATATAGTGTAAGTTATGGGTGTGTTTTATTTGGTTTTCCATAATTTAACAATCTATCACATGCAAGTGAATAAAGCATCATATAAGCATTGACAACGGATTATTCCCCAAACACAACCGCTATATAAACTCTTTCATCAATTCATATTAATTGGTTGTAATTATTTTTCCTAATTGTCAATCTTAAAAAAATGATATGGTTGATTAATAGAGTTTGTAATGAAGTTGAAGATTTAAATGATGAGAGTGCTTAGAGCTTGTAAATTGTGTTCAATATCATTTGTTTATGTTGGATTCAACATACATTCCCCAGTGTACTCCAAGTTTTTCTCTGAATGCAGTGTCCATGATGGCACTCTATTAAAAGAGGTTGTTGATCCAATTCAAACTGCAAAATAAGCCCAAGAAGAGGAAGAAAAATGAGCTCCAAGTTCATTTGAAGAGGATCATATGGAGGAGAACTACATAGACCCAAAGTTCTTGAATGCAGAGAAGGTTAAACAAGAATCTCTAATACTTCCTTCCACTTTATCCTCCCCAAATTATGATGATGAGGAGAATTTTGAGCTCTCAAAATTTATGTTTAAATATGAGGGGAACCATGATGAACAAGTTGTAGATTCAGGGGTCATCATGGAGGAAGGAGAGCTCTTGGCATAACAGGACCATGAGGAGGCATATTATCTGTCTAACTTGGAGGAGTGCTTTGGTGGAGAAGATCCCATGGAAATAATGAATTTTTCTGCTCCATCACTCATCCTCCAACATCAAGAGCCTGGTGTCATAGAGGAAAACATGCAAGAACAACCTGCTCCTTCAAAGAATCCTCTTGGGAAAATATTGGGGGAGTCAAATATTCCAATTTTTTCATTAGGTGAGGAGAAGGAAAAGAAAAAGGATGACACCATTGCCATACCAATCATCAAGGTAGAATACCAACTGCTCACAGGAGCAATGTAAAACACAAGTCAACATGCAAGTACCCCCTCTTTTCTTCTAGAAGGTATAAGGGAAGACCCCATTCTTGGAGTTAAGTTTCAGAGCATTGGGAAAACTTCAGGGATTACACCTTACCCCATGAGGTACTTGGCTTCATTAGAGTCAATGGAGAAGCCAAAACTAGTCATGCTGAATTCAGAGAATGGGGATGATATTCAATGCACCAAAGGTCACCATCAACACCTCCAGGAGTTTAATGCCAATAATCTTGAGGAGGTATTTTTGTTTGATGTTGATACTTTGGTAATTTGAGTGGAATATTGGCCTTTTTTTAGTTTTTCACTCTTATCACAGTCCAAGCCCTTTTCTAAATTAATTACATGGCCACACTTCGTAAAGAAGGGAAGTTGTTTCTCCCATCCTATTACAGGCTTTTTTTAGCTTTTCTTAGTCCTGGTTAGAGTAGGGTAGGTATAGGTTTTCTTTCAGTAAAAGAAGTGCATTGTGCACACTTTGCATGTCTCCACTTGGAGCATGAATATTTTTTCTATGTTTGTATATAGTTTTTTACGTGCTTTCTTGTTGTTGCATTGTCCATTTCAGTTTGGGAAAACTTTCTTGGCTAAATCAAAATTTGGGGCAGCTTTAAAGTTCTTTTTTGGGCCCCAAGAAATTTGCAGTCAAAATCCTATAGTGCCTCTTTCTTTTCCAAATTCACTGCTTGGGACAGTGCTTGTTGCATAAAGTCAAAATTGAAATCGGTGGAGATATAGCAATACGTGTGTTGAATTTGGTGGATAAAATTAGGAGAGTAGTAGGAAGCAACGTTGGGGGGTTTAGAGGCGTTTTGTATGTCAGATGTTTAAAGAAGAAACAGTGGGACAAGGAGAGAGAAGGATGGCTTGGGCGTACTTACAAACCTGTCGTAATGGCCTCAACTGAAAAAACAACCTTATGGTGCTCACTAGATACATCATCATCATACTCATCCTCATCCTATGAATTCATGTTTTTGATTTCTATTTTAGAGAACGCATAGTAGTTAATGAGGTTAGCTGAATTTAAAAACCATAACACAATTTTACATGTAATGTTCTATTATGAAGACTAAGTTTCATATATGATTGGCAATGCTATAAGTGAACCAATTAATGTGTCATTGATAAAATGATGATAAATTGACTTTGAAATGACGGTAAATATAGTTTTAAAGCAAGTGTAAAAGCTAGATATTATTCACTAGAATCAGCACTTTTTGCTACCATTACAACATGATTTATATCATGTTTGAGAGTAGATACATACAATGGCTATAAATATCAGGTCAACCAAATATTATGTCTCACAAATACCACTTCACACTATCCACATAATTAGATCTCTACAACAACAAAGAACATGTATGATGTATCGTTCTCAACATGCACATTGAAGAAGCATCGAATAATTTTTTTCCTTCAACACAAACATCCAACATATCAGCATAGTTATGTGAAACACCATGTTGTTTTCTCCAAATATGGATGCACTGCATATAGTCTATCGATCTAATCTAGTAGGTGAATTATCCTGAGATGTCACCAAATTGTTATCCAAAATTACCCCCGGGTTATTTTGGATTTTAAAATATTTAAAAATGGACTTAGCCATTTTTACAGGTCTGTGACGGTTAAACGACCGTCAAATTGCACTTCCCAAAAGCCCTAGACATTGGAATTCAAAAAATCCACGTGGTCTGGCTTCATTAGCGGGATATATTAAGAAAATCTTCCTGACATTCAAATACCCATCAAACTCAATGACAACACTAGTGGGGCTACGTAGCAAGAGCTTAGCAGTCTGGCTAAGTCAGACATGGTCAAAGAAAGCTGATGGTAATTCAATGGGATAAAAGTTTTAAAGCCACGAAATAATGGACCTTCATCAATTACAACGGAGCTTGATCAAAGACTTAGGGAGCGTTTTTCTTAAACACACGGAACATTGGAAAGCCATGATACAAAGGAAAGCAATGAGCTATGTGGCACCATTTTATTAGCTTGCATTTCACAAATCTAACAAATGTGAAGGCTCGTCCAATTAGATACGAGCACAAAGTAAAAACTGAAAGGTTCTAACACCGAGCAAACGTGGAGATTTCTCATTCGCTCGCATTTCATAGTTGTTAGTGAATATCAAAGAAAGAATGACAACACATCAAAGCATGGAGATTTCCTATTGGCTCATATTTTTTAATTGTCAAAGGCTAGGGCTATTTAATGACTAACATGAAAATGCGTGGATCCTTCCCATTGGATCACATTTCACATTTGACAGTCGAGGGGAAAATTGTGAAGAAATGTGGCCATTTCTTTTTGGCTCGCGGTTCTAAGGGTCTGCAATGCGAAGGAATGTCGATCCTTTTCATTGGTCCACATGTCCAGGGACTTAAAAAGGTAAAGGACAATCTGACATCACGAAGGAACATGGTGAAGTCTTATTGGCCCATATTTTAATAAAGGCAACTTGCAAAAGGTAAAAGAGAGGACAAATGGTGAACGCAGAAGTAAAGCCTGATATTACCACCCAATGGGAGGTGGACACTTGTCAAATGTGAATTAGGTACATATGACAGAGGCCAATCCCCAAACCAATTAAAGGATTCCACATGAAAAATTTATGTAATTCATGACAGATAAATATTTAAATGACCATATCTTTTGATCCCTTGCACCAAATTAGACAAAATTTATATCACTAGAAAGCTCTGGTCAAGCTCTTCAATTTGACATCATTAGAATCTAATTTTGGTGGAATTTAGAGGGTTAAAATTGCAAACATGACTTTAAGAAGAAGAAGAGGACTTTTTGGGCATGCAAATGGTTAGATCAAGTTTCTTAACCACCAGACTTGATGAAGCATGGCTCTATTTACTTCTACAAGATGAGATTGACATAGTAATGGCTCTGTGAAGTGCCCATGTGCTTTGCAAAGGTCTTTAAGATAGATTTTCAATGCTTGGAGCCCAGAAAAGTTGTGCCCCTTCTCTTTTCCCTCTTCTCTTTCTCTCTTCTCTGTCATTTGAGCTATAAATTGTAAAATCATTATTTTTTTAGAAAGGATGACATTCTAAAACTACAATGCAACTCTATACAACTTGTTGCAAAACAAATGTGAGCCATTGAACCTCCATTTTTGGGCTTGGCAATGTGT
This sequence comes from Taxus chinensis, assembly GCA_019776745.2. Classification (NCBI taxonomy): domain Eukaryota; kingdom Viridiplantae; phylum Streptophyta; class Pinopsida; order Cupressales; family Taxaceae; genus Taxus; species Taxus chinensis. The sequence continues at coordinate 30,865,153 of CM034156.1, forward strand.
TATTGTGCCTTCCTTTGTAACTGTAATAGTCTGTGCATACTTTTATTGCAATAAATCTTTTTTCATGACACATTTGTCTATCCTTGCTCATTTTAGTTACAACCTTGCCTCTCTCTTACTTATTACAGTGTGTCATGTATATATTCCTTCCTTTACAAGTTCATTATGTTGTGTTTTGCATGAGAACATATGGTAAATGAAGCTTTGGTCTATGTCACTTGTGTTTGGCCTCTCCCTTCTTCATTTCCTTCTTTTTTTCTCTCACTAGAATGTCTCTCACCTCTTTTTTTAGTGTATCACCGATTTTAGTAAAGGTTTAATTTCATGCACTCTCTCCTTGGTCCCTTGGTAATGTTATGATAGGATTAGATAGTTTTTCCTACATTAGGAGTAGATTGTGGCAAGTAGTTTAGGATAAATAACTATCTTTCTTTGGAGGGTTATCTCAAGCTCGCAAGTCCCACAGCTTGAGAGGTAACCCAATGTTAGGAAAAAGTAGAGATTTGCATTGTCAAATCTCAGGGTGCTAATTTTTTGTGATAAAAACTACATTTTGGAGCCAAATGTAGTTCTTTTGTGTGTGTGCAATATGGTTCACTATGTGCTATTGTGTTAATGACACAATTTAAACAATGAGCTAATAGCTAAAATGTAAAAATGTAATAGCATGTGTGCATGGAATATAGTAGAATACCTCCCCCTGTGAAGTGTGTGTTGATTTAGATCTCCTAGATTTGATGCATGTCACTATGTGGATGCAAGTGATGCAATGGACACAACTCTAGATGGAGTGATAATAGTAGATGATCCTAGGAACCTCATTATGGCTTCATAACTTTATACTTATAGAGTTCTCCCGCTTTAATTTTGTAATTAATCCCGATATGGCCAACTAGGAAAAAGATAAATAAGAAAAATGATCAGAATGAGCCCAAAAAATGGAGGGAAAGTTTTAAAAGGACTAGGGCACCCAGTACAAGGTTGGGCACCCCAATTTAGGCAAAATGGTAGAAAGTGAAAAAACAGACTGGGCATGTATATGGGAATGTGCGGGAATGACGATAGAAAAGTAAAATAACGTGGCCAAAAAGGTGGGATTAATTAATACTTTATTTAATTGAGATCCATCTAAATAGTAGTATGAAAACCAAGCTAAATAGTGCCTAATGTGCAATATTTTGTGGCTACACTCTCCAATCAATGTATCCCTCACCCCAACTAAATGATCTCTCTCTCCTCAGACTATCCGTCTCATCCTCCACTATGGCATTATTGGTCATCAACTGTGTCACTATAGCTGCCAAGTTCCACTCATCCTCATCCTCATCATCATCATCACTAACATTAATCACCTCCTGTGCCCCCTCTACCATATCACACACCCTCCCCCCCTTTGAATCAATCACGTACTCTCAAAGTCAACATACGTTCTCATCCACCACTGAGTGTAGTCAGTAGTCACCCCAACATCATCAATAAGAACTAATTCCCTATCATCATCCAGGCCCATAACCTCCCGCTCCTCTACTATAAAGTACATATGACCTACAATTACCTTGGGAGTACCTGTATCTCCCTCCTCTAGTCTATAAGGTACTAGATCCTCATGTACATCTTGTATCAAACCAAATTTCTATCTGACATGGCTAAATCTAACCATCTCATACTCCCCTCCCCGCCTAGCCTATACCCACAAATCTTGTTGTGTCCCAACAAGCTCATCCTCATATCCCTAACACTTAGGATAGTCTAGATAAGGCCTCCATATCACATCACCCACCTGTAATCCTATCAAAAGATATCTATCGTAGCTTACCTTCCTCACCTTCTGTTCCTGACACCTATCCTCCCTCCATCTCATAAAACAAACATGCCTATCACTCACTCCACCCCATGGAAAACCCTGTGGATGAGAAATGGCTATATGCTTGTATGCCCAATAATGTAACAAGAATGCCACATCAATACCAAACCTCTTGTGGAATTTCCAATCCCATAACTCTTTATATGTCTATGAAAATAGTGTTGGTTCCCACTCAAAGACATTCTGATGCTCCATCATCTCAGTCACTACTCCCATCATCATCCATGGGAATCTACCCCCTCCAGAATCAGTGAGGGAAAAAGATGAAATAGCCATCATCGTTGTCATCATCATCATTTGTGTCCACCCATTTCTCAATGGAAAATAAAAATACTGATAAGAAAAAATTCCTAACAGATACTTCACATCATCTGCCTCATCCCCATATAACCTCCTCATAACACCCTCTCTCTCAGACTCATCAATAATGTAAATACCCACTCCACAAACTGGAAATCTCATGATCCTGAGGGTATCTTCCACTGTAATAGTAATTTCTCCTATCGATAACCAAAAAGTATAGGTGGCGGGATTCTACCTCTCCATCATCACCAACACAAAACACTGATATCTATGAACCTGCCTATAATCCCTCATCCCCAAAAAGCCCATTGCCTCTACATGGGCCCAACCAACATCTGTCATGTCTTCCCACGCCTCATCTAAAATCAATGGGATCCTGTCTCAGAGAGTCAACTTCGCATCCACCTGCATATAAAAAACCACATTAGAACACATTTCACTATCACCAACATAAAAAATGCTATCTAAAACATAGGTTTCCATCAAAAACATCAGTTACAACTAAAACCAAACCAATCTCTAGCAATTCAATTGAATCGCTGGTGATTTAGTGAATTGTTGGTGATTCTTGTGATTTCAAAATAAAACTGACGTATGTAATAAAACGGTGAAAAAATCTAAAAACTATAAAAATTCATCAAAAAATAAATAAATTAAGGACTCACCTTTGCATGTGTGGCCTCTTGTGTCTTCTCGAAGAATCCATCACTATCTCTCGCTAAATCACCCTCTTAATCACCATTTTTTAGCTTAGACGCTCTCCCAAATCACGCAAATGTGGTCAAAACAATGCATTATTCATCACCACCCTTAGCTTCTATAGCCCCCAAAAAACATTTCACTGCAATCGCCAATGATTCCTTGAATCACCGGTGATTCATAAAAAATCTCCCACGATTTCCCAAATCGCTAACGATTCCCCTAATTTCCATTCATCTATATTTTTTCAAAATCAACATCTATTTATCCCATATTTTCAACACATTATCACACTTCAAAGGACCCCAATCCTCAAAATATTAAATATTGAACAAGAAAATCATCTCAAGATATGTCATACGTCTATGGGATGTGCGTGCTTTGGACCCCCATTACTTGATTTCCCCATCCTTACAGCCTACCCTTACGGATCATATGTCCATAGGTAACGGACCCTTTGGTTTTCCCTATCACTTATTTCCATGGTAGCATTCCTCATTTCGGTCCCCCGGCCTGGGGAAAATTTTAAAATGAAGTGCATGCCAAAATTATCTAATCAACCAATCAAATTGGTGTTCCTTCCACTACGTTGCAGTCACCTCATTTTGAGGGGGATCACCCATACAAATCAACCTATCATCATTTTTATCTAGCACTTCTCCTATACCAAAATACTCGACAAAAAGGGGCAAATGTAGACACTCAAAATTTACACCATTCATTCTCCTTTATCACTTACATTATCTTCATAATTAAATTAATCAAAATTACCATCCCATTCATATTTTCCCTATCCTAAGTCTAAAATCCTCCATCATATTTACCTAGCGTAAATATTATCCATAATTATAAAATCTATCCTTAACTTCTTTAAATCTACACTTAACAACTTAAAACCACTTGAAAACTAAAAGATAAATAAAACGATTCAAAAAAATAACCATCCCATAACCATTGAACCCATCTACTTTGAATAACAACATCCCTTCAACATTTACCCAAACTATAAACACCAAAAAACCTCATTTGGAAGTGGTTTTAACCACTTTACCACTCAAAATCCCAAAAAACCTGGATCGCTGGTGATTTTGTTGAATTTTCATCTATTATAAATATCAGTTTTTAGACCTTCTTCCAAGATCCTTGATTTCAAACTTTGACCCCATCTTTCTATCATGAGAAATAACATCATGCATCTCATTATTCAACACTATCACATCAGAGACATCATCATACATTATCATGTATTATAATCAATCCTTTGCTTGCTCTCTAGAGACCATTTTTCACAACTCAGGTTACATAATGCATCACAGTATCATCTGATCAACTTAGATCTTCTCCAAGCAAGGCTTGCTTGACATCTTTTAGCTTCACAACAATCTAAAGGTACTCCTTACATATTTCTTATCTTCTTTTAGTTCGATTTAGCCTTTAATTTAGTCTAAAAAATCACTTTGTATTATCAAAGAATTCATTTTTATCAAACTTTTAAAATTCTCTAAAATCGTTAGCGATTGGTCTAATCACCATTGATTCCTATCAAAACTTGTCATTTTATTAATTTTATCATATTTTTGTCAACTCTATCAAATCGTCTGCATTTAAATTTTTTTTTTCCAAGCATGGATCTCTATTAGATGGCAATACCTAGTCACTCACATCCAATTACCAACATTTACAACCTTCCGATAGTTTGAAATCCATTCTTCTATGAACAATACAACATCGTGCATGATCTCACACTTTGCGCAATACAATTTGCTAATACTGATCAACACATTGGGGATGAGTTTGAATTCCTTCACGAGATCGAACAAGAGATTGCGGATTTCTTGTACAACTAATTTTAATGCGTCCAAATTACATCAACCCTTGCTTGGGCCACTTTTGAAGATTCTTAGAACTTTCCCATTCATATGGATTTTTAGATCTTCGCATCCTCTATCTACATATTTACGTTGATTATATATCTTTATCTCCATCTATATCATTGATTTTTCAATCTACTTAATTGACTAAAAATTGGGGTGACACCCTTTAAGGAATTCCCTTTAGATTCATGGGATCAGCCTTTGTTGAGTAAATCACCTATCCATTCATATAATCCTTTCTGTTTAGTTTCTTTGAGTGCAGGTTGCTTTGTAAAGCAGGAGGAATCATACATTCATATGGATGTGACAAATTTAATCGAACATAAACTTCAGCATCCATCTCTACGGGTATCAGTAAACTCCGTGTCTTCTAAGGTCAGTTTTGTTTTTATTGTTTGACTTCATTAATTTAAGTAGAAAGGTAAAAAATTATTTGAACACTAGGATTTTAACATGCATGATTCTATAGCCTGATTTGGTAGAGTAATATTTTTGGTATGCAAACAAATAGGTTTTGTATGTAAGAAAGAATGAATGGGATATGGTTAAGGACAAAATAATTGGACAAATTGAGCAAGTGTGGGCTATTGCAAGAGTTTTCTATCATTTTTGTTGCTGATAGACATAAATTACCAACATGAGTTCCTACACTTGGTAGATGTAGAATCAAGTATGGAGAATTGGGGCATGGAGGGGAGCATTTGATTGAGGTGGGAGGAGAATGTGTCTAGATCCCCTTATTAAAAAAGAATAATAATATGTGGTGGGCCCAAAGGGAGTGACAAGGGGGGTGTCGACATGTAGAGAGAAGGAGAGTAGAGAATGGTTGACAAAGGGGATAGGGGAAATTAGAGGAGAAAAATAAAGGGAGTAAATTTTTTCTAGAGAGGACATAATCAACTACTCTTGGGCCTCTACAATGATGCTAGATATGAATTAAGGAGCTTTTGGAAAATAGGGGATTCCATTCAAGATCAGTAGCTCTTGATATTATCCAAACTGAAATAGGTATTGACCATAGGATGTAGTAGGCCCTAAAGAATTGTCATACATCTGGCGAAACCCTAATGAATCTAGATCTATATTATGGGTACAAGACATGTCCTCTGATAGGTCATGGAGAGGAATCTTGAGAGTTTTGGTACAGTAATTGAAATCACCTAAGAGGATGACCTCTCCAATTGTTGAGTACTAGGCGATACCATCATACAAGTCTATAAAGGGGTCCTCTTCGGATCCATTATGGATAACAAACAATGAAGAGGCTCGGGGAAGTAGAAAAAAAATATAAAGGTCATTAGGGATATGGGCTTTGCCTCTAACTCCAATCCATATAAATATAGGAAACTCATCCATGACTACCATAGATACCTTGCATCGGAGGGAATCCCTAGCTAAACAAGAAACTTTGTCTGAATCTCTAACACCACATGATCCCCTCATCTCCTGCCTACAAAATAGTATAAAAACCAATGGTAACCTACAATGTTTGGGAGAGGCCGGATAAGGCTCACGTGAATCTAAGTGATGAAGAGTATGTCTAACCACCTAGAAGAAATTTACATTAGACATGATGATGAATAAGAGGATTCAATTTATTTCTACCATTTTGATGGAAATGTCTGTGCCCAATCACCTCTCCAAGTGGGATCTTCATTTGGAATCCCTAGATTGGGGTGTCGCCTTAGGTAGGAAGGAGTTTTGTCTCAATTCTCTAAAGTTCCTGATGACTTCCCATTTCCCTTCCTATCATATTGCCATAACTATATCTCTAGAGTGTCTGTGCTTTAAAACCTATGATTTGGTGAGATCCTCATCAAGGAAGATCTTACTCGGAAGAGCGAATAATTTTTACCTAGCTCTAGGGGCCCAAATTCAATCAGTCATAGATCTAAAGTGAAGAAAGAGTGTGGAGTCATAGCCAAGCCAAGCTCTCTCAAGGGTTACATCAGGGAGATCTAAAGTATCTCTAAGAAACATGTTCCCAACCACTATTGGGTTAAGGGATGGAAGAGGTAGACGAAGCCTAGTCACCCTGAGGTTTAGTTCCATTTTGACCTTAGTCTATTCCTCCATGAGTTTAGCTTGCAACACTTCCTTAACTACTACTAGGGGGATTTATCCTTTCCTTTAACCACCTATTCCGATGACCTGATGTGTGTTTCCATTTCTTATTTAAAGATGGCATGTTAACTTTTGATCTCCTCCTTTTTTAAGGTTGAGGATTTTTGCATGTAAGGCATCATCAGTGGGGAGGGATTATTACACCATGTTTTCATTAAGAAGTTTCTTCAGTGATATGTTCTCCGATTCCACAATGGAAATTCTGCTTGAGATTATAACTATTTATCATCTCACATGTTCTAGTATTTTGGCCAAATTGTGTACATGTGCAACTAAGAAAAATAGATCTATTGAGAGAGTTACCATGTTGTCTGAATCAAGAATTCCCCATGTATATTGTTGTTAGTCTATTGTATGATGTTGTTCTGTTGCATTTACTATGTGTAGGTTAGATTCTCCATGTTTTTCTTGTGTTGGATTCTCATATCTATTTGACTATTTCTTTGTGGATAATCACATTGAAGAGAGTGAGGCTGTAACTGGTGTGGTCGAAGGCACGGGGGAGATGGGGGAATGAGAACCCTCGATAGAGAGGTTTCCAAGATCAATTAGTAAAAAAATGGACCAAAGCAATATACCAGAGAAATAATTATACTATGTCAAGTTATATACGTCTATCAACCTAATAATTCAATTATCCATTAATATAGACATATCAAATCATAATTATCTTCTAAGTATCTTAGTTTATTTTTTCCTTTATTGTTTTAATAAATACCTTTCATTTTATATCACTACATGCATAGATAGAAATTGAGACATTTAAAACCTAATTTCCACTCAAATATTTTAATGAAGGAATGATTATTTATATTGTGTTATGGCATGAATCAAATCTACTTTTAAATTTTCATTACCAATGCTTTAATGTGATATTTTTAACCATAAGATCAAATATTATTGTTGAAAAAATCTTATTGTAATGTTTGTACTTAGTAGTATAAGTTTGTAAACTTCAATACTAATTTCTAATATTTGTGTCACATGTGGAAGCATACAAAACACAGATTCATTGGCTGAAATTAAATACATCAACTATATTGACCTCATGGGTTACAATAACACTTTCATCCATACATGTCTATAAGAGCATTCATCACTTGTAAAATCATCCAGCTCACTTATTTTGATGTAACTCTCTACATATAATGTCTGTAAAGAGGTTGAGTTTGGGTATAATATCTAAGATTAATGATATTTTCCTTATATCCTCATTTGGGTGTGCATTGCACTTTGGATTTCGATTACTAGTATAATAGAGCAGATTGACGTATATTAGTCATTTCTTATAATCATTTTGTATTGTAAGTATAATTTTATTATAAGGTGTCTAAACTTAAAGTCCAAGTTAAAATTGTTGGCGATGGAAAATCTTCAATATTTATAAAAGTGAAGGGGCAGACTAGAAATCATTGTATACTTTTGTTTCCAATAATACTATTCAAACACAGTTTCTCGCTATGAAGAGGTGATTTTAATAGTAGTAATCCCATTTCAATTTTTTTAAAAGTAATAAGGGAACATTTTTTCCCCCTTTATATATGAGATATATGCTTTTATAAATGTATTAATTATTATAAACTATACTTTAATTGATATATATGTTGGATCCTAAAGATTAAAAGTACAAATAGATATTTATTCTTCTCTTTAATAATGTTTTTGGAGAGGGATAGAATAAAAAACGTCATAAAAAGTTTTATTAAAAAAATGTCAGTAGAAAAAGAGGTTAGAAAGTTAGGAGACTAACTTGATGAATTGTATTTATCATTCTTCCCCTTACGAATAAGTTCATATCTTATTTACATGTTAAAGTGGGTTCCCTTCTCCTATTATCATCACCAAAAATATATGAAAGAAAATTATTATTAAAATAATAACTATTTATGAAAGTCATTTAATTAATGGCTAAAATCAAATAAATTAAAAATCCCACCAAAATATATTCATTTATTATAAAACATGTTTAGACATGTCTGTAAAATTGAGACTACTTTTCATTTTCAAATTATTATTATTATAATAATATTTCAAAAAATATTACATTTTTTTTTATAATAAATGATAATCCCTACTTTTACAATTATTTATGAAATTAGATCAATTTAAAAAATTTATAATTCAAAAATTTATTATTCTAAATATTAATTACCTCGCAAATACAGTACTCATCCTTTATTAAACCATCAAATACAATTTTCATATACACAAAATTACTATTGGAATCTGTTTTTATATTAATAATACAAAAGAGTTACAATATGAGAATTAAACATTCCTCCATATTGAGACATCCTTAGAGAAATGCACCTGGTGCAGTAGCTAATAGGGTTAAAGTTACTAATATAACTTTAATTAACTAATTAATATTTCTAGATAAACCGTTTGATGAAAAACATGAAGACCCGCTTTTCTGCTAAAAATAAGGAATCAAGCTCGCAAATTCGCAATCCCTTATCTTCAACTACAGAGACAAATTAAAAGATAAAATTGCGTCTAAAGGAGGGCTGTGGTGGTGGTTGACCACCACCTCTTGCCCGGGTCCATTAGGAAGCTATGGAACTACACCAAATAAGTGGTAGCCCTTCCCTGTGCCATATAATGTGTTGGTTGAGCAAAGTGACCTGCGCCAAAAACAATTAAATTACTAGGCGGAGGAGGATGATCAAGTCTCTTGATTTTCGACAGAGTTCTTCCTTGAGCTACACAAAATTATAATCCTAACCACATTAGATTTTATGATACTTTCTTGAGAGAGTCGGTGATGTTCTTTGATCAACATCATTCATGAGTTCAATTGTTTCAGGAAACAACCCCGCCCCATAATCACATATAATACTCCCCCAAATCCAATTGAGAATCCCAACGACAACGCAATCAACGAGACATGCTCATCCACAACACTCCAAATTGAATCATCCTCTGTTTCTGTAGGTGTAGATGGTGTTGGATGTGTATTCTGTTGCTCGCACCTCTGTAATGGGGACCCACACAGACACAGATTTCTCTGAAATGATGTCTGGTTGAAAGTGTCAAATTGAGGCCCGCTGGGTACTGCACCACAAAGCTCATTCCCAGAAAAATTGACGGATGCCAACAAGGACAATTTAGATAACTCTTCAGGAATTCGTCCGCTTAGTTTATTTTCAGACAAATCCAACTGTTCCAAAGTCCATATTTTCCCAAGAGATGGCGGTATCTTGCCTTCTAACTGGTTTTTGGATAGATTTAACAATCTTAGGCTACTCAGGCTTCCCAAGCACCCTGGTATATTCCCACTTAGATTATTGCTTGATAAGTCAAGTATGGTGTTTGCTTGGAGAACATAGTCGATAGTATACTCCTTGCCTTTCATTACAATAGTTAGATCCTGGTAAAGTGTGCTGCCACTCAGACTTGGTGCCCCGTTAATTCCAAATCCCGAGAGCCTTTCAAGATTAGATGGTATTCTTCCACCAAGTTGATTGTTGGATAAATCCAACACCTGCAACTTTGTTAAGTTCGTGATCCATGCACCAAGTTTACCCTCGAGCTTATTATATCCAAGACTTAAAACTCTCATCCTGTGAAAATTTGCAAGATAAGACGGAAGCTCACCTGTCAGTCCATTTTTTCTGAAATCGAAAAGCTCAAGTTTAGTACAGTTGGTCAAGGATGCAGGCAGAGAACCGGATAATGAATTGCTTGACGACCTTATGCTCTTTAAAGAACTACACTTACCGAGAATCGGGGAAATCGTCCCGGTGAGATTGTTGGTGTGCAAGGAAAGAGTTTCAAGCTTTCTCAAATTCCCTATTCCTTGAGGAATGCTACCACTTAACTTGTTTCTAGCCAACCTCAAATGGACTAATTTTGTAAGCATGCCGAATTCAGATGGAATGTTTCCTGTCAAGTTGTTGTCACAAAGTCTAATAATATTCAACTGTGAGCAGTTACCGAGCATGGGTGAAATTGGCCCCGTGAGATTGTTGTTGTGCAAGAAAATAGTTTTAAGATTTCTCAAATTCCCTATACTGTCAGGAATGCTACCACTTAACTTGTTTCTCGCCAAACTCAAATGGACTAGCTCTGTAAGCATGCCGAATTCAGACGGAATGTTTCCTGTCAAGTTGTTCTCAGAAAGTGTAATAAGAAACAACTGAGTGCAGTTGCTCAGAGAAGCAGGGATAGAACCCAACAACAGATTATCGTTGAGGTCGAGTATTCTTAAAGATTTGAGGTCTCCAAGCTTTGGGGGAATCCTTCCAGTGAATCTGTTATCAGAGAGATTCAGCGTGTGCAGCAAAGAGAGGCCTCCTAAGGAAGGAGTGATGGTACCTTCTAATCCCAATTCAGAAAGAATTATAGAAACCACTCTTTTAGTGTGTGGTCTGCAGGAAATGCCATTCCACTGGTACAAATTCTTCGAATTGTTTGAAACCCAGCTTGATAAAGATCCATTTGGGTCGAATGTCATGGCCTTTCTCCAAGATAAGAGAGCCTCAACATCCCTCCCTTCTAAAGAATGCGCCTCCCAGTCAGAATCCATTATTGCCAACGCAAAGCAGAGTATTACCATCACAAATCTTCCTTTCATTTTCACTTTCTGAATACTTGAAATAGGCCTAACATATAACTTGATACATGGTAATATATAATTTGAAACATGCTGCCTTTTTCTTAGTCAGTAGATGATCCGTGTCTCTTACTTTGACTGTGGAAGACACGGTAACATATAATCTGATATTGTTTCTATTCAGTCAATGATCCGTGTTTCTCACTTTTCTCATATTGCTGCAATTATTCAAACGTTCCACTTTTTTAATTATTGGCAATCAACTTAATGATCATATCTATGAATGGCTAAAAAACCGTCCGAAGTTTACGGGTCAATAAATTTCTGAACTTCGACGACTATTTGACATGGGAAATCAAATAACTTTTTTCTCAAATTGGTCAAAACATTTGTTTAATATCACGTAGAATGTATGTCTAAGTTGAAACAAGTGGAACCCTCTTCTATTTCCTGGTACAATCTTTTTCCTATTGATTTAGCATTTTCCCGCCTATGGGAAAAAAAAAGATAACTCCTACTAGTAATTAATTCAAAAAGTTGTTGAGCAAGGAAGCTTATCATTATCTTCTTATTTTTTCATAGTATTTTATAATAAAATTTAAAAATAAAAATAGAAAACGTATTTTCTCTCAATTTTATTAGTTGAGAATTTATTAGGTATAATATATATATTTTTTTGAAATTACATTATTTATTAGGTACAATAAATATACATTTTTTTGAAACTACATTAGACTACATTATAATTTGAGAAAAGTTTTTTGTTTTTAAATTTTCTTTATTTTAATTTTTGTTTTTTTCTTATTTTACAGAGGAAACACTACTAGTTTTTACATATATAATCTCCTACAAATATCTGGTGGTTATAATAACTAAAATGTGTTGCACCTTCCGTGACCACGTCAGGTAGCTATGGCCCAGCATCTACATCTCCCAAAAATATAAACACATTTACCAATATTCTCTCTGATGTAATAACTAAAATGGAGAGAGCAACACGTCATCCTCTGGAGCAAATACAGGAGAAAATTCTTTTGTTTGAGTATTTTAATCTTTGTATTTCTAGAATTCCATTCTACTAATAGCTATAAACCCTTTTGGTTACTGTAGGTTCTCTGATTTCTTCTTCCATGTTATTTTGTTATATATATCTAGAATACTTCAGTATTGAACATAGATAATGGTGCTTTGGAGAATTGCTCGAATTTATTCAAGAAAATCCCAATCTACTAGTCCAAAAAATAAACTTTGCTTCACCATCGGTCACATTTGCTAAGGTTAATGAAAGTTGAAATATTGTACTTGCGATTTTCCATAGTTTGTGTGGAAATATCTATGGCTTCTCGAAGTAAAGACGAATCACTCTCTCTTTAAAGGTTTTATTGTTCATTTTCTCCCTCAGGATTCTAAACTTTTTAATTCTAAATGTAGGATAAACAAACACAATTGTTAAAAGCAACAACTCTCATATCTATTTCATAAATTTGAAATAAGTTATTGTTAATTCCCTTTACATTTTAGTTTTTTAATTCAAAATTTTCCTTAGGTTGTCATTCTCTAAACTAGCCCATAAGTTTATGTATATCAAATATGCTTATTCGTGAATGAGGAAATAGGCATCTAAAGTAAATTTTCTAGGCTAGTGATTTATAATGTAAATAGTTTATTAGTATTAATGTCTATTTAACAAAGATTATAGTGGTGTGTTAGGATATGTCCATGGACCACTTCAATGTGATCATATGTATCAATAATGAATGTATATGTAGTTATATTATTGTATCCATTAGAGATCCTTTAAATGAAGGTTACCTCATGTCAGCTTCAAAATATTCAATGAACCACTTCAATGTGCTCATATGCATCAATAATGAAAGTATATGTAGTTATATTATTTGTATACATGGGAGATCCTTTAAATGAAGCTTACATCGCCTCAACTTCAAAATATTCAACATTTCTCTCTCACTTGAATTCAATGGGGTGAGAGATATATCCCTAATTTATATGCTCCTCTTTGTCTTCACATCCACCATATGGGCATCTTCTACTTATAGTTTTATTGTAAGAAACAAACACATTTTAATTTTGGATTTTAAAAACAAACTACGGCGAACAAGACATCCTTGATAAATGAGGGAGAAACATGTTTGCAATAGGAATAGGTTAATCCTAAATGATTTACAATTCTATTGAAAAATTCTAATCTAATATGAATGAGAGTTGTGCCTCCTTATTTTTATACGCACACAATTTTTTTTTATGTTTCGTTTACCTTCTACTTTTACAATTTCAACTACTAAATTTTATGTAGTTAATGACATATATACGTTAATTACGTAATCTACAAAAATGATATAATGTCTTCATGTCCTGGGAATACCAGCATCTAAAGAGTATAACGTAGTCCCTAAGATTTCACTCGCACTCCACAAGGCTTCAAATATCTTTTAGCATTTTTTGAAACAATTCATGAGCATCCAAAACTCCACCATTCTATCATTGCTTTGTTTAAACATTACTAAAGTAACTCTTTCTTTAAACCTCTGTGTAGTCGTACCTCCAATGCCACTCACTTAATCTGGAAGCTCATGTACCAAAATTCATGTTTTGGAGACATTTCTATCTCCCCCAATGACTGAATCAACAAGACTTTGTTGTTCTTAAGGAGGAAAATATATAATATAAATGTTTTCATCTTTCTCTATTACAGGTAGACCAATGAAGGATTTTGAATCCTCTATCTTCTTCATCTTTTGCTTACAAAAACAAAACAACAACATTTAGCAATCGGGTATCCTCTCATGGATGATAGGAACATGTTTCAAATGGAGATCCAAATCCATTTTTTTAAAGAAATTATGTTAAACATGTCACCTGCCTTGTGTAAAGATCCTCATTTTGCATACACCTCTACCATAACATTTAAAACTACAAAATATGACATTATTCCTCTATTCTTTATACTTTTTTTGACATCCATACCTTGTTCCTAAGATCCCATTTGACACAGGCTAGGAGGATGTAATAAAGGCATGAGGAGGTATAACATTAAACAACATGGAATTCCCAACATGTACCGATACAGGGTTTCACGCAACTCAAAACCATAACTATAGCTACATAGTGTCAAGTTGGAAACAACATCACAACACATAAACCAGAATATCAAGAGTACAAATAACTCAACCAACTCCTTATGTCTCCCAAAGCATCTCAAACAACTCCATATACCTCCTAAGCATAAGAAAAAAAATATATATACCTCTCAAGAATCACATAACAACTCCATATACCTCCCAAAGCATCACTCACACCCACACAAATCTCTTATGCCTCCCTCAAGTCTCTTATGCCTCCCTCAAGTAATAAAATAAAGATAAATTTTCCTTTTCGATCCCCAAAAGAGGTCAGTCACCCTATGGCCCTAGGTGCATAGACTCCAAATACCTCTAACTCAAGTGACATAATAACTCATGGTTCAAAAACCCATTGGTTATCTATAACTCCTTGGGGCATACCCCCATACAACGAAGCACGTCTATAGGTCCCACCACTCCATAGTGAATCCCATGACCCTATTCCAATACATTATGATATTAGAACCAACATAACAATCCATTTCAAATGCCAACTTGAAAAAATTTGAAGCCTTGGGCTAGGCTATAAAACTTCTAATTGGCCATGGTTAGTGCAAAAAAAATCCGCATGTTGGTGCAACAACCAAATAAATGCCCAAAATATAAGAACATGTCAATCAATAAAACTACTAGTCCAGGCAAGAAAAAGGGATAGTGTTCAATTTACGAATAAAATACATGTAGAGAAATAGCACATCACAATAACTATGTGACCTCATACGACCACAAAAGGGGTACTCAATGAGTTGCTAACACTCGGACATCAAGCCTCAGCTCGTAAAATAACATATCAAATAATACAACTATAGCTCCCGCTTTCCTTCGACACCTTGTGATATTGATCCTGATACTGCTAACTATATTATGGACATTGTTATAGTTTAATTTAGTATGATGTTGGATGTTAGATCATGGTTTATTGTGGACTTTGATTCATATATGATGCATGATGATTATTAGAGACATTTTAGATATTGATGTTGATATATTGTTTGACATGATTATATTATAGGTGTTGTTCGGACTTGTGATATTTGGATATTTTAAGTAGACCTAGAAAATGAGAATTGAATTAAAATTGGTGATGATATAGTTGTGGATGAAATTGTAAGTGATACTGCTGATTGTCTTGATGTTTGTTGTGATTCACATATATGTCGATGATCTTGAAATTATATTTATATTCATTTGGATGTTCTAATATGGCCACGAGGCCGAAGGAGGTATTTGTATTTTACAGGTTTAAAATATCACAACAAACATCAGGGAATTGGAGACCAACCACTTTGGAATTCTAGATGAATTCAACAAGGTCACCATGGCAACTATATTGTTTATGTGTGTTTGTTTGTGCTAGGGATTCCCATGGGGGGGATCACCTTTAAATGGGGTTATATGTATTTTCTTTTATTTGGTCCCTTTTTTATGTTTGCATGTGTTTATTTTTTGGTGCTTTGACCACTTTCATTATTTATTATATGGTGTGTAATATTGTGAGTAATCTTGTTGTTAAGTTAATTAATTAAAATATGTCATAAGAAAGTAATTAATAGAGTTGTTGACCTTGAATTAAAGTGTTGTAAGAAATGTGTAAGGGGTATGTAAGTTGATTTTGGAGTAAGAAACACTCCATCTTTCTTGGAAATTTGAATTTGTCCTTGGAGGCTGATTTTGGAGGCTTGTGAGAAAAGTTAAACTTGTCCCATACCTCTTAAATTTGTTTACCAACCATACCTATCATTGGAGAGTTGAATTTAGAATTTCATTATGCATTTTTGTTAGTCAAGCTGAATGTTTTAATTGCACTTCTTGCTTGAAATTAATGTCAGTCGTTTGAGGTATGGGCTTGATTTGAGTGTGTAAGTAAAACTGTCATATTATTCAACTACTTATTTATTGTGTCTTGGAGATTGAAGTTGACTTGTGAGTCAGAGTTGAGGATGTGTGAGGTGGCATCCTACATAGATCCACCTCACCCTCCTTTCTTCCCCCTTCTATATATTCAAATTCATTTTATTGTTTTGGGGTTACACTCATTTGGTTGCTTCACTTTTGCATACTGCATTTGGGGCGAATTCTCTTGTTGTTTTGAGCTCTTTCTTTTGGAGAAAGTTTGTAGAATTTTTACAAGCCTGTGTTTCATTGATCTTGGGATGTTTTGCATTGGAAAGATTTCTGTTTGGAACATGGAACAAACTCCATTATGGAGAGGTAAGAGCTTGGCTCTTGATATGCTCTTCTTTTATTTGTGTAAATGTTATTGTTGTGAATGTTTTGGCATGTGTGTGGGCCATTTGGGTAGATGGTCTAGGGATGGTGGAGGAGAAGACTATGGGATGTTTCTGTGGGAGGCATAAGTGTTTTGGGGAGGTATAAGTGTGGAGGGAGTTGGGATTTGGGTTCCACCTTACAAAGAAATAGCTTGCATTTATTTACTCGTTATGGGGTTCCATAAGAGGTTGGGTAGGCATAAGGAAATGTGAGGAATAAGGGGTACTTGGGGGAGGCATAAGGGCATGTCAAGGATTTGAATATATGATATATATATATTAGCGGTTGTTCTCAGGCGGTGATACCCATTTCCCCTTGGGAGGCATAAGCAACATCCCCCATAGTTTCATGCTCCTTTGGCTTGCATGGTGAAGCCTGAGTTTTATCTATTATGTTTTAATGTAGTTGTAAACTACATTCTGTTTTGGACTATATTTTGAATGAGAAATTCATCTTGTGTTGTGGAAGTCTATTGTTACCATGTATTGAAAAACATTTCTAATTGCAATATGGTTGGGGCTCAGGGCCAATGAAGAAGGATGGCTTCTCCTTTTCATTGTATGTCTTGGTTGGGTGGAAAGCGTTGCCTTTCCCCTGCTTTCGTGGTGATCAAATTGGAGAATGATGGAAATTCATACTGTTGTTTTAGAGTTGTGAAAGAAGACAGAGTTTAGCTGTCCTTTGTGAAACTTCTTTCCATAAACCCTTTTTCCCACTTCAAGTGGATTACTTGTAATATTATTGGTATTGGATAGTATTCTATTTTGGAAATAAATTTCTATTTAAATGTGAAAGGACATACCCCGTAATGCTATTCTGAGAAAGGAAAAGAATATTTGTATTCTGTCTTTTGAAATGGAGTGGAAAAAGACAAGTTTGACAATCCTTGTTGAGATTATTCTGATTGTAACCTTTTTCCACTTGAAGTGGATGATCTTGTATATTATTTTGTTGGAAAGACTACTATGTTTTAGCTATGAAAGTTGTAATTGATTATGGAAGAATATATCTAGTATTCCATTTTGTGAACAGAAAAGAAAGATATGCATTTGGTATGTTGTATTTCAAAAATAAATGAGAAAGAAGTTGTAAGAGATTCCTTTGAATTAATAGAAGTGCTTTGCCTTGTTCATATGATATTATTTCCATTGGAAATTTGTGTTTGATATACAGTAGGAAGTCTCTATTGTAAAATTGAAAAGGAAGCACGTATGAGGAAATATTGCACTGCTCTGTCTCATTTGAAATGTTTATATTTAAATAAAAGGGGAAATAGAAGTTGCATTCTTGTCTCTATCAGTTGATTGAAGGAAATAAAACTATTTAAAACCAGCATGGAATAAATTCAATGTTTTTATTGTATGACAAAAGAGATAGTTTAATCTATGTTCTTGAAGTGTACAAACCTCATTTCCACTTCACTGTATACTTCACAAATTCTTTTTATCAAATGTTAAAAACAACCCTGCAAATTTATAAGAGACAAATGAAATATTCATTTGGACTTAATGAGATCAGAATGATCCCCAAACTAAACTAAAACACTTAAGAGATTCTTTTAAAGGACCTTTCAAAACCAGTAAAGGCAAAATTGCAGGCTTTTTGCTGTGTAAACATTCATAAATTTTTGAATGTGAATCAATAAAGCAAATTTAATCTTGAAATCTATCCTAAAATCTTCCAAGTGAAATCCTCTATGCTTGTTTGGCATGTTGAGAAAGAATTAATGGCAAATTTGAACAAAATCGATAAGTTAAAAATGTCAGTTCACTTTCTAAGTGACAAAAATATGTTTTCTCAAAATTTACCATTAAAAAATTATCCAAATCAAATTCTTAAGATTTTTGTGCAAAGAGGACATCGAGAGATTTCTAGAAAGTCCTCATTTTCCAAAAATTGAGTTCCCAATCGAAAGTTATGGCCCTATGAAGTTTTTAGTTCATTTCGGGCTCAAACATATTAACTAATTGTCAAAATTTAAAAAATTCGCAAGATGACCCATGGGCCCGAACGTTTCTCTTGTCCTTCTTGAAAAAAGAAAAAAAAACGCAAAAACAATAATCCTCCTACCGCCCTGTTGGCCTGAACGCTTCGCCTTCGGCAGAAATTTTTATCTAAGTCCAAAAGTTAATTTGGCAATTTTTCCTCCATAGCCCCACCGTCCTGTAGCCAATCATTGATCGACATGTGGCTTCGTTGGGCATCGGCGGAGGCTCGGATCAATTTTTAACCTTAAGCGCTTTCAAAATTAAATTTAGAAAAATTTGCAAGTTTCCTCTGCAGCCCCGTCGACCCGCAGCCAATTAGGTGCTGCCACGTGGCTTCACGAGGTGTTGGTGGAGGGGCGAATCTTTTTAAGCCTTAACACATCAGAAAACTTTTGGGAAAATTTTCTAACTTATCCCCGCCAACCCGCAGCCAATGGTTGACTGACATGTGTCATCTTCTCACGTCAGTGGAGGCACGGGTGAATTTTACCCTTTTCGTCCTTCTGGGTGATAAGATTCTTTTACCCCCGCTGCCCCGCTTTCTCTGCATTGGCTTAGGAGGAGCCTTGTGTCCCTTGCGGACTTGCGGGCACGTGGGTGCAATGGTGGATTTTCACCCCAAGCGGAAAAATTTCCAAAACTTATCCGCATGGCCCGCAGACCCACCCCTGGGGAAAATTTTCTCCCCTAGTCCCGCCGACCCAACTCCTCCACTGGGAAAATGTTCCCCCACTAGCCGCTGAGCCGCAGCCAATAAGGAGATGCCACGTGGCCTCCTTGGGTGTCAACGGAGGTGCGGGTGTGAAATTCACTTTTGCCCAAGGGGCGAAAAGTGTTAAAGGCTTCCCCAGGCCCGCAAGCCTGCTTGGGCAAAATTTCTCCCTTGGGCCCGCAGGCCTGCCCTTGGGAAAATTTTCCTCCCAAGCCGGGCCATAACTTGAGAATTACATGGAGTTAGGAGGACTTCTTTATATCATTGGAAAGGTGAGAAAATTTCCTATCTAATGGGAATGTTTTCAAGAGGTTTCAAGTGTGATAATTTTGAGAAAAGTCAGGTTAAATCTCTTAAGCTTGTCAGAGGGTGGGAGAGTGAGAAATTGCCCACTTAATCTTAATGATCATTTTAACCCTAAGTTTTGACCCTGTAGATTTAATAATTTATGTAATGGAAAAAATATGAGCTAAGATTTTATTTATGTATTTGGCCTCTAAACCTTGCTTATGGAAATTGTTGTTTTATAACCTGGTAGCAGACACTTTTAAACGAAAAAAATATTCCATAATTTTCTAACTAAACCTAGGTTGTTCTTTGGTCTCGATTGGTTGTTTTTTTACTACAGGTGTTACAACAACTATCATCAACTTTGTCTGAATCATCCTTCCACCACTTCCACAAGGCTCAACATAGTCGTAAATACACTTAGGTTGAATCCAACCATATAGGGAGAGAGAAAATAGTATAGGTTACCATCTACTGATCCTAAGGTGTATTTTGTGTAATTTGCATGTCTTATTCTCTTTTGTAAGGTTTTTTTCTATTATGCTCTATGGAAATGAGAGATTGGATGTTGTTTCAGACTGTGGTACTCATGTCTTCCATCCCCTCCTTCATTTTCCTCCCATTTCCACTCATACAAGATTATATTCTCCCCTCTTCTTAGTGATATCACCTCTGTTATCTTAGGATTTCCCCTTTTCATACACCTCTCTCTTACCATGGTCCTTTAGAGTACTAGAATCTGATTAGATGGTTTCATTTACAATAGTAGGAGTAGTTTAGCATTAGGATTAGGTAGAGAAACCAACCTTCTCTAGAGGTTTATATCATTTTCAAGGTACCATGCCTTGAAACAATCCGATGTTACCCGAAAAAAGTGATTTCTCATCCATTCATTCATGAAAAATTAGACGGTGTTGTTTTTTAGGGACAATAGGTCCTTTATCTTGGTCCAAAAAAGTATAACTACCTTTGTAGCCTCCATTGAATCATAGTCAAATTATTTTTCTAGTTCATAAATCCAATCTATAAGATGACATCAAATTCCTTAGTATATTAGAACTGGAATTCAAATGTTTTATGTATAGATTCTTCATCTAATTCATAAAGGTGAACCTCAAGTGATCCACCTTCATATTCGCTTATATCTGAATCATTTTTATTTATTTGAGAAATATTTATATCCTAAAATTTTATTTGGATAGCTCCCACCATATCTTCCAAGTATTCCACTCTTGATGGTCTTCCTTTCATAATGGGAAATACTCTTATATTGTTCATATATTTTCTTCACAACTATTTGTAATTTTCGGACTCTTTACATACCTATAAAATACCCTAAATTCCCTAACGAATCTACTCAACACGGGAAATATTGGTATAATACCAAATGATGTAGACAAGAATGAGGTATCTAAGGTAACAACTTCGAAATCTCTAACCTAGACACCTAGAGCCATTGGAACATGTACATTGAAAAACACACAACCCAATTGAATCCCCAACTCTCACACCTCTAGTAATATAAAATATTGCTTAGAAACACATAAAAGACTTATATTTATTATTTTATTCAAATAACATACATGAAGATGGAAAACATTTAGCATAAATCGTCCTTAATGGATTCAATACACTTGAATTTAGTTTGGACTGCAACTCTCTTCCTACCAGATCTAACTATGGAAATATCTCCCCACTAATTTACTATCCATTTCCTATCAAACTAACTCCCCGTCTAAGAATATAAACTTTTTAAATAATCTTGGGCCTTTTCTATTGTCTTTTCCATCTCCCATAGACATTAGAAACACTTAAGAAGATAATTCCAATCATTCAGAGAGGTTACTTTCTTTTTTCATTCCTTATACGTAAATCCCCAATTTCAACAGAGTGGTGATTAAAAATGCCACTTTATGTAAACCGATAGCTTAATTTTCCCTAAGCTTATAAAACTACCACTTTAGACAGAGTAAGGGCTTTTGAACAATATAAAATATTGAAAATTTTGGGGTCCATAAATTTTTCATACGACATTGAATTACATGTCATTTTTAAAAATTTCCTATTTTGTAAATAGAATTAAAATATGAAATAAAATTATTTACTCCTTTTTTCTCTACATGTAAAAAATTATCAATTCTAGGCCTTTAATGGACATAACTACTTCCTGAATCATAATGAAAAATGAGTAACTCAAATAACTTGGTACCATATAGATGTATGAAAATGATGTTCTCTAATGTAATTTCATCCCTTTAAGTGTCAAAAAAAGTACTTATCTTATGTGATACTCAACCTGACTTATTTCTATTTGATGTGAAAAACTATGAAGTTGGACCTGGATATTCTTGCATTAATGCAACACCCAAGCACAAATATGTCAAACAAAAGCTTATAAATTATAGGTTGAATACTATCTTCCAACAAAGAAACCCTAAACCCCTCAGAAATAGGGAAAATGTGCCTCCAAGGTTGGTGGCATAAAAATTGAGGAATAGGTTCACTTTGGTAAAGGGCCTATTGACATAAACATTATCCTTATTGGAGAAATAGGGAAAATTTCCCTCTAAGGTTGGTGGCATAATAAATGAGGAATATTTTCACTTTGGTAAATGTCCTATTGACATCAAAATTATCCTTATTTGGCCTCTATGCACCTTATCTTAGCTCGAAGATCTAGAAATGAATGTTTTGTTTACGCCTAAAATTTCCCTCATTCTCTCAATAAGGGACAATTAGACAAAATTATGAACATGTTTACTTTTGAAGGAAACACAATTAATATTGCTTACTTCCTGACCTTTCATCTCTCTAAGAAAGGAAAAATGAAAACATTGTTCTAATTCTCTCTATTAGCCTGCTACAAAGAATTTTCCAACATCTCATTTTGGAACAGATGACAATATATGTTGTTAGGTATTTTTTTGTTGGTTAGTGGTTTTCTTTTCATTAGCCTAGGAATGTTTACCTTCCTCCTTTTTATCAATTTGGTTGGAAGCAAGGCATGGAATACTTCATTTTACCTATTGAAATTCTTTTAGATAGGTGGTGGATATTATTATAATTCAATTTTTTAAATTTTTTTCTATGATAGATTTATTTGAATTATAAATATTTTTTATAACCCTTAAAAATGAAAAGATATTCTTGATAAATCCATAACCTAAACTAAAAGTATTTTTTAAACTCCTAATAATGAACCATTTCCAACACTTAAAAGGGATTCAAACCTATCTTATTGAAAGTGTAATTTAAAAATCTGTAATCAAAATTTTGAAAGTTATAATTTCACTTATCATTTAAGAAGGAAAATAAATTTATAATATTTTACAAGAACATTTATAGTTGAGAATGTAAACTACATTATCTAAGGTATTTATTGGTGAGATGGATCCCAAGAGTCAACTTGATCTATTTGCTGGTTAATGCATATACTCATAATAATTTAATTTTATTATAATTAATGTGAATGTGAAGAGTAATAAATACTGCATTCCTCATCACAAATCTTAGTCACCCCATATTTCTCTTCTTTGGAGTAACTCCAAATAAGGAGGGGAAAATCCATCTCGTTGTTGCCTTAATTCTCTTCCGTTGTATTTTTTATAAGTAAAATATTTTTATTTGGTTGATATTTTTGGTTCATATGTTTTAGTAAAACATGGTTTATTATCATTTTCATGTTGTTTTGTAACTTTGTATTATTGTTTGTTAAGCAGGAAGTGGTGGTTTATCTGAAAATACACACAAAAATAAAAATTTTACCTTAAATCTCAAAGGCTACCAAGTCTCTGGACATGGACATAATTTTAGTAGATTCCTTATTTATATTCCAAATCCTTGCAATTACACTGACAGGTACAATATTTGTTATCAATATGAGATATTTTTATATGAAATAAGCACATAATAGAAAGAAGAACATTGCTAACACATGAAGCCATTAATCAGATGACTTTCACCCTAAAGTCTTGCTTTCAAATTGGCAATGCTAAATCCTCCCAAGTCACCCAAAGTTTCCTAGTCTAACAATTATACTCCATACAAACAAAACCAAAGCAGTAGAACTTATGACTATATTCCAAGGAAGGCCACCCTTCCCCTTTCTAACCAGGCCTTTCAAAAATGGCACCAGATTAAACACTACCCAAACACTGCAAAAAAACTCTGCAAGTTGCATGTCCTTGATTCCATACAAACCACCCACAAAACCTATAATGTTGTAGAAAATAACTGCTAAGTTTATCAACAGGACAGTAGTTGGTGGAATGAACAAAGGAGATGAACCAAATGTAAAGTCACCTTCATTAACCTGCTCCTCATCTCCAGACCCTTTTGGAGTTACAACAAAAACTGTTTCCGATAATCCCACAATCTTCATTCCAACATCAAAGAATGAAAAAATCCATGAGGATATAGACACTATGAACCACATCCTTTGGTTATTCAACCATTCTCTAGTAGAACAACCATTCAAAATATGTTCCAAAATCTTAAATCCATATAATGAGAGAAACATAGCAACAACAATTGCGAAATTTGGATCTTGAATCTACAAGAACAAAATGCACACATTAGTAATTGAATGTTTCTAGTCAAGGTAAAAATTTATTGAAACATTCATCTTTACTATTGAGGGTTAGTGGTGCTGTAAAAAGCTACCCATATTTAAAGTTTAAATCATACAAAGCAACTGCAAAATGAACTTAACTTACCTTGGGCAAGAATGATTTTCCACTCAACAGACTAAAGGCAGGCAATATTACATAACATAAGGTTGGCACAGAACATGTTGGCCATATTACTAAATAAACATAAACCATCCTCTGGCGAAGTGGTATGTGTCTATTCATACCCAAGAAAGGAGATGACTTGCTTATAAAAATTTCTAGTAGCCCTGTACCCCCTCTCTGTAGTTGTACAAGAGCATCTGGACTATTTACTGGTGTGCGTCCCATGAAAGTTGGCTTCTCCGGTACGTAATATATTGAATTCCATCCTAGGCTATGAACTTTCAACCCTGTCATAACATCCTCAACTGTTGTTCCATATATCCATCCAACCTGCAATTGAAGGTCACAATAACTCAATTATTTCGTAATGTCATTCAGACCGAATTATTCTGTAAAACATTTTAACCCCATTTTTATAGGTACCCACTCACAACATGAATTCTATGAGTTAAGGTTGGTTCTCTTCTTTTAAGATTTCATGTACTATGACTAGAAAGCTTTAAAGCCTATTCTTGAAAGAAGCTAGAATACATGAAAAATATCTTGAATGTCGGATTGATCACTCTGTTGTAGTACTGTTGATTTACATATACAAGTGAATAGATTTATATACCATAGTATAATTATGAATCTATAACTTTTTTCAAAAACATTATATCCGGGTGCAGGTTATTAAGCTAAGAGAGTATTATCATCCTCTACTTCATTTTAGTTTCTTATATATATCTATATATTTAAATAAAACTACCTCTTTGCCCCATGCAGTCCTGGTTTCATAGGTGCAACTAGCCACCTTCAAGGCTTCCTCTTCAAGGAGTGAAGGAGAAGAATGGATTTTGAATCCAGTGTCTCTCATAATGGTCTGAGTGGATGCTACAAGAGTAGAAGATTCTCCAAAAGTGCTCCTTAAAGACTCCTCCCGGAAAAAAAAAGATGAAAAATGTTGAGAATCTGCCAAAAGGAAATGAAAAGATGTATTATTATGTGTATATATCCCAACTGATACTAATTCAAAGAAGCCCAATTTTAGTACATTCTTGCCTTTTCCTTGACTCTTCTCTTTGTTTGTTGTAGGTTGTACTCCATACAATCCTTTTCTTCTATGGAAGCAACATGTTCCAAAATAAATGGGACCTTGGATTCCATTCATTCCTTTTCCTAGTGTCTGCATACAATTTACAATTTCCCTTGTGATCCATTTTGAATTCTAATATAATTTTACTACATATAAAGCATTTACAACCACAAGCAATATGGTTTCATAGACAAATTAACTTGTAATATACCTACGTTCATCAATATTTTGTGTTGATTTCCCAAGGGATCATCCTTAAGGCCTCCATAAAATAACTGATGGAAATTGTACGAAGCCAGATTCTCGTTCGCATGGACATCCAATGAAGAAACACATAGCTTGTTGTATGGCTTTTGGATTGCTTACATGCATATCACAGTCCAAATTAAGAATATAAGGAGCATTTGTCATTATTCCAGATACCCTTACCTGAAGAATCCAATAAATAATGTTAACACTAGAACTTAGTAAATTATTATATTCAATTAAAAAACAAAAAAAAAATTATATGTCATTTCAAAGTTAAAATAAATGGGCCTCTTGATTAAAATATGTGTACTTTATAGTGAAGGCTCGCCCCTTCAAATTTGAAAGGGCGAGTTATATACAACATTAATTTATATATAAGTTATATGGAAATATAATCCCCTTCCGAACTTTCACAAGGATTAAATTCCTTACATCCATGTCAACTAAAGTTATAAAACAAAACTGATTTATTTTTTCGTGGAAATGAATTTTAAGTCCTGGTAGTTCAGTATCAATGAATAGAAACCCTTAGGGGTCCTCATACACTAACTTGGTGTTTCTTAAAAATAAGAAAATACCGTCTTTAAACATGAAATAATTTTTATAAATTGAATTACCATAACATTCATGGCCCCCGCTTTATAGTGATGACCAACCATGGGACGTTTTTCTCTCGCAACATAAATAAGGTGGGGAAGATTAACACCTTCATTTTCCTCGCCCTTTTTGTTTTCATGAATAACCTGGATACATATAAATGACAAACATTGTTCATATGAGATTAGGATTCACAGTTGATGCAAAATCTAACAGTTTCGATAATAATGACAGAAAAAATATTTATGATAGCTCGTTATCACCTGCACTACACTGGAGTGGTTTCTTATGTCTGCGCTTCTATAAACAAAACCTTCAATAGCCTTTTGAGATATCGAGTCTAATGGAGCTTTCCCTGTCTCCAATGCTTCACTTATCTTTTTCTGTAGACTTTCATATTCACCCTACAAAACACTCCACAATGTTAAAAGGGCTTTGTAATATTCTACCAAAAAAGTTTAAACTTATCATACTCTAGTACCTTCATATCCAGCCATTCTCTCGCAAAATCTGGATCAGAAGGCTTTTTTTGTTTGGAGAAATACATAAATGGAGCCCTTGTCTCTACATTGAATTTCATGCAAAAGGGCACCCATTTTTTGGCAAAGCTCAGAGTTTCTACCAGCGAGTAGAAAGTGATGGGAGAGGCCCCATCATCTGAGACATAACATGCAATTTTTTTCAACTGGATAATCAAGTGCAAGCACTGAAAGAACAGTATTGGCAGTCATTAGAGCAGGCTCCTTGAATGGGTCTGTTGTAGTGATGATTATGTCCACAGGAAGAAGCTTAGAAGCAGATTCTCCACCATATCTGCAACACAAATCATCAAATAAGTTTTCACCATCATAAATGCACATTGCACAACAGTAAATAAACCCAAATGCAATAAATCTACAAGGCTTCAATCTATGAAACTCCGTAGTCAATAAATATATAAGATCTCAATTATATTCACCTGTTTGTAAGTCTCTCTGGGTATGCTTTATAATCGACGTGTTGCCAGTAGAGATTCTGATCAAGCATCCAATAGAAACAAAAACAGAGTTCACATACAAAAGCCACTATCCAAAGTCCATAAGATTCAGCAGTGGGATGCGATAATCTATAGCTTAGAAAACTCAGAACAAGTCCCAATTGAATGTATGCACGAGCTCTATATAGTTTTGACGTATGAATGATTTTTTCATACAAACTGGAACAGTCGCGAAAATCCATTCCCTTCTCCATTAACTAACGATCCCGAACGCTTGCTTGGTCGCCGTAGAATCTGATAAGTATATATGAAGGCGTCTTCTCATCATGTATGAATACTTATGGACATTGCAGTCGTGATCATGTTATTTATGAACACTAACTATAACATCTGTCTGCTATTATTATGACAAAAATTATAACCGATGAGATGCCATTTCTGTGGAGGGGATTAAGTGTCAGAATGCGAATAGATCACGAAACTCAATTATTGTTCTTGTTGTCCCTGCTGTCATGTTCAATGCCATAAACTTTTCAGAATGAAAAGAGTCCTTTTCGATTTTTTTTAAAGCGGAGTTCCACACTATTTTTTGTCCCGTAGAATTCTCTTAAATATTGATACCCTTAACTACCGTTCGCACTTGAAATTTAATTAGGTGGTGGAGAGACTCGAATTGACCATTGATGCGCTTAACTACCGGTCGCACTTAAAATCTCTGGATTCTGTTTGGGTTTAGACATTTTGCTAATCGTTTGAAAGTCGTTGCTGAACCTACAAAAATTATTTTCTTTGAAACACACTACGGTTTTGAATCCCACTTGACTTTCCTTTCATGAGAGTGAGACAATCAAGTCCTTTTCTCCCAATCCTTTTTACGCTCGAATTATCCCTATGGGAAAAGGCTTTGCGGATATACATGGGACTGTGTCAAATTTGACGGCTTAAATGACGGTTTTGCTGTTTTTAACAAATTTTATTTTTTTAGTGGTTATTTTTGCAGATTTGATATTTTTAACAATTTTATGGTTTTTTTAGTGGTTAGTGGTTATTTTACAAATTTGCTATTTTTAATAATTTTGTTTTTCTGATTTGCTCTTCAATAGCTGTGTTGTGAATTCAATTAACTTATTTTGGTCATTTGTGGGCATCATTATTCTGTGATGTGTATTTTTCGGTGGGATATAAATGCTTAATGGCTGCAATGTTTTTTTTTTTTTTGTGTTTTAGTTTGTAGATGACGATGAGAGATGCCATGTTGAAATCAATTACACCTTTGAGATCAGGAAGGACTGGTAATTTGATTTGAAGATCAAATATATGTTTCTTCCTTTTAACATTGTAAGCTAATTCTAGCAGTTTGGGTTGGATTGCATGGTGTCGGGTAGGTAGGTAAAAGATTGTAAGGACATTTGTTGGTTGGTTACCTTGGCTGCTTGAAGCCACAAAACTTTGATTATATGATAGTTCTTTATTTGTTGAAATGAATTTGAATCTATTCTTGTCTAGAGGAAATGAAAACTAATGCAATACTATTATAAATAAACAACTTGCATTTACAACTTTATTCGCTTTAAGATGGGCCAATGCGTGCACTCTCGAAGAATTTGGGAACATTTGTTCATTTCCTGCAAAAAGGTTTAGAACTAAAACTCAAAGTAGATTGGTTGAAGTAAGAAATAAATTTTTGATGCTTTCAAGTTTATTTTTTGCTATTCATGTTCTGATCGGTTCACTGTCTTTGGGATACAGAAAATGAAACTTTTCAATGCTTCTTAGATAGAAACTGTGTGTGAGAATATACAACACTCACACACTCAACACTCAATTTTTTTTACATATTTTGATATTTATATGGCCTAAACAGGGGCTCAATCATCCTCCTCAGATGGAAAATTATATGCATTCTCATATGTATCTTTCATTTACAGAGATGTCAGAGAAGGAATAGTGGCTCTACAAAGAAGGATAAGGACTGCAACTGCATCATAACGAATAAGGAATCTGACATTTAAATTGAACATTTAAGAAGTCAAAATCCTTTTTAATCCCAATCATGTATTGTGCCACAATTTTAATCACAACATCATCCCAGTCTCGTTCTAGTCGAATAGTGTTTTTGTGAAATCACCTCACCAAGTCACATAAACAAATACCCATCAAAAGTGTTGCGTGTGCTCCTTGTAACATCTTTGTGCTTACCATCTGTATAGTAACATCTTTGGAGTAAGCTTACCATCTACATATTCCTCCAAATACCTCCTGTAATTGATTAGTAGGTGTAATTTGGTTTGTTTGGATACTAGGAACTTGCTTTGGAGCAAGCATTGGAAACATTGACTTTAGAACTCTAGCAACTTCATGCATGGTGGATCAATCAGAGGGTCACTTCTTGGTGCAAAGAAAGGCAGACTGGAATATTTTTCTTATAATCCCTAGACAGCGTTGTTGTCTGCTTTTGATAGAATCTATGTACACATGTTTTCCAACTATCTTGAATTAACATCAAGTAATATCGTATTGATATAATTTTTGCTACATTAGATGAAGAGCATTGTGTGTATGGGATTGAAGTGAAATTTGTAACCAATTTTGTAAATTTGTTAATACTTGAATATAAGTGCAATTATATGCACTCAAAACTGCTCAAATATACACAAAACAATAAGCCCTATTTTTATTCCTTTTTTATTCTTTTAGCAAGGCTTCAAATTTGGCATCAACTAGGATCATATTAAGAAAGGCTTCTCTCTTTACACCAGCTTATTGCATAAAAATTCTCATGAACAAGCTATGAATTATTATAGTCCATGAAACACAATTCACCGAGGCATTTTGTCAAACACTAACAAACACCATAAAAATATAGGTTATGTTTGAAATAATGGAATTTTTTTCATGTTTCATAACAATTTCTCTAGGAAATCCTAAAATTTTGCAACACTCTGCTTTTCATTTTCTAAAATCTGCCACACTCTCACATACCAACCTTGTTCCAGTTCCTCGTATGTGTATACTAGTTCCTCCTCTCCTTCTAATTATTTTCCACCTTGTAATCCCCCATCCACTCCAACAGAACACCCCACATGTCTTCGTGTATTCATGTTTAGTTTAAAGAAACTACTCCGCAAAACAATACCACTCATGATATAAGATTTGTAAATGTATATGTACAAATTTGTAACAAGTTTGAAATGTAGAGATGGAACGTTTAAATGTAATGCTTCATCTATATTCTTACACTTACAAAATCAATCGTACCCCTTATCAACTTCAACTATAAAAATAATAATTATCCCTCTAAATCAAATAACATATCTCGTTCGACGTTCACATTGCATTGTACACATGTGATTGCTAGTTTGTAATCTTTGTTAAACTCAAAGGAGGTTGTCTCCTTGAAGTGGTCTACGATTTTATAATATAAAAGTGATCATTAATGTAATTAATTTATTTTAATTTTATTTTCATAACATATTTCTTTTATATTTTGTTGTTGGCTTAATCTATTGAAGGACGGTTCTTCGCATCTAATATCAAATATTGTTTCATGACTCATTCGACAACAAGAGTATCAATTTAATACTTTGATAATTGTCCACCATATGTTGTCACCCCGCGCCATTATAAAACCTTAGTGATTAGAAAGTGGTCATAGAAATAGTAACATTATCTTTTTTCCTCAAACCTATCATTTTTTACTTTTTGTTTTCTTTTGCAGGGTATAAACTATGTATCAATAGTTTAAAACTCACATAAAGCTTTTCTCTAGACCAAGTGGTAATAAATTTTACTTGATTTGTTAGAGTAAGGGGTTAAAATTTCGTCCACATACCCTTAGGTATATCAAAAAACCCCTAGTTATTTTCAAAACCTAGTCATAGGAAGCCATTGGTTTTATAGTATTTGTCATGCATTGACAAGAAGTTATCCCAAAGAAGCTACTCATAATCGACCTTATAGATGAGATAGTGGATTACAAATATGGTATACCCTCTATAGTTAATTCTCTAAAACATTGGATTGATTATTTTTTTGGTGCACTGACAAGAAGTTACCCCAAGAAAGTCACTCACAATCCACCTCATAGATGAGATAGTGGATGAAAAATATGGTTTACCCTCTGTAGTTAGTGCTATGAAACATTGGGCTGGCATTAGTTACATATGAAATAAGTCTAAATATAAGTCCACAAAACCAGACACACCCAATAACAACCCAACTATTTTCACCTAGTTTTGTAACCCTAAAACTTGGAGTTAGTAAAAAACAACACCAAAGGATTTTTCCCATAATAGTAATAGCTTAAATATGTTTCCTCAAAGTCTAGGGAAGAGATACAATCTACAAAGTGTTGGTCTAGTAGTTACAGAATAAGGGAAAATAGAAAAGTGCTAGAGAAGTGCAATAGGATAGTCTTCTAGATTTTAAAATGGTACAAAATATCACTTATTGGGAGATGATAGCATTTTCATTTTCTCGTTGAGGTAATCACTAAATAACATGTATTTTAGTTTTATTTGGAGAAAAATCTCATACAATTTTTTTTTTTTGGGGGGGGGGGGTGGGGGTGGGGGGAAGGGGGGCTAATTTTTACGTGTAGTCTAGAATCAATTTTTTCCCTTCTAATAATTATATCATTGTGACTGTCTTGTCGAGAAGATCATTTTTCTCTATATCTCGAGTCATATTTTTTCAAAACCCCAAGTTACCTTTCCTCGTGGTTGTGGTAACACAATTTATAACCCATGAAATAGCGTAAAGAGTTATTGATTTGGACTCCAAAATCACTTATCTACATCAAATGGTCCATGGGCTTGGTGCCCAAAATGCAACTCTAAAACAAATACCATAATGATAGGAATTCTAAGGGGATTTTCATCTGACATCATGCCACCTCGCCCAAAACTAGACTTCTGTAAATTTGATGGAACAAATCCTACAAGTTTGATTTATAGGATGGAGCTATATTTCAATCTTCACAATACGTATATAGTAAGGTACTTATCACCTTCAGCTTCCACTTGGAAAAAGAATTAATTTAATTGTATTAGTGGGTACATAAAAACCACATGAGGAACACATTTTGGAAAATTTTATCAAATTATTAATAGTTCATTTTGGTCATAGTGACTATGATGATTTCATAGGAGCCCTCATTAAACACCACCAATAAAGAAAAAATCAAGAATATCAAATGGAGTTTTAACAACTAGCTAATCAAACTCAAGGACTATATAGCACTTTTTAAAGCATTTTTCACAAGTGGCTTTACAGATACGATTAACAATGAGCTTAAAATTTTCCATACTAAAGACATTATAGAACCTCTAGGATTGGTCAAGTTAGTAGAAGTTTTTATGGTGTTTTTTGTTTCTTACTATTATACATAAATACCAAAAACTCTAAATAAAGCAGGGTTTACCAATACCTACACCAACAAACACAATGTCGTGATGAGTGAATAAATGAACAATGTTGAAGACTCCTCCTTTCACTGAGCGAGAGGGCATGTATTCAAAGACAACTAAACTAGATAAATATTATATAATGATTAAACGAGTAGCTTGGAAAAGGCCAATACTAGGAACCCAATGGGCTTCCTCGGGGTATGTAAACTTGTGATTACAATCAAGTAATTTGATAATGAAATAAGATAATGAAAAAATGATTAGAATTCGAGATGGATAAAGAGGTCGTACTCCACTTGATATGTGGCCCAAGCTAGGGTTGTAGCGAGCTCGAGTTCTTTGAAATAGTCAAACCATATCTATTCTACAACTTCTCATTATTCTTGTATCACTTCAGGTTGCTCCTCAATGTCTTAAATTTTGGGAGTGAGGGCAAGGGTGCATAAGCTAATTTCGTGCAAGATGTCAAACTACTCCCACACAAATAGTTATTGCATGATCAGAATGTCGTAATTTGAATTTTTTTTCTTCCATGTTTCTCTTTTTGAAAAACTAAGAGAACATGTATAATATTAAGATCAACATCATTGATGGTTGATGAATTATATGTATTGTTGCCTCCACATGTCTGGTCTAATAAAAAGGGTAGTCATTTTCT
The DNA here is from genome assembly GCA_019776745.2 of Taxus chinensis. NCBI lineage: Eukaryota > Viridiplantae > Streptophyta > Pinopsida > Cupressales > Taxaceae > Taxus > Taxus chinensis. The sequence continues at coordinate 30,898,667 of CM034156.1, forward strand.
AAGTGACAATCTTAGTAATTATATGATAATGGTAAGCATGCTATTTAAGTGTTTAATTTTTTTAGCAAGATGTCAAAATTTTTACTTTGTAGGCCATTTCCTAATAACATTTTTGACATATTTAACAAAATCTAGCTTCTCACGGCTATTAAAGATTCATTGGTTGACATGCCCACTTATTAAAAAACCTTAGAATTATTATTGATCAACATATTAATTAAACAATAACCGTTAAATAAGAATTTAATGAAAAATCAGAGAATTATTTATTGAATTTAATAATTAATATGACAAATTTTTATTGTTTTATATTTTACACAAACTAGTTAATTACTAAGGTGTAATTTAATTCATGCTCTTTTATTTATTTTTGATGAGTAATTTTGTTCATGTTCTATTCATAGTAAACATATAGTGCAATGTTAATCATACAAAAAATGGGTGGTATGGAAGTATAACCCAGAACACTAAATCCAAACATAACTTGAGAGAAAAGGAATAGCACGTGGGCTATGTCGTTAACAATTACACCATATTAATAGAGAATGTTTAATTAAAAGGGGAAATAAATAGAGACCACAAAAGACAAAACATAAAGTGGCGACAACAAAAAAAGGATGTTGATGGAGTAGGTGGTGGACGACTATGCCACCACACCCGCTAACGCCATAAGGTTCATAATTTGGGATGCCATTTTAACCATCATGAGTATCATATTTGTCGTCATGTGTGGGTGTAATAGCCAAAGCGATCTAAGAGAATATACTATAAGGGAGAACACCAAGTACCACCGCCAGAGTCACCTCAATCGTCACCATCACCACCAAGGGACAACATCCAACCTACTACCATCAACACCACTAGTGTCACTGTACGACAAAAAAGTGACAAGCAAGATTGGGAATCTACAAGTAGCTCTTCCTTGCACCCGACCTCTCGAGGTCGTGCCAAGACAGCCGGTGGGGATGGAATACGTGTGGGATGCAGACAAACTAGTTAGGCAATCTGATGTCTTCCGACACGCACTAGCGGAATTTATCCAATCTAAGGCAAACGAAGTCCCTCCTAACTTGAACTGGTGTGATAGATCAATCGGCAAGGATGACTGCTTGAAGGCTCCAATCAATATTGAGCTCTGACGTTATTCGATCTATGGGTTGTGGGATACATGGAAAAATGACCTGGGATAGTTTCGTGTATGTCTCTAGACAGGGTCATAGAGTGAATGATGGATATAGTTGTCTTTATGGGTGATTCTCTAGCCTAGTCCAGAATTGCTTTAGCTTCGTTAGCTGCTATATCTAACAAGGAAAATTGTTCGATGATGATAGGTGGAAGTGGAATAGATCTGAATACTAGTGTGCGCAAGCCAACATCTATGTTTGATTCACCTAAGGGTTTGTTGCGTTATGGGATTTGTGGGTCACAACCATAGATTCACGTTTGTTGTGGTCTTGCTATGGTAATGTGCGAATTTCAGTCCCTAATCCCCTAGCATCCAATAATCATATGCTTTCTTATCCTCTTTATTCAGAATTAATAGTTGTGCGATCTTTTCAGAGTATCTCACAAGTTTTCAGCGCAACTTGAATCCTTGAGCTAGTATCTATGTCTATGAGAGTATCTCCTGCATCTGGCTATGGGACCAACGGATCATAACCAAACATATGCTATCTTCAAGCCTTTCCATAAGTCATGCAGATGTTTACCTAGGGTAATCTGTAGTTTGGCTGATTTGATGAAAACGTGTGCACTTGGTTGTCTTCTATGTTCAACCCCCTCAATTGATAGCTGATCTGTTGTAAGTCTGTTGTTGTTTGGAAGACTTTGGATTCTAAGATTCTGATCTATGTCAACTACTAGCCGTAATAAGATTAGGTTGCGGCACGATTGGCTCGAATACATATTTTTTGGGCTCCCTAGGTCCCGTGATTGTCATACAAAAGAAACAATGTAAGTCTAACTGCAGTAAGGTGAAATTTAACTATGTGAAGTATATCTATAGCATATATAATTTCCCTATTTTTTTTGTATTTTCTAATTAACTATTTGAATGAATTTGAAGAAGCAACTATTTTAATATATCTAGAAATTGATAATTAATCTAATGATGAAATTAAAACAAACAAAGAAACCGAGTATAGCTACTTTCCTGTGCAATTGTGAACCTATTATAAACAATGAAATAATTAATCGAATCTATTTTAAAGACTTTCGATCCTACATCAGAAGTGAGGAGTGAATCATAGTTTCTCAGAAACTATCAATCCCGACAGCTTCCCTGGTAATATCGAAAATAAGATTAACTGAAATGAGATGATTGGCTACTTTATTTGATATGCTTCTAACTGAAACTTTGAAAGCTAGAACCTAGATTCTGTAGAACAGTGGTAAATCTAATGGTGTGTGTGTCTTTGTCCCCTCAGTGTGATCTCCTCGTTCTTTCATGCTCACGTGGATCCAGAAAAGCATGTAATGCTTGCATCAACAAAAGTAGATATTGGAACACAGGACAACTTTAGAATATAGACTGAATAAAATGCAAGTAGGAGAGGGATAGCGCAAGAGTACAGAGCTTGGCTTATGCAATTCCTAGTGGGATCTATTGCGAGTCATGCAACATAAAAACATCTAGAACCTGAAGCTACCATGTTTGAAGAACAAAACCTGCAACTTTAATGGCTTCCTGTTGATAAACAGACTATTCAATCCAAGTGGATTAGATGAAATAACAACAGCACCTGCACAAGATGGATATGTGGCTTTCTAATAGCAAAATAATGCTAACTAAGCATGCAATGAACTAGACTATGAATCCTAAGAAAAACAAAAGATTGAACTACTAAAATGAGAAATTGAGAGGTAAATTTTGAGGGGCCATTTGCTTGAGCACAAGCCAGCTATTTATAGCAATTCATTCACCCAAAGGTAAAAACAAAATTGATCACTCCAAACTATAAACAAAGGCAAAACACTATTCCAGGAACCAGAATCATTAATGCAAGCCAAAGGCGGTGAAAAAATCTGGTGAATGTTGAAATTACGTGAGTCACATTAAAAGAGCATTCTGGAAAACAATGCTAACTAAGCATGTAATGAACTAAAGTATGAATAGGATGTTGTTAAGTATTATTACCGATAGAAGATAATGTCACTGCCAGTACGATGCCACCAATAATGTACAATACGGTAATAGTCAAAAGTACAATAGGAATGTTGTGGTAAAAAGTAAATATTTGTCGTAAGTGGTCCGGTAATGTTAAAATGTCAAAGTTTGGGTAATTAGAGAAGTAGGGTCTACATGATTAGGAATTAGAAATATTATATTGGTAATAAAGACAAGGAGTGAGGTCATAAATATTTTGTGTATTTTATTTGTAAAAAGTCTAAAAATGTGGAACCCATGTAAAATGATAAGGTTTATCTTATCTTAAAAGATAAGCTTACATGTACAGATAAGAGTTAAGGTATGGAATATGATTCGTCAGAGTGGATTTCTTATCCTATCTTAGAGATAAGATGGATAAGCCTAGAAGTTCTATAAATAGAGAGGCCACCCCCCTCATTTAGCATAGAAGGAAGTAGTGAGAAATATTGTAGGAAGTGTGTAAAGGAAGCCATCAGTTTAAAGGTGTGTTGAAGAAGTCATTAAGAGGTGTAATTGTAAAGTTTCTCCCATAGTATTGGTGGAAGGCAAGTGAAGTCAATAACACTTGAAGTACCTCATGGGTGAGATTGTAACAATTTCATGTTAATATTATAATTTACTTTGATATTTCAGATTTGTCATCATTCTGTCTTATCATAGTCGATGGTATTCTTGTGTTATGTTTGTTGTTTTGTTTCCAGATTACATCCACCAAACTAAAGGCTGTGCATTAGTAAATAATCATAGCACGAGGAGTTCCCGGTGAAGAATTATCATAGTGCCGGATTGGTGATGACATTTTGGTTCCGTTGCCGGGACCATTCCTCGTTGGTGGATTTTCTGGAGAGATATTCCCACTTATTCAAAAATCAATTGGAGGGTAACCTTATTTTTACTGTGCATAGTAGTTACCATGGTAAAGTCATTTTTGCCGTGAATAGTAGTTACCATGATAAAGTCATTTTTGCTGTGAATAGTATTTATCACAGTAAAGTCACTTTTTACCGTGAATAGTATTTACCGCAGTAACTTCACTTTTTACTGTGAATAGTGTTTACCACAGTAAAGTCAGTTTTTACCGCAGTAAGTCAAGTTTTACCATAGTTTACCGTGGTCATTTCTATTTTACTGTAGAAAGGTGTAAAGTCACTTTCTAGTATAGTGATTCCAATTATTTGTGCACATAAGTCTTGTTGATTGTACTTGTGGGTTGGTATTTCACGGTGGTTACTTTTGAAAATGGGAAAGATTCCTGTTTTTTTAGCTCAATCTAATGAAGATGCTTCTTCTTTCATTCAAGAGTTTAAACGATCTTGTATTTGTAATGGCCTTATAAGAAGGGAACAATGGACTGAATTTTTTCCTACCTTTTTGGATGGTTCAGCACTTAGGTGGTTTGAAACACTAGGTGATAATGTGAAAAATTCATGGGATTTATTAACTGAAAGTTTTCTTGAAGAATTTGGTGAACAACAGAAATATGCAGATCTCATGATCGAGATCACAAAGCTATCCCAAGGAGAGAAGGAGAAGATAAGGGATTATCATGCTCGTGTTCTAGAGCTAAGGAGGAAGCTCGATGCCCAGATCCGGAAGGAAGGATTAGCGGATGGGTTGATGAATGGCGTGGATAATCTCCTCTATAAGCACTTCATTCTTGGGATGAAGCCAGAGATCAGACAACGAGTGAAGTATGACCGCCCAGCTACCATTGAACAAGCAAAGGAGATTGCAAGAAGGCAAGAAGAAAGCATGGAAGAGGAGCCCAAAGAAATTGTTGCTAAAGTAGAGCCTACACCAGCACCTTTGGTCCAGAATCCACAACCACTCCCGGTGAGCACAAATATTTCTCCTAGTACATCTACTGAGTATGAAGATCTGCTCAAAAAGATGGGTCAGTTAACTATTAATCTTCTTCAAGGAAAAGAATTTAGTTCTCAGGGAGGAGATAGAGGTCCAAAAAGAAATATTTCTGAAGTTGTATGTTATGGTTGTTATAAAAAGGGTCATTATAAGTATAATTGTCCAGATAGAGCTTCTACATCTGGTAAAGGAGATAATGATAAAGGAAAAGCACCTATGAATTCTTTTGATGTAGTAGATAAGAGCAGAAATAATAAAGTAGATGTGTTTGTAACAAAAAGAAAGAAAGAAAAAGATAATCAAGATGGAAATGATCCTAAGAAGATGAAAGGAGAAACTAGTAAGAAACATAGGAGAAGAAAGTTGGGTGTGCAGGATTTTCTGATTTCACAGGGGCAAGGACCATACTCCATCTTGGAAGATCTGTCCAAAAGGCCTGCAAATATTACATATGGTCAACTCTTGGCTATGTCTTCTGAGAAGAGGCGGGAGTTGCGAAGTGGACTCAATGCTCGACGAAGAAAGGAGGTTGAGGTCCCTGTTTTGGAGGCAGAGGCGGATCCCTATGCTCCACAAGCTGAGGTATTATGTAATGGTATTTCAATTCATGATGTCTTAGTTGATGGAGGTGCTGCAGTTAATGTAATGACCGAGTCTGTAATGAATATGTTGGGTTTAAAAATTGATCGCCCTTCAACACTTATGTTAAGGTCATTAAATAAAGGAAAAACTAAACCAGAAGGTGTAGTTTCAAATGTGGCAATATCTGTTATGGGTGTTGTATGTGTGGTAGACTTTCAGGTGATGAAAAATGGTACTGTTGCGTACCCAATGTTGCTGGGAAGACCATGGCTAAGGAGAGTTCATGCAAGAAACTACTGGAATGAAGGCTTCATGACACTTGGACGTGGTAGAGAGAGGGTGAAAATAAACGTGATCCCTCGGCATCATAAGGCAGAACCTGTCGATTCAAGTGATGAAACTGATGATTGGACATCCTCTGATTACTCTAGTACCAGTGAAGTGGACACTGAAGATGAAGAAAGTGAGGTTGATGTTTCAGTCATGGATATCCTTCCAGTCACACCAACTCATGACCCCATAAAATTATCTGAAGAAGAATTTGATGATCGTCTCCAACAAATAAAGATTGGTGATGCTGTGATGGAGAGTGAGAAGGAATCCTACCTCCAACTCTTTCGAAGGTACATACACATATTCACTTTTGATTACAAGGAACTCCGTCAAGTAAGTTGGGTAGAACATTCTATTGAGCTGGTAGATGGTGCTAAGCCCATAAAGCAAATGCCATATAGAATGAATCCTAATTTTTCCAAGACTGTAAAAGAAGAAATAGATAAGTTGCTTGATGCAGGATTCATATTTGCTGTGGAGAATTCAGAATGGGTTTCTCCCATTGTGATCTCAATAAAAAAGAATGGGAAGCTACGCATTTGTGTTGATTACAGGAAGCTCAATAAGGCAACAAAGAAGGATCATTACCCTCTTCCATTTTCAGATCAGATCTTAGACGAAGTAGCTGGCCAGGAGTGCTATAGTTTTGCTGATGGATATAGCGGCTACAACCAAGTTCGTATAGCAGAGAAAGATCAGCTGAAGACCACATTCACCACTCCTTGGGGAACGTTTGCTTATAGAGTTATGCCTTTTGGGTTGTGTAATGCTCCAGCAACATTCCAGCGTTTGATGAATAGGGTGTTCGAACCCTACATTGGGACCTTCATCAGAGTATTTCTGGATGATTTTTGCATCTATGGGAGCAAGTTGGACCACCTGCACCAGATGGAGACAGCATTTCAAAGGTTAGATGAAGCACAAGCCTCACTAAACCCTACAAAGTGTGTCTTTGGATGTTCTAAAGGCGTTTTGTTAGGGCATGTTGTATCCAGAGATGGTATTGGTACTGATCCTGATAAAGTTTCAAAAATCAAAGATTTACCATTTCCTATGAATAGAAGTAAGTTGAGATCATTTTTAGGCCATGTGGGTTACTATAGAAGGTTCATCAAGAATTTCTCAAAGATTGCACAGCCACTAACCCAGTTCTTGAAGAAGGATGTTACTTATGAACCAGGAAATAAGGCGCATGAAGCTTTTGGACAACTGAAGGAAGCCCTGGTGTCTTCACCTGTTTTGAAGAATCCAGATTGGAGCAAGCCATTCATTGTGTACACTGATGCCTCAGATGCAGCACTAGGAAGTACTTTGAGCCAAAAGGATGAAAATGGGAATGAACATCCAATTTACTTTGGGAGCAGACAAATGAGCAGTGCTGAGGTAAATTATACTGTAACTGAAAAAGAGGCTCTGGCTATCATTTTTGCTGTAAAGAAGTTTAGAAATTACTTGCTAGGGTAAAAATTTCTAGTTGTAACAGATCATCAGGCTCTAAAATATATTGTAAATAAGCCTAACCCATCAGGGAGGATAGCAAGATGGATAATTTTGCTACAAGAATTTGAATTTGATATTATAGATAGGCCAGGAAAGAAGCATGTCAATGCAGATGCACTCTCTCGAGCCTATGATGGTTTAGGATCATCTTGTGATGATGATGATTTCCCCGATGCAGCATTGTTATCCCTTGACACAATCCCTAGTGAATACATAGATATTTGGAATTATCTGAATGAATTCAAGTTTCCTGATGGTGCCAATGCAAAGACTAAGAGAAAGATTACTCAAGCCAGTCGTCCATATTCTATTCTGCATGGAGTATTATTTCGAATAGGACCTGATGGACAGTACAAGAGGGCAGTTGGACGTGATCAAGGGAAGGAACTGCTAGAAGAATTCCACAATGGTACATGTGGAGGGCACTTCTCTGGACAACTTACAGCAAGAAGGATCTTGGATGCAGGTTATCACTGGCCCACTCTTTTTAAAGATTGTTATAATTATTGTAAGACATGTGATATTTGTCAAACACATGGTAACCGTAAGACTTCATCAGCTCCATTATGCCCTATTCTTCCACTTGGTCCCTTTGAAAAGTGGGGAATAGACATTGTAGGTCCACTTCCAACTACCTCACGCCAAAATAAGTATATTGTAGTTGCCACAGATTATTTAACCAAGTGGGTTGAAGCTAGGCCATTGAAAACAGCTTCCATGGATGAAGTGGCAAGGTTCATATATGAACGCATTGTCACCAGATTTGGTTGTCCATTAGAAATTGTAACAGATCAAGGAAGCCACTTCATTAATGAGGTGGTAGAAGCCCTAGTCAATAAGTTTTCTATTAAGCACAGGAAGGCAACAACATACAAGCCAAGCACAAATGGACAGGTGGAACGAACAAATTTTGTGTTGTGTCAAATTCTAGCAAAAGATGCAGCCTTGCAGGTACATAAGTGGGATAAAAGGATTCATGCAGCATTGTGGGCATATAGGGCAACATCAAAGTCAGCAACAGGATACTCCCCATTTCAGTTGGCCTATGGCATTGATCCAGTTCTTCCTATTGAGTTTGATATTCCCACTGTGAGAGTTATGAAAAATGAAAGGATGGATGAAAGTGATTCAGTAAAAGAAAGGTTGGTACATCTTCATTTGCTAGAGGAAATGAGGGAAATAGCAAAGGATACAAGCCATAAGAAGAAAATGAAGCAGAAGGAATACTTTGATCAAAAGATCCGTTGGTCTCCATTTCATGTGAATGACTTGGTTCTAGTATATGATTCCAGATACAAAAAAAGAAGACAGAGAAAATTTCTTCCAAAATGGATGGGGCCCTACAAAATAGCAGTTGTGCATGAAAATGGTACGTACCGACTGGAGGAATTGGATGGCACTCCCATTACGAAATGGGTCAACCACGACAAGTTGAAGATTTTCCAAGCACCAGAATAGTCTACTCCGAGGACGGAGTAGAAGCTAGGAAGGGGGAAGATGTCGACACTAAAATTTTCCTCCGTAATTTCTATTTCATTAATGTATGTATTAGGAATAGGATGTTGTTAAGTATAATTAGTAGTAGCGTCTGATAGAAGATAACGGCGCTGTCAGTACGGTGCCGCCAATAATGTGGAGTACGGTAACAGTCAAAGTACAATAGGAATGTTGTAAAAAGTAAATATTTGTCGTAAGTGGTCCGGTAATGTTAAAATGTCAAAGTTTGGGTAATTAGAGAAGTAGGGTCTACATGATTAGGAATTAGAAATATTATATTGGTAATAAAGACAAGGAGTGAGGTCATAAATATTTTGTGTATTTTATTTGTAAAAAGTCTAAAAATGTGGAACCCATGTAAAATGATAAGGTTTATCTTATCTTAAAAGATAAGCTTACATGTACAGATAAGAGTTAAGGTATGGAATATGATTCGTCAGAGTGGATTTCTTATCCTATCTTAGAGATAAGATGGATAAGCCTGGAAGTTCTATAAATAGAGAGGCCACCCCCCCTCATTTAGCATAGAAGGAAGTAGTGAGAAATATTGTAGGAAGTGTGCAAAGGAAGCCATCAGTTTAAAGGTGTGTTGAAGAAGCCATTAAGAGGTGTAATTGTAAAGTTTCTCCCATAGTATTGGTGGAAGGCAAGTGAAGTCAATAACACTTGAAGTACCTCATGGGTGAGATTGTAACAATTTCATGTTAATATTATAATTTACTTTGATATTTCAGATTTGTCATCATTCTGTCTTATCATAGTCGATGGTATTCTTGTGTTATGTTTGTTGTTTTGTTTCCAGATTACATCCACCAAACTAAAGGTTGTGCATTAGTAAATAATCATAGCACAAGGAGTTCCCAGTGAATAATTATCATAGTGCCAGATTAGTGATGCATAAAACACTGGGTCCAAGTATGGCGGTCCCGAAATGGGAAGTTAGCAGTTATACCTAATACGTCCGTGTGTCAAAATGATGTCATCCAAAATTCCCGCCACCTGCAAAATGAAAAAAGGAATCAAGTGCAGATAGATAAAATAGATCGGAAAATAAACGCTAAAATAATGGGAAATGAGGATGTACCATTTGTGCAGGGGTAAGAACTTACCTCCGTCGGTGCTCCAAACCTTCGAAAAAGGGGCATTCAAAAGAAGTCAGGTTGTTATATATGTAAAAGTGGGCCCATTTTCCTATTCATTTGCGCGTGTTGATTTGATTTATTTTGAGCTCTGGGACCCACTGTGATGGTTTCTTATGAGAGTAGAGTCAAAACGTCCATGACGGGATAGCGATCATGCCTCCGTGAGCGGAACATCATCCTGCGAGATCACAGGTTAGTTTTCTCAATTTATCGCTTTTACCCCCAAAATTTTAAAATGTTAAAATCTTTGTCATGGGGGGGAAATTTTTGAAAATGTTAGGTTCAAAAGGTCTATTTAGGGGGGACACCTACTGGGTACGCTTTGTTTTAGTCTAAAAGTGTCATTTTTCATGTTTTTTTGGGATTTTTATGGATATAAAACACGCGTGGGTTTTCGGGACACGACCACCAACCCTGAATAGGGTGGCGGTCACGAGACCACCGCCCTATTCAGGGTGGCGGTTACAAGACTGCCGCCTTTGAGGCGGTAGTTACAAGACCGCCACCCTACTCAGGGCAGCGAGTTCTTCACAGAATAGCCAAAAGAACACTTGTTTGAATCTGTTTTTAAATTTTTAGCATTTCTATGTGTTTTCATGGATTTTCTAATGTCACTTGGATGCTAACTTTCTCTATTTTGTGTGTTTTTTGAGTGTATGCAGGCGAGGGAGGAGTACATTCGGTGGAGTCGAGAGAGAGAGAGTGTGTGATTGGCTCCCAACAGTACTAGATGCCCTTTCACAGGATGAGGAGGGACACTCTTCAGAGGCCGAGATACTACGTATATCACGCGTCCCACATGTTGCACCGTCTAGTCACATTCTTTGTGACTTATTTTCCTATTAGGATGTTGATCAGAACACCTTCCGATTACCATGGGTCTGCGTGATGAGGTGGACCATCACTTTGGAGGATGTTTACCGTATCCTGGGGGTCCCGATCATCGGGAGACGACTTACCCTTGAGACAGCAGGTTCGCGGGCCCAGATAGCACAGTGGGCCTCTTACATGGGAGATGCAGTTATCTCCACGGGTTTGAAGAAGGGGGTCAGAGTTTCAGTCTATTCCTAGCTTGCCCATCCCCTTAATTCTCTAGGCCATTATGGGGATCCTTGCTAGAGATTGATCAGGGACAAGGGAGGAGACACACTACTATATTTCTGGTCCCCCATCATTACACAAATTGAGGGACATGGCCAGATTTATACCTGGGGATCAGACATACTTGGGACTACCTACCACGACTTATACAGGGTAGTCCGTTTACAGGGGCAGTATTTGAGCCACCCGACCCTAGTTATGAGCTGGGTTTATGAGCACTTCATCCCCTATGGCAGAGGTGTAGAGGTGGCAGACCCCAGAACTATGAGGGCAACCAGATGGATAGATATGTCGGTGCTCAGAGCACCTCACCAGCCAGTTGCTTCGCTGACCACTGATGACATGGAGGCCACACTGTATCAGGCCATGGAAGGTTTATGGGGAGAGGAGGCTCTTACCTTGATCTCCTACTCCACCATAGGGGAGCTTATTGACAGAGTATGGCGAGTGGAGATACACCCCTTTTTCTGAGTTCCTCAGCAGTTTGGCCTACCTTACATGGGTATGCTTCCCCTGGTAGTGCCAGTATACAGGTCAGTTCGAGAGGCCAGAGGGGGTCCTAGAGGCCGGGGTTGGACAGTTGTGACACCTGCATTCCTATTGCGGCTAGGCGGGTGGTGCGAGCTCGAGGGAGAGCCAGTGCTCCTCAGGCACCTTTACTTCAGATTTCCGCGGGTCCTGCCCACAGCAGCGATGACCCCATCGACATAGACTCCGAGTCTGAGGAGTTCACAGGGGGAGAGACAGAGGAGGAGACCGAGGCTGAGGCCAGTGAGTCAGGGGGAGAGGAGGACAGTGATCCTGAGTGGCATGATACTCAAGATATCATGCAGGCAGAGAGGGCAGAGCAGAGTGCAGAGAGGGTCATTCTGGTTTCAGAGAAGCCACTCTCCCAGGGCCATGGTGGGGAGGATGAGTCTGTTGCAGGGTGCTACGTCGCTCCAGCCACAGGAGGAGTACCGCAGTCAGCGGCGGCATCTGTGGCAGATGCTGACCCTAGAGATCCATCCTGGAGGCCCGGTGATCTAAGTAAGTTATCTTCCCTTTGCTTCGAGTTAGGATTGCTTTAATTGCCATCTCTCCTTTTGTTTATATCTGTTTATTTCTTGTTTTATTTCTAATTTGTTTTCTCCTTTGTTTGCAGAGACCGCTGATGAGTGGTGAGACCTGATTCGTGGCATATGTACCAATACCCTGATGATCCCTATGGAGAGGACCTATGCAGAGCTGTCTGTGGATGCAGGGAAGCCCTCAGCAGCTGGTAAAAATACTGACATTTTTACCCCCATCTGGCATGTGGCCAGAATGGTATCTACCCTCCGTACTGAGCTGGTAGGGTATAGGATAGCAGAGCGCCTGATGAGGAGTCATTCTCATGGCGAGACCGCCAGCTACCCCTCGAGATCGTGAGCCCTCCGTGCACTCAGAGCGCCAGCGTAGCCAGAGTCCTAGGTGTGGATGTGCACCTTCAGAGGGATCACATAGGGATTGAGAAGCCACTTGGCTCTCTTAGATTTTTGTATGATGTGTTTGTATTTCCCGGGCTCTTTGAGTGTTTTGACCATGCTTAGCACATGATGGCATTGTACAGGAATTTTGATCATTATATATATATATTCTTTTCGGATTAGACTCTTGGCATCTATGACCTTGCTTCCATTTTTGTTTCTATATATAAATTATGATGTATGTTTATATACTTTTCTTAGAATGTATGCAATGGAGAACAAATGATACAAATGTTAACTTTCTTTTTGTATTTCATGATGCTGATATATGATAATGTAGACACGATGTGATTTTGAATTTTTAGTTTCTTTAAGCAATTTTTGGTACTTCATATTTGTTCTGACAAAGTGTGATGATAAACCGGTAAGATGAGCAAATGGACTTGCCCTACTCCTACCTCCACACAACTAGTAAGATGTGAGGGCTTGTCACCGAGAGCTAGAAAGGGCACAAGTTGTGAAATATGTTAAAATGATAGTGATGAGAGATAGACAAAGCTTTAGTGGGACCAAATTAGGATGCTACAAGCACTACTCTACTAGAATGACTTCCTAGTTTGAGATGTAACTTGCTTTCCAGTTTATCTAGACTTAGATCCGTAGATGGCAACATGGTAGACAAAATCTGGGTTTTAGGATTTTTAATTCTCTTGGATTTTTGGGCATTTGATTCATTTGTTTTTGACTCAAGACTTCAAGATTTGAATTTTTTTTTTATGACCTTTAACGTTTGTTTGTCAAGAGGACCCCCTACACCTTGCCCCATGCTACTAGTAAGAAGCGTGGGTTTATCACCATGGGCAAGGCATAGGCGAGTAAGGGCATTTCCATCCTTTCCCAACCCTACGTCACTAGTAAGAGACACAAGCTCATCACCGAAGGTTGGTGGGGCAAGAAAATGTGTAAAATTAAAATTTTTTGTTTGATTTACATTTGACTTGTTTATTTGAGCAAAATGCCAACATGCTCTTATTTCCAAAGAGATATACATATGGGATAGATGTGACATGATGAAGCTTCTAGAACAGACCATGGGCAAGAAACCTTTCCTAAGAAGAAACCAAAAGTGAGAACAAGCATGGAGACCTTGGTATGGTAACCAGTAATACTTTGTCATTTCTAACTTTATTTGATGAAATGATTCCGAAATAGTTGATGATGTCATGGAAATGGAGAAGTATGGTTAAAGTTTTTATGTCAATACCATCAGAAGTTTGTAATGAATTGATTTTAAGAATAAATTCCTTGATCACAAAATTGGTACGAAACAAGTGGACAAAATGAACCTAACTATATGAAGATGCAATGTAGATATAATTATATAAATAATGTTGGCTGCCTATGCGTAGAATCGTTTAAGGTGTAGGGAATTGACTATTTCGCCAAATTCCTCACCCTCTAGCGTACATAAGAGGTATGCACCATTTCCATAGTCTTTCGTGACTTAGTATGGGACCAACCATTTGGGCCAGAATTTCCTTCCTTCGCCGGTCTTTTTATCGATCTGACTGTCTAGCCTTAGAACTAGATCACCTTCATATATGTCACGTTCATAGACCTTCTTATTATATTGCCGGCACATCCGGTCAGCATAGACTCTGTGCCATTGTTCAGCATCTAACCTAGCTTCATCTAGGCTTTCTAGTTGGGAGAGACGTGATTCTCTGTAAGCGTCTTCATCCAGAATCCCTTGTAATGAGATACGGAGACTGGGTATTTCAACCTCAAGCGGGAGAACTGCTTCTGCCCCGAATACTAGCGAGAAAGGAGTCGCTCCTGTTGGTGTTTTTATTGAGGTTCGGTGGGCCCATAAGGCCGGATATAACTTCAAATGCCAATCTCGTTTGTTTTCTTTCACCGTTTTAAGGAGAATGGCTTTTAATGTTTTGTTCGTCGCTTCAGCTTGTCCATTGGCTTGGGGGTAATACAAGGAGGCCGTATGATGGCTTATTTTGAATTTATTACACAATTCGTGAACTTTGTCATTCTTAAAAGAAGTCCCATTATCTGAGATAATGATTTGTGGGACACCGTACCTGCAAATGATTTGGTTCAAAATGAACTTGGCGATTACAGAACCTGGTACAGTAGTAAGAGGCATGGCCTCTACCCACTTGGTAAAATACTCAGTGGCCGTGATTATGAAATTATGGCCATCTGTAGATGAGGGAGAGAATTTCCCTATCAAATCTAGGCCCCAGGTAGAAAAGGGCCATGGAGTAGCAATTGGTTGTAGCGCTTACGCTGGCATGTGGATCTCATGGGAGAATTCTTGGCACTTATGACACCTTCGTACAAACTCTACTGCGTCGTGTTCTAGAGTAGGCCAGAAATAGCCCATCCAATGTATTTTACAAGTGGTGGCATGGCCACCGAAGTGGCCTCCACACATTCCACTGTGAGATTCATGGAGAATCTTCTTGGATTCTTCTGTGTCAACACATCTTAGAAGCATTCCATCGAACGCTTTTCGATAGAGCACTTGCTCTATAATGACGTATTTAGCTATGATAATGTGTAACCGCCTTCTTTGTTGTGGTGTAGCCCCTTCTGGATATGTATGGTCCATGATATAATTAATAATATTAGTATACCAAGGACACTCAGAGATAGGAGGTCTGGTTTCAATGTAGTATACACATTCATCAGGAAAATTTAGATCTACTAGATTACCTCCATCTAGTGGGTTATCAGCTAACCAATCCGTGATGACTTGTCCTTTAACGGACTTTTGATTTACAAATGTTAATTCGAATTCACCCATTAAGGTTATAAAACGTCCAGCCTTTTTAGACAAGGACCCTTGTGTGAGGAAAGTTCGTAAATGGTCCGTTTTTACAATGACCCTTGTTTCTTGATTCAACATATAATGTCTTAAGCGTTTGGTTGCAAAGACTATGGCAAGGCATTCTCATTTTGCCTATGTATAACGTGTTTCGTAGTCGAGCAATGTTTGACTAATGAAATAAATCGCGCGTTCTCTCTTCTCATCGTCCTCTTGGGCCAACATACAGGCTAGTGAGACATCGGTAGCTCGCGAATATAAAATTAACGGGTGGTCTGGCTTAGGTGGCATTAGTGTAGGTGGTGATAACAGGAAATGTTTAACTGCGTCAAAAGCTTCATTGCAGTCTTCGGTCCAATCAATACTATAATATTTCTTGAGTAGATTGTTGATTGGATGAATGGCGAAGCTTAAGTCCGGGATGAATCTCCGGATTGCACCAAGCTTTCTGAGAAATGACCTGATTCCAGATTCATCTGAAGGTGGGACCATTTTGAGGACATCCCGAATTTTGGTTGGGTCAACATCTATCCCTCGTGACGATATGATGTAACCTAGGAGCTTTTCCTCCTGTTACACCAAAGATGCATTTTTCTGGATTTAGTGTGACTCTGTATTCTATTAGACGTGAAAGAATGACGCGGAGCACTTCTGGATGGTCACAACGCTTCTTGGCCTTGGCCAACAAGTCATCTACATAGGATTCCACAATTTTATGAATAAGATCGTGAAATATATATGTCATAGCTCGCTGGTATGTAGCACCAGCGTTCTTGAGACCAAATGGCATAACAGCATAGTAATAGGTTCCCCAAGGAGTTATAAACGTGGTTTTAGCTTGATCTTGTTCAGATATTCTGATTTGATTGTATCCTGAGAAACCATCCATGAGAGACAAGAGTTCAAATCCAATTTTTGCATCAACAATGACATCTATGGATGGCAACGGGAAGTCATCTTTAGGACACGCTTTGTTAATGTCTCAGAATTCTATGTAGATGCGTATCTTCCCATTCTTTTTTAGAACGGGAATGATATTAGATACCCATTGAGAGTAATCGACTGGTTTGATGAATCCTACTTGGAGGAGTTTCATTACTTCTTCTTTCACCATGAGAGCTACCTTGGGTTTCATTGGTCTCGATTTTAGTTTAATCGGCTTTGCATCTGATTTAGTGACGAGGTTATGTACTGCGATGTGTGGTGCAACCCCTGTCATTTCTTTATAACTAAATGCGAAAGCCTTCTGATGTTCCTTGAGGATTCAAGTGTGTATTTCTACTTCTTCTGGAGTTAACGAGGACCCTAGTTTCAAGATCTTTGGTTCATCCTCCGTTCCGATGTTAATATCAATTGTTTCTTCGATTAAAGAGGCATTACCTTCTTCAAACTCAGGCAGGGCTGGAGGTAATTCCAGATCATCTCCATTCTCGACTGTGTATATGTTGTGTTCCTTTTTTGGGGGAAGCTCTATCATGGGATTTCCGAAGTAGGACGACAAATGTGGGATTAAGGACAAATCTATCACGTGATGGGAGAGATGTAATGCCGCATAGGTGTTTAAGTAATTCAGAGTGGCCATATCACTATCGGTGTGGTCTAGGATAGTAGATTTGTTCTCATCTTTGTTTCTTAACAGAGAATTTGACAATGATTTTTTTACCAATGGTTTGGTACGAAGGGACACCATGAAACGGGTATCTTGGAATTCATTGTTTGGAGTGAAGCATGATGCCGAGGTTACTATAGAATCAGCGAGAAAATTTTGTTCTCGTGGGATTGCTTCAATTGATATGAAGTCAAACTCTTTGCTTAAATCTAATACAACTGTTTTATAGAGATGTAAATGCTCAGCTTTGGTTTCATATACCTCAGAGACTTGGTTTGCTACCAATTGTGAGTCTCCTAACACCCTGATGTTATTAACACCGATCCTCTTAGCTAAGATGAGGCCAAGGAGGAGGGCTTCGTACTCAGCACCGTTGTTTGTACATTTGAAATTTAGTTTAAAGGTAAATGGTAGGACTTTTCCCTCGGGGGAAGTAAAGATTACACCTGCCCCAGCTCCGTAACGACATCTAGCTCCATCAAAATGGAGAGTCCAATATTTAGCTGGGAATATGGATGTTGGGATATTTGTTGTGTTAATATCTTCTACTTCCACCATGCAGAGATCCTTTGCTAGAAGAGAACCAACACATAGGGTATATCCCATGCCTACACAATCAAATGGTAGGAACATTGGTAGATCCTGTTCTAGTAATTCAACGATTTTTGCATTAGTTCCTAATGATACTGTTTCTACAATGTTAGCCTCATCCTTGAGGGCTGGGATCATCTTGACTAAGCTCATAGTCTCAAGATCCGTTATAGGTACCAACTTTTCCTCTGGTTTTGCGTCAGTGGGTTTATTAAGTTGGTTTGTTGGGAGTTCAAATTTTGAGTGAACGCCTGGTCTTTTCTTTAGGTCAGCCAGGTGTACATCGAATGGTTTTGGATCACCTTTGGCTACGAATATCTTTCCTAAGTGTAAAAACCTTACTTCTTGGAATAATGTAGAAGGGATTGCCTTCATATGGTGTATCCATGGTCGACCAAGGATCATATTATAGTTAGTTTCCCGATCTATAATGTAAAACTCAGTCAGGATTGTTTTGGGTCCTAAGGTGACCGGTAGTACTATAGTTCCAATCGAGGTGGCTTTAAGGCTATCATAGCCTCTTAGCATATTTCGAGTTGTGGAACAATTCGTTTCTCCATACCCTAGCTTTTGAAGGAAAGAGAAGGGGACTATGTTAACTGCTGCCCCATCGTCAACCATTGCGCGTTTCACATAGTTGTTATAAACCCATACTTGCAAGTGTAAGGCTGGATCACCTCATCGTGCAATCTCAACGTCTATTGGCATTTTGTTTATTTCGAATATGAATTCGGTATCCCTATCCGGCTGCCCCAGAGGGTGGATATCAAAGTCTATATGGTTTACCTATGTTTCGGGAGGTGGAGTGATGTTAATTAGATGGCCTAAACCTAATGCCTCCAAAAGAGCAGCCCTATGGGCAGGAGAATTCTTCAGTAATTCCAAAAATGAAATGTGTGAGAAGGTTTTTGTTAGATTGTTAATTAAATCATAGGCACCCACGGGTTTTACTACTATTTGTTGGATGTTATCTGTCTCTGGTAGGTGACTTGGACTTGGCTGAGAGGAATACTCTCGTGTCCTTGTTATAGCTTTGATGGGTAGTTCGGCATCTAATTCCACTAAACCGACTATCTTGGGTTGCGGTTGACTCCCTAATTGTGGCGCAACTAATGGATTTAGTGAATTCGAGGCTTCATGATCATTGTTTCCTGTCATTGTGCCCTTATTTGTCCCATTTAGATTTAGCCTATTGTTATCGTGATTTGGGAGCGGATCATTAAAGATCTTGAGGGGAGCATTCTGAGGGGAAACTACCCCTGTGAACATATTTGGTGGTGGTGATGCAGGATTTGCCAAGAACATATCTATGAAAAGTTTTCTTTGTTCCTCTAGAAAACATTAAATGAACTTATTGTAATCACGGCATGTTCTAGTGTCATGGCAACGAATTTTGTGGAAACCACAATATGAGTTAGGATTGTAATTCCTAGTTTGCTGGCTTGGTGTATATTGTGGCCCAAAACTCTGATCAAATCGTTGTCTATTAAGAGTAAAGTTTTGCATTTTTTGTTTTTGGTTTTGGTTCTAGTTTTGATAACCAACTAAGTTTTGTGGACCCTGTGTATGGTTTCACCGTTGTTGTTGTTTTTGTTGTGGATGATTAAAATCCACTGCATTGATTGTTGGGGTAAAGTTGTTGTTTCGTTGGTTGTTTATTGGTGGTGGAGTATTCACAACATTTACCTTTTTGACCTGATCAGTTACTCCATCTGTTGTCACTCCGTAATTTTTATTGAGGATTTTAGGTCCTTGATTGACATTTGTGGTAGTAGGATAAGTTGTAGTATTCTAGTTGGAGGTGATTAACCTCCCGTTTGTTCCATACGTCTTACGACCGCTATCTATTGCTGCTTGATCTATTTGGAGAGCGCTCTCAAGTACTCATCATAAGTCCTTAGTGGGAATTTCTGGACTTCTTCCTTTACTTCTCTGCTGAGAGAATGAAGGAATAAATCACATAGTTCCATTTGGTCCATATTTGGAGCACTGGTTGAAGAATAAAGAACTGTACGCCACCTCTGGATGAAATGAGTGAAATATTCATTATGTTCCTACTTAATGTGCAAGAACTCCCTGATTCCTATTCTTAACAGTTTGTTCATGTCAAATGCCTTAATGAACTCTGAAACGAGTTGTTTAAACGAATGGATGGAAGCCTCAAGTATTCTATAATACCAATCGAGAGTGATGCCTTCCAAAGTTTTGGGGAATATTTTAGCAACAACCCCATCCCAAGGGAGTAGTTCTTGAATGGCTGTGGCGTAAGTCTTGATATGTGCATTTGGATCTCCCTCACCTTTGTATTTGGGAAAATCGGGAAGAGGTCTTGGAAGCATGACGCTTCGTATGGTGAAATCTAAAGGCTCTTTCAAGTATTCTGAATAAGTCCCTATCGCATAGGTTTCGACCATTGATGGTGCTTGCTGAAGGAGTGGCGGTGGAATGGGTTGTTCATATGGCGTAGCGTATGCATTAGCAGGGGCATAAGGAAACCCCTGTGTTTGAGAAAACATGCCGGGAGAGGAGAACATATCCCCTTGTGGTGATTTGGAGCAAATGTTTAAGTATGATGAGGTATTGTCTAGGAATGGATTATTTTGTACTAGACCGGGAGGAGCAGTGTTAGAGATGGTGGGTCTAGCTGGAATTTGTTGTGAATACTGGGGAGTCATGCCTAACGTGCCTATTCCTGTGAGGAGGTCCACTTGGCCAGGATGGTATGGAGGATTAGCATTTCCTGCCTGTATGTATTGAGAATTGTGGTTTACCTGCGCAAGTTCTAATCCCCTAACTTTTTCTACTAAAGTTGAAATGACTTCATTTGGTGAAGTCACAATATTTTTCCTTGGTGGCATTTGTTGTATATCCTGATCTTGTATAGGCCTATGATACCCTGCTATGAACTGATCATTTTCTTGCCAATTTTCCCCGAGGGTATTTCCTATATGCAGTGGCATAGAGGTATTTTCTTGAAAAGAGACCTCGGGTTGTGTTTGTAAACTTCCTATAGGTGGGTACATACTCCGAGAGCGTTGTTCATTCTGGGCATAATGCGTTGAATATTCATCATCTAAAACCAGGTATGGGTCTGATTGTCTACTAATTTGTGGTCTAAGCAGCACCTGAGGAGATGAACCAGATTCTCCTATGAACGTCATATTGTTCCAGCCTAAAGGCTTTGTTTGTTGCGTTTGAGCGAGCTGATCTAACTCCTCAGTTTCAAAAGATGAGTTATATCTAGTCCTTGGAGGTGGAGTTTGCATTGACAACCGGTTTTCTGAATAATTGTCACCCCATACTGAGAGCGAGGGTGATGATTGTCTATTCAATTGAGCGTAGTATGCTTCAAGACCTAGGAGAGGTCTGCCATATGCGTCGAATCCCGACATATTCGGGGGGTATATGAATACCCGCAGAATAATGGGAAGGAGCGAAGGTGGACGAAAGAGGTAATAAGGAAAAGGAGAGCACTGTGTCTTTCACGTCGGGTTCACCAATTTTGTAGTGAAGCTGATGTGAAGGCTAATGAGGTATAGAAGGTGAAACAGTTGTTTGTTTCATGTTGGGTTCACCAATTTTGTGGTGAAATTGATGTGAAGGCTAATGAGGTATAGAAGGTGAAACAGTTGTTTATTTCACGTTGGGTTCACCAATTTTGTATGATGGAAAAGCGACAAGCGAGCTTGGGAATCTACAAGTAGCTCTTCCTTGCACCCGACCTCCCGAGGTCGTGCCGAGACAGCCGGTGGAGATGGAATACGTGTGGGATGCAGACAAACTAGTTAGGCAATCTGATGTCTTCGACACGCACTAGTGGAATTTATGAATCTAAGGCAAAGAAGGCCCTCCTAACCTGAACTGGTGTGATAGATCGATCGGCAAGGATGACTGCTCGAAGGCTCCAATCAATATCGAGCTCTGGCGTTATTCGATCTATGGGTTGCGGGATACGTGGAAAATGACCTGGGATAGTTTCGTGTATGTCTCCAGACAGGGTCATAGAGTGAATGATGGATATAGTTGTCTTTATGGGTGATTCTCTGGCCTAGTCCAGAATTCTTTAGCTTCGTTAGCTGCTATATCTAACAAGGATAATTGTTTGATGATGATAGGTGGAAGTGGAGTAGATCTGAATACTAGTGTGCGCAAGCCAGCATCTATGTCTGATTCACCTATGGGTTCGTTGGGCTGTGGTATTTGTGGGTCACAACCGTAGATTCATGTTTGTTGCGGTCCTGCTATGGTCATGTGCGAATTCAGTCCCTAATCCCTAGTATCCAATAATCATATGCTTTCTCAGCCTCTATATTCAGAATTAATAGTTGTGCGATCTTTTCAGAGTATCTCACAGGTGTTCGCGCAACTTGAATCCTTAAGCTAGTATCTATGTCTATGAGAGTATCTCCTGCGTCTGGCTGTGGGACCAACGGATCACAACCAAATGTCTACTCTCTTTCAAGCCTTTCCACAGTCATGCAGATGTTTACCTAGGGTAATCTGTAGTTTGGCTGATTTGACCAAAACGTGTGCGCTTGGTCATCTTCTATGTTCAACCCCCTCAACTGAGAGCTGATCTGTTGTAAGTCTGTTGTTGTTTGGAAGACTTGGATTCTAAGATTCTGATCTATGTCAACTATTGCCGTAATAAGATTGGGTTGGGGCACGATTGGCTCGAATACGTATTCTCTGGGCTCCCTAGGTCCCGTGATTGTCATACAAAAGCAACAATGTAAATCTAACTGCAGTAAGGTGAAATTTAACTATGTGAAGTATATCTATAGCATATTTAATTTCCCTATTTGTTTTGTATTTTCTGATTAACTATTTGAATGAATTTGAAAGAGCAACTATTTTAATATATCTAGAAATTGACAATTAATCTAATGACGAAATTAAAACAAACAAAGCAACTGAGTATAGCTACTTGCTTGTGCAATTGTGAACCTATTCTAAACAGTGAAATAATTGATCTAATCTATTTAAAAGACTTTTGATCCTACCTCAGAAGTGAGGAGTGAATCATAGTTTCTCAGAAACTATCAATCCCCACAGCTTCCCTGGCAATATTGAAAGTAAGATTAAGTGAAATGAGATGATTGGCTACTTTATTTGATATGCTTCTAACTGAAACTTTAAAAGCTAGAACCTGGATTCTACAAAATAGTGGCAAATCTGATGGTGTGTGTGGCTTTGTCCCCTCAGTGTGATCTCCTCGTTCTTTCGTCCTCACGTGGATCCAGAAAAGCGTGTAATGCTTGCATCAACAGAAGTAGATATTGGAACACAGGACAACTTTAGAATACAAACTGAATACAATGCGAGTAGGAGAGGGATAGCGCAAGAGTACAGAGCTTGGCTTATGCAATTCCTAGCGGGATCTATTGCGAGTCATGCAACATAAAACATCCAGAACCTGAAGCTACCCTGTTTGAAGAACAAAACCTGCAACTTTAATGGCTTCCTATTGATAAACAGACTATTTCAATCCAATGGATTGGATGAAATAACAACAGCACCTGCACAAGATGGATATGTGGCTTTCTAACAGCAAAACAATGCTAACTAAGCATGCAATGAACTAAACTATGAATCCTAAGCAAAACAAAAGACTGAACTACTGAAATGAGAAATTGAGAGGTAAATTTTGAGGGGCCATTTGCTTGAGCACAAGCCAACTATTTATAGTAATTCATTCACCCAAAGGTAAAAACCAAATTGATCACTTAAACTATAAACAAAGGCAAAACACTATTCCAGGGAACCAGAATCATTAATGCAAGCCAAAGGCGGTGAAAAAAGCTGGTAAATGTTGAAATTACGTGAGTTGCGTTAAAAAAGAGCATTCTGGAAAATGCGTGAAGGACCGCCACCCTGAGCAGGGCGGCAGTTACAGGACCGCCGCCCTGCCCGCCACCCAGGCAGGGCGGCAGTTTCGTAACTGAAGAGCAAAAGGCAAAGAAAAGAGGGGAAAAGAGAAAAACAAAGCATGTAGGGGCTAAGCGAGGCATGCAGGATGTTAACACATATTTAGAGGGCTTTTCCGGATCCCAAACACCTTACGAGGAGACCTGTATCATCATTGGGGCACGTGTTACGTTGTTCCAGCGGTGTAGTACCCTCCCATTTTGGGTACGTACAGTCACCATTTCCAAAACCACCACCATTGAAGTGGTTGAAACTCCTCCTTCTACCACCCCAATGAAGGGAGAGGGTGGTCAAGAGCGGGGGTTGAAGCTTCTAAGTCTACTCCATGTTTGGTAGAGAAGAAAACTACAACATAACCATTAGGGAAGATCATTATTACATGTGATTTAGTGGTTCTTGACGAATCGCATAGGGCATATATCGCCGATGATTAATGAGTCAGAGTGAATCCAAGTGTTCCACTTCCATGTGGAATTTCTCTGTGTAAATCTTGATCTTGAGTAACACATTTGATATTGATTGTTTGAATATTAATACAGTCTATTTTTTATTTTTAAAAATGTGTTTAAGTTACATTAACTATAGTTTAATTTCTTATAATATTATAAGCAATACCTAATATTGATAAATTCTAAATAAATAATAACAATTTACGATGTTCTTGGGCTACACGAATTGTAATTTATTTGTTTTTTAATATTAATATATGATTGTAAAAATGTACCCATAATCACCTAAAATTCAAATGATCCTAGTACAAACGAGTTTCAGAGTCTAATATAACACTAGAAAGGTTTTGGAAAAACTCTTTCATATAGATTTCCTTTTTCATATATATATGTATATGTATATACAATTTGAAATAAATATTATATTCATAGGTATTTTTTAATTTATTACTAATTAATAATAATATTAATTAATTAAGAATGTAACGAAATTATTGATCAATATAATATATAAAAAAAATTAAATTTTAAATCTCAAAATTAATATTTTTATATTTATTTTTATCAAAAAATATATTATTTTATTATGTTTTTTAAGAGAATAATTAAAAAATATTGTACATTGCATATATTTGAAAAATCATTCAAGCTTATATTAATTTATATATTAGAACATTAATCAATTGATTAAAAATAATTTAATTTAATTTTTTATTTTTTTAACATACTATGGGCCTTTTAATTTAAATCTAGGCATGTGCTGATAGGCACCATAAATTTATACCTACACATTGTGGGAATCTTCTGATTGTGTTCGTATGAAACTCAGTTTGGGTTTTCTGTATTGATTTCTAATAACATACAGAGGTTTATGTGAGCAATTATTTGAGGTGTAACTTTTCAAAAAAATCTTTAGTCATTTATTTTTATTATTTTTACCATCCTCGGGTTCTTTATTTATCGTAACAAACCATAAACATATAATAACTTGCACTTTTTAATCCTAATTTATCTTAAGAAACTATAAACATATAATAACACTAACAAGATTCTTGAAGGCGACTACTAATAATACTGAACTCCGTGTCTTGTTCTAATATTTGCAACAATAGCATTTTTGAATTGCATTATTGTATTATTGTATCTCATTCCAGAGATCCATCCATTTGCAAAAGTTGTGAATAAAGAAAAGCACACAAAATAACACACCCAATTGAGGTCATGACAAATCTAACAACATTTCTTATGGTAGGACATACAACAATGAAAGTAATAATTCACTTTCGTGTCCTCTACAAAATCTCTTCACTAAAACATCAAGAAGTGGCTTCTTATATATACTTGTCACTGAATGAGCTTTGTAAAATTTCTACAGGCTCTTTTAAGGATTTAAAACATGTCATGGCAAGAAAAGATGAGGTTATAATTGAGAGAAGAATATTTATAGAAGCATGAGAAGAAAATATTGAGGTTATAATTGAGAAAGAATATTTCTAGAATAATGCCCGTCACAACAAGAAAAATATAAATGTACTCCCCCTTTTGTGAATGTCAAACAATGGCCTCTTTGGGTGCTGTGGGATTGTAACTTTTTCGGTAAGTTCTAGGGTTTTTCGCCCTTTGGGCGCCCCTATATAATGTCTCCTTCAACCTCAAGCTCAGTTATTGGTGTCATGGATAGAGCTTGTGGAGATTATAACAATGGTGTCACCGCAGAAATGCCCCCAGAATTTTGTTTCAAAGGTCTTTCACTAGGTAATGAATCTCCTCCTGATGTTATTTTTTCTATTCTTGAATTTAATGTTGCATGCCAATGGTTAGAACACTTCTACTTATTGGGTATTTTGTGGGTTGCATCCACTCTGAAAGCACGCTAAATTCTTGGGTCAACTCGACCTGGGATGCTCATGGTATCCGACTGAAAAGAGTGTTGAACATGACCAAAGGGTTTTCCCTTTTCCATTTTTCTGACTCATCGTATGCCCTGACCATATTGAACCGTTCAACCACTTTGTATGTGCATAACTCATGTCTGGTCCTTTCTCCTTCAACCAAATATTTTTTGATTTCTAAGTATGTTGCCCTTAAAGTTCCTATGTGGGTGAGTACCCTAGTCTACAGTCATCGTCTGTTTATCTCTAGCACCAAATCGTTTCCTCTATAGGGTGAGTGGTATGCATGAAACCCCAATGGTTTTATAGTGCACGACCTAAGAAATGGGTTTGTGTTGAAGTCGACCACCCCCAAGAGTTGAAGGAGATCGAGGAAATCCAAATGGGAGATTCTCGTTATTCCTAGCATGTGTTTATGAAATAACCTACCTAAAACTTGTTTTCGTTAGATCAAGCCTTTGAACATAAGATCAAAGAATGTCCTCTACATGTTCCATACAATCGTCCAACACCTAAGGTGGCCTCTGAAAATTCCAAACATCCCCAGGAGGAAGGGTGTAAAATTGTTGGAGGGCGAAAAAATAAGAGTAAATCAACTCAAACCAAAGCAGCTGGGAATATTGGCTCGACCGAGCTAGCTGTTAAGGAACAATCTGTTCACTAGCATTGCTCCAAGGATCCAGTTTCCAACGACTCATTAGTCCCCTTGCATAAGTTCTCTACCATGCCCAAGGTGGCCTCGGTTCTTTTAGAACTGTCAAATTCCATCTGAAATTTTTTGACTCTTCCGTCTTCACAATTTTTGTTAACAATTGGTTCACATGGCCCATCCAAAAGGACCTGAAGTCTTTCTCATCACCCCATGTCCAAACGTGATCATATCTCGACACACAATGTGAAATCTACATAGGATTATAACATAGAGTATGTTGAATGAATGAAAATTGAGTTGTAGGAATTTCTAAAGCACAACAATGCTCAATTTCTACAAAATCAAATTGATGCCTTGGATGGCTCAGAGGAACATGGTATAACCCTTGACCACTATTTCTCATGATTTGTGTGTCATGGAATGTGCGGGGTCTTACAGACTCAAATTGCAAGCATATCGTTTATGATGCTTGTCAAAAAATTACCAATTTCTATATGTTATGTCTGCGCGAAGTGAAAGTTACAGGTTTTCAATTGAAGATGATTTGTAAATCCATTTGGCCTAAAAGCCTAACTCTTACAAGTAATCATGAGCATGGGCATGGCTATTTGATCTCCCTTTTTCATGCAAATGGCAGCACTTCTTTATGACCCACAATGTCAACCCCACCAATCATGCCATTTGGGCCTTATTTAATATTGAAAGTGGAATACCTCTGTCAATGTTTTCCTTCATTGCAAATGGAGATGTATTCCCATGGAGGTTTGAGACAATATGATCTTGAACCCCTTCAAGGATAATTCTTCTTCCTTTCGCCACATCCTTCTTCCACTGAGCAAGTTGGACATCTGTTGCAGCTAGCTGTGGAATATCAGACTTGATATATTCCAACAACCCATTATCTACAAATTCTACCTCCATGTGATCCTTCCAAGCTACGAAGTTGGAGCTGCCAGCCAAGGCAAATTCTAGCCTCAACCTATTGAAAGCCATCTTCCAAGCTCTATAGAGATGCTGCTGCACTGACCTGTAGACCTGAGGAGAAAATTTGAATTCCCTATTCTTCTGTGATTAAGGCTCTGATACCGTGTAGAAATTTCAATAGATTCACAATTTCTCATGAAATTTATCAAAACCATGAGACACAAATCTAAACTATTGCATAAATAAAAAAAACATCACACACAGAAACTGCATAAATACAGAGACAAGATATATCAAAACTGGGGAAAGCTTACTTCCCAAAATCCCACAAGATCTGTTTTGCATTAATCAAATGGAAGAGATCAATTATAATTCTAGTTTATCAACTAAGCACAACCTACCTATATAAGGTCTATCTCAGTCAGATCACTAAAACAAAACTCCTGTACACTTAATTAGTTTGCACCTGCTGTCATCTGCCTTGGAAATTCCACCAGAACTTAAGAATTTGAATTATTCACATGCATGAGAAAAAAAATGGGTTGATTGATCAGTTAACTAAATGATCATTGGTGTTAGACTGAAGTCCAACCACCTAACTAATCATTAACCCTAGTTCAATTTCACTCGAAACTAGTCTTAATTGTTTATAACTCAAATAACACTCAACCTAGGTTCCTAAAACATAGGAATCTCTGTAACTAACTGATCTCATTGTCTCAACTTGAATTTACTAAGTTAACTGATTGCACATGACTCAGCTAACACAACCAAGTGCCCTGTTGATGTGGAATTTTGAATTTCCTCCTCAATTTAATTTAGACAAAAAATTAAATTGAAGTTTCTTGCTGCTATTTTCAACTAATGGAGTAGTCTAGAAGAATTATTGGGATATGGGTGTGTGGCAATAGAACATATATACATGTAAAGCAGCAGGTTTTCCATGTCATCACTCTTGACAACAACAATTTTTTTATCTGGCTCATTGTACGTGGAATTATTTGCGTTTGCTAAAAAAGGGTTAAATGTAGAGAGAGAACAAGTAGGCAACACATGTAGCCTTTTGTGCCTTCTCCTTGGCCACATGTGAAGTCCTCTGCAACTCCTCTTTCAGCTCATGTACAACATCATAAGAAGGTCAACACCACCACCAACAACCACACAATTGCCACACATTTCACCAATCTGTCAAGTCTGTCCATGACCGCTTATAATTAGTCAAAACAATGGCAATAAATGGTATTAGGGCTAAGACCATAGAAAATCAGATACTACAGAACATTAGCCTCTTTCCTACATGACAATACATGAGCTCCACCCTAGGTGATTTTTCCACCACGGCACCTATGATATGAGCAAGATTTGTGCTTCGCATTTGGGAAAAAAAGGCGAGTGAGGGAATTTTTCATAGGGCCAAAAACTAAGGGCCATCACTAGCACAAGAATAAGATAGCTCAATCACACACGCATACATATTTGTTACACTTATTCCTCATCTTCTCTATAATTGAAACTCAAAGAAAGATATGGAAGGATCAACAGTCGTAGATGTAGTGCCCACTTCCCTTCGACACCAGTTTGTTTTGTTGTTTTCGAGACTGATTACTTCACTTATGGATTATTATGACTCCTTGATTTAGCATGCTAGTAGATATCATAGACATTTTACTGTTAGTGATTTGATCTTTATATGATGCATATGGTTTACTGGTGGACATTTGATGACGATAATTGTATACTTTTGACATGGTTATTTATCTTTAATTATGACATGTGATATGTTTAATCATATTGAGTAGAACTTGATAATTGGACTAATGTGATGATCATTTTGATATAAATGATTTCTGGAATAGAAATGTGTTCGGAAGTGTTAGTGATATCATACTTGCATAGATGATAGTAAATCATGTGTCGTTTATTTTAGATTATATTGTATATTTGGCAAGAATGTATTAATGCGGCCAACAGGCGGAAGGAGGTATTTTCTACTCTGCAGGTATATTATATTCACAACAATACTAGGGAGTGGAGACCAACCACATCGGAATTTGAGAAGAATCCAGATAAGGTCACCATGGCAACAAGTAAATTGTGTGTGTGTTAGAATTATCTGGTAAAGGGAAAATTGTGACCTAGGGATCATGTGTTGTTTTGTTTTAATTTTTCACTTTTCCTATGTTAGTATGTGTTGCTCTTAGTAAGTTATATTTTACCTGTGTTTTTTTATTCATATTCCTTGGATTGGAGTTTACCCTTTGTTAGCCATGGGTTGTAGTGGGTTAATTAAGTTAATTTGAAATTTCCTAAACTAGTTAAAAGATGTGACCTAAGAGAGTTCATTTATTAGGGGGGGGGGGGATTTGATTTACTTGGGATTTTGTGTGGATTGATGTGTGTTTGAGTTTGAGTGTAGCACACTCTACCCCACATGGGAAACTCGAATTTGGCCTTGGAGGCCAAATTTCAAAGCTTTTGGGACAAGTCAAACTTGTCCCACACCTCTTAAAACCCCATGCCAACTCTACCTATGGGTTGGAAGACCAAATTTAGGGTCTTTTAGGTGTTTTGGGGGGGATATAAGGGTAAAATATTAATTGCACCTTATATCAAATTTAATTTTTTCCTTTGAGGGAGTGAGCTTAGTTGGAGTGTGTAAAATGCTTGCCTTTCTTTGAACCACTTATTAATGGTGCTTTGGAATTTGATGTTGACCAAATGATGTGGAGTGGAGGGAAAAGGAGGTGGCATCCTACTTGGAGCCACATCATCCCTCCCTCTCTTCTCTCTATTTATTTGAGCCTCTTGTTTGTTTTGGGGGTTGGAAGTTTCATTTTTAGTCTTGTGTATTTTGAGAGAGAAGAGGGATTGGAAGGAGTTTGTGGATTTTTGGAGCTTGATTGATACATTGTGGGAATTTTGTTGGAACTTGTGGATGCTTGCTTGATCTTTGGAGGGATTTGAAACTTCATACTTGGAACAATCTCTACCATGGACAGGTAGGAGCTTCACCTTTGTAGTATTATGTTTTCTTCTTTTTGTTATATGAATGAGTGCATATGTTGTGTTGAATTTTGTTGTTGCAATGATTTTTGGGAATGGGTAGAATGCCTAAGTGGGGAGTGGGAGGAGACTATGGGGAGTTAATTGAGGGAGGCATAAGAGATCATGTTCTTGAGGAGGGAGTTTGGGTTGGGTGCCCACCTTGTAAGAGAAATGCTTGCATTTTCTTCTTGTTTTACTTTGAGGGAGCCATAAGAGTTGAGGGAGGCATACGAGTGAATGGAGGGATAAGGGGTACTTAAGGGAGGCATAAGAGTTATTAGGGGTATTGTGTTTTACATTAGAGGCTTTTAGGTGGCACCCATTACCATTGGGAGGCATAAATGGCCTCCCCATAGGTCTTACTCTTATGGATTTCTTGATAAGCCTTGTGACTTTGTTATTGTGATTGTTTTCCCTCTTGTTGTGTTGTAAATCTTGTTTGAAAGATTATGGAATGAATGTGAAATGTTATGTTTAGTTATGTGGAAGCTAGTAGTTGCCATGAGTTGGATTTTCTCTCATTGTGATGTGGTTGGGGCTCGGGGGCCAATGGAGAGGATGGCTTCTAGTTCTCCATTGGGTATCTTGGTTGGGAGGATAGCGTTGCCACTCCCCTTATTCAAATGTGAATCAAGCAAACTATGGAGGAGCCACCTTGTTGATATTTGGAGCATTGGAACCTTGTTGTTGACAATGTAAAACCACTATGTATTTACCCACCTTGAGTGGAGGAAAAATGTAATATTGAATTGTTTTCTTTAGCTTCCATTATTGTAAATTTGTTTCCACATGAAGTAGAAAATGTTGTAACAAGATGTTGAAGAAAGTAGTTTAGAATTTTATTAGTAAGCCCTGTAATGTGGATGGAATAAACAAGTTGAAAGGAAGACAATCTCTTTATTCTCCTTCTTACTTGGCTTGAAACCTCTTATGAATAAGTTAATCTTGTTGAAATCCTAGTAGTTCTTGCTTGTAAAACTTAATGGAAAGATTGTTGAAAACCCTCTTGGGGAATGTTGGGAAATTGCTACTTTAAAAGAATATATACTTTCGATTCCATTTTGTTGTTGTACAAGGAGATGTATTGAAAGGTGAGAATATTAGTATATATTCTCTTCTTGTAGTGTGGATGGATAGAACTAAGTTTCATTTAATTATCCATTGTGCTAATAAAGTAAATGATGTCCTAGCTCTACTATGTTTATATTCATTTAAGTATCCATTATAAAACTAATTGCAAATTTTAGAAGGAAATGAAATCAAATTGGACTCAAAGGCCCATAGTTATGCCCCCTGTGTAAATTGGTATTTGAAGGAGATTTTAATGCATAAGTTCTAAGCTTAATAAGTTCATAACCACATTTCATTAATAAGGAAACTAATATTTTAGCAATATTAAATCCATGTATAAGTAATATGAAAACTAACGGAATTACTATAAAAGGATTTCACTAATAACAATATACTATTGATATTCCCTTCATATTAATAAAGTATCTTATCATAAACCATAGCCAGTGAATAACATCAATGAAATTTATAAATAAGTCTACGTATGAACTGTCCCTTTTTTTTTCTAAAACAAATCGTGCTCCACGAATAGTCTGATGTGAAACAGATCCACCTCTATGAGATTTTTTCCTTCACGAGCTGGTTAATAAAATAGGAAGGGCCTCATTAGAGAACCGAAGTAATAAATTTCTTCAGGCCTCCGGGAACAATCTCACTGTCCCTAAATCGAATCGAAGCTTTAATAATCCAAATGGATGGAGGCAAGGGACTGCGTTGTCAAACGTCAAGTCTATTCTTGCATTAGCAAATCTGCCAGGCCGAACTCAGATAGCTACTGTCCCTTAGGCGATTTTGATGCGAATATCTTTATTTATGTTGGATTCAACATACATTCCCCAGTGTACTCCTAGTTCTTCTCAACAGGGAATTATTTCACAACCAGTGGCCTCTTCAATGATATAAGAATGCTTACCACAACATTCATTTTTGAGTAAGATGTAATAGATGCCTTTTTTAGTTTATTTTTTAACAACATTATAACATTAAAAGCATAAAACTGGGGCGAATCTAGACTGGTGGAAGTATGGTGATAGTTGGTTGTTGAGCATTCACCGCCCCCATCCATTTAAGATTGATAACAAATCATTTGAATCTTTCCAAATTAGAATCCAAAAAAGACTCTTATGCTGTCAATCTAGGTTTTGGCCCCACCCTCTAATACCTCCTCCACCTACAGCAAAACACGCTCCCACTCAAGAAAATATTTGGCGAATTATTTCTCATCAATGAACAAAAATAATTATGGTTTACCAATATGAGTTGCCTCAATAAGAGGAGGAAAACAATGTGAAGAAAAGTTCTTTCCGGTCGAGTTAAAGTCACTTGAATACAATTCAATCCTTTGTGTACCAAACTCACTATTCTAAAAAGGAAAAATCATAAATGTGTCCCATATATTTCAAAAAAAGAAGTGATCCATAATGACCGACAGGGACTTCTAAATGCATTTGAGGGAGCATTAAAAAAATAGTGGGCATAAGGTTGGGTAGCCAAACACATAAAAGTACTTGTAACTTCTCCCTCTTTGTGCGAGTGTGGGTGGCATATATGTACGAATGCCAATGTCCATGACTCAGCCCGGCCAAGTTGAATAGGGAGCTCGCCGAGGCATGAAATTAACAACTCACCCACTATAATGAACTTGCCTAATAATAACTCAGTGAACCATGTAGTCCAATTGAATTGGCCAATATCAAATTGAGTTGGCTCGGTATAATAATGCGAAGTATTATAAAAATTGAGTGGTTAGTGTATTCACTCCAAATAAATTATATCATACTCTAGAGTTAACATTCAGAAATATTGTTATTACGATATTGTCTGACATTAGTCTAATTAACTCGAAAGATGACCCTTCGTTTCTTTTGTGAAACATCTAATGAGATTAAATTAAACATCATTGATCTCAAAGCATTACCGTGATTGTTGTAGTTTTCAAGCCTGTATGCGGACTCACCCTGGAAATTTAAAAAAAAAATCACATTTTCGGGTTATATGTTTGTGGCGCGTCGTCGTCGTCGTCATCGTCGTTTTTGTTGCTGGACAATAGGTTTGCTTCATGTAAGGAATAAAACCTATTTTAAGTTAATGATTTGATCGAAAGCATGTTCAAGTAAGTGTCTAAGCCATAATTGGATTCTATGTCAATTTAGTTAGTTGTAGATTACATTAAAGATTCTAAGAGATCTTAAAGTGAGCCTACAATATAAATAATAAATTAGATTTATAACCTAGATCTTATAGAAATCCCATTATACATACACTGATCAACCTAACTTGCAATTGAAATATTAATAAAATTGTATGAATGGAATTAACTAATTTCATATGATATATGAAGAGATCGTGGATTGTGCAATAGTGAAATTGGAAGATGTGAATCTAAATGACCTTTGCAACTAGGACTTTGAATGTGAATAACCTGGACAAAACCTTACCAAACTTCCAAGACAATATAGTATGGTCCTGACCCTTTTGTATGGTATTGGACCTACGCTGAATCAACTTCTACAAGTTTTTGGGTTTTCCACCTTCATATATTTTCCTATCACTATCAAACCCTAGTTTTCACACATGGAGCAAGACTCTCTTAATGGAGTGAACACCATATCAAACATCAGGCATGGAGGAAGAATTATGTAAAACAAACATTAGTAGTGTTATAGGCACCCTCATGTATCACCGACATTGGCACTACTTCAAAGAGGCCTCAAACTACATGTCGTTCTCCACCTAGCATGTGATATCTAGATAGATCAATCAGA
Source organism: Taxus chinensis (assembly GCA_019776745.2). Classification (NCBI taxonomy): domain Eukaryota; kingdom Viridiplantae; phylum Streptophyta; class Pinopsida; order Cupressales; family Taxaceae; genus Taxus; species Taxus chinensis. The sequence goes on from CM034156.1 coordinate 30,933,052, forward strand.
TTTGGAATTTTCTTTGACCATGATTTCTTTGACTTTTCTCTTGATAAAAATACTTGGAGAGGGGATGTTTTTGTTATTATAGATGACAAATATTGTTTCCTCAACCTAATTTGGAGCTTAAAACCTAATGTGGGTGGTACCTCGATGAATTTAGATATGAAACTCTGAGATTTAGGGAGATTTGGATGCCATTTTCAGGTGTATAAAGTGAGTGCTCTTGTGAATTGCTTTAGAAGTTGCAGATTAGCAAATGAGGTAGTGTTTACTTTCTTATATATGATTCCTTAGGTGATTTATCCAAGAAAGGCCAAGCCAAATGAGATATCAGATGAAAAAAATATATCAAATTAAAAGTATAGTTGGAAGACATGTTGGTCCAAGATCGTACAAGTAGGTTAGGACTAGATGTATTTTTCGGACTAATCTATATGGTTCTAAATGGGAGGATGAAATATGCTAAATGATGTTTGGAGTTTATATAGTGATATTTTATTTATTTATTTCATACATTGTATATCTAAAAATGTGTTGACATGTCAGTGTGTAATGATAAACATGATAAACCATGGACCTTGACAAGTGCTATGTGGTAATGGAGAAGTTGCATTCATCATTGCAATCTTGTGCATTATCAAATCAAAGGGTTCCAAAATGTAAATTACCAAATTTTATTTACAGTTTCTTCCATTGGTTCTAGGAGTAGCGAAAGAATTATTATTAATAGTTTCCTTGATGGAATTTCTAGGATTAGGAATTTATGAGACTCCGTTATCTATATCCTTAGAATTCTAAGATATCATTATAAAATTTAGGTATTTTTTTACATCGGGATAAAGTCGAGCTTGATATTTCCTTGGTGGACGCTTCTCAAATGTATACATAAGATAGTCTTGTCTCTTTTATTGTTCGATGGAATGATCTGAAGTGGTACAAATATGACCTCACCTTTCATTCAAGGTGAGGTTATAAAGCACTAAGGAAGATACCATGACAATTTTCATTCGTAAAAGAATGTTTAGTTCTAGTACATATATTCCTTCATCAAATGGAAGAATTAGAAATTCTCATTTTCAAAATTCTTACAATTAATGAAGATACTTAATTTATTTTTAGGTAAGTGTTGAGAATGGTGTTTTTTGAGTAGTATATCTACAAAGCCCTCAAGTTTGACAATGGAGAAGACACCAAGTTTATGCAAGTTTAATCTTTTATACAAATTATGAATGCCTTGCCTTGTTACTTTTGTTAATTGAGCCTTAATTTGTAATTTTTGGTTACAACTATATTATTAGGGTTCACTATTATAGCCATAAGTGAGCCATTATATTTTTCCTACCATGTATTGGAGGACAATCAAATTGGATCTAATGTAAGTTATGGGTGTGTTTTATTTGGTTTTCCATAATTTAACAATCTATCACATGCAAGTGAATAAAGCATTGACAACAGATTATTCCCCAAACCCAACCACTATATAAACTCTTTCATCAATTCATATTAATTGGTTGTAATTATTTTTTCTAATTGTCAATCTTAAAAAAATGATATGGTTGATCAATAGACTTTGTAATGAAGTTGAAGATTTAAATGCTAAGAGTGCTTAGAGCTTGTAAATTGTGTTCAATATCATTTATTTATGTTGGATTCAACATACATTCCCCAGTGTACTCCTAGTTCTTCTCAACAGGGAATTATTTCACAACCAGTGGCCTCTTCAATGATATAAGAATGCTTACCACAACATTCATTTTTGAGTAAGATGTAATAGATGCCTTTTTTAGTTTATTTTTTAACAACATTATAACATTAAAAGCATAAAATTGGGGCGAATCTAGACTGGTGGAAGGATTCTCTCCCTTCTTAGTTCACTATTAGTGCCCCTACTATGATTTTTGATGATTCTACTTCTGATAAGTGTCCCTCAAAAGTAGAAATAACACATGTTATTGATGAGACTCCTCCTCAATATCCTTTTCATGTTCTTCACCTTTTTTCACACATCCCTATTGAGATTGATAAGGAGATGGAATTCCCTTCTTCCCCTCATAAGACTTTATTCTAACCCATTAATTCCATTGAAGTTGTTCTACTATGCGGCCTTGATTTTGTTGAAGATTCCAACAAGAAAGAATGGATAGTTGTCCAAATCATTAATAGAATTTATTCTAAGTTAATCATAACCCCTTCTAAAATTTCTCTCAGATCTGAAACCTTGGGCTGATTGCCCTTCTAAGAATTTCTTATTATTTTTAATTGTTTTATTGTTGATTTGTTGTTGCTAGACAATCGTTTTGCTTCATGTTTACTTATGTGCTACTGGGTAGTCAGGTCTCATGTTGGATCTTTCATTGTTATAATTTTATCTAGGTGTTGAACCTTTCTTTTTGTTCCTGGATAGGATCTCAATCAAAAAACCTTTTATCCTTAATAAAAAATAATAATTTATTATAGTTATATCATTCTAGGTAAAAAAACATTTATTCAAAGCATAGAAATATATGTATAGTAGGTGAATTATGAAAAAACATACAATTTGTTATTAAAAAATGTATATTTTGGTGAATATAATTAATTTATGTGTATATTTAATAAGAATATATCGAAAAATATTTTTCAAAATAGATTAATATTTAAATCTAAAATTTGAAAAAAATGTCAACAATTGACCTTGATTGAAAAACATAACTCGATAAATACATTTAATTTTTAGACTATCTCTACATTAAGCCATCCCTTAACATACCGCTAGAATATCTTATAATTATTATTGATCGACATGCGTGATTAAAGTATATTAGATTTATTTATTGGTTAATAACACATATCAGTTATATTAATAAGAAACCATATACGATATTATCAATTTTAATAATTGATAACATATATATGTTTATTATTTATTATTAAGAAATATTTGTTTATGGAACACATTATATAATACTTGTTGAGTAAGTATACATCTAAATCGATGTCTTCCTTTATTAAGGAGCTATGACTAGGGGTATCCACTTCATCAAAGTCACTAAGAAAATGATTTCAAACCCATTTGTTTTAATCTTTCTAGGAAGTATCTATAGGGATTTGTATCCTAGTGTATGGTTTTGCATGTCATCATCCTCACCATTGGGCTACAACTCTTTTTTCATAAAGACTAATTTGGTTCACAATCCTATTTAGATTTAGAATTTTCACCTTATAAATTGTTCAGTATAGAATTTTTTCTATACATAATTTTAGGGTGTCTTTACATTGCATTATTTGTAATTTAAGTTATTATATTACCCATATATGCTTTTCTTATAATAACATTGTCTTTACACAGATTACCAATGTTTATGTGATATATGTGGTATGACCATTTTCTTTTTATGCCAATAGGAATTCTACAATGGCAGTAAGGGGTGGGATGCGATGGCATGAACATGTAAGGTTTTATTTTCTATAATAAATTTGACATTCAATTGACTATCATAACGTAATTGTGACGATAAATTTTTTGTCTGATTGTATTTTCACTTAGAATTATATTTTATTTTTAATTTGTAAAATACAATCAAAAAATTAATAATATATTGATCATATCATAGAGTTTAAAGCCCTTTTTGCTTGGAATCTTTGTTATCAATTGAATTTTCAATTTGATATGTGTAAAATTCAAAATAGAATACTTTGATATCTATAGGTGTTTCATAATTTTTGTCTTTACATTGCATTATTTGTAATTTAAGTTAATATATTACCCATATATCTTATAACATTGTCTTTACGTAGATTACCAAATATATGTGGTGACCATTTTCTTTTTATGCCAATAGGAATTCCACAACAGTAAGGGGTGGGATGCGATGGCATGAACATATTTTCTATAATAAATTTGACATTCAATTGACTTTGTAATTGTGACAATAATTTTTTTGTCTGATTGTATTTTCACTTAGAATTATATTTTATTTTTAATTTGTAAAATTCAAAAAATTAATAATATATTGATCATATCATAGAGTTTAAAGCCCTTTTTGCTTGGAATCTTTGTTATCATGCCATGGGATATATTAATATAATAAATTGAATTATCAATCAATTTGATATGTGTAAAATTCAAAATAGAATACTCACAATTGATATCTATAGGTGTTTCTAAAATAGGTTATCCCAAATTCACAATATTTGAATTTATTTTCGAATAGTATTTATTCTTAAAAAAATAGCGCCTACAAAGTTTATAAGTTCTTTAAGCAGTCTACAATAGCATCAATGTTTTTTTTTGTATTAAATTGATATTGATTTTAACATTACAAGTTAATTTTGATCTTAAATTTTAAGTCTACTCAACTATCTCTTAAAATATATATTTTTTCTTTTGAAATTTTAAAATTCAATCAGACAATAGTTACATGTTGGTCATATTCTAGAATTTGAAGCCATATTTTCCTTTCAAATATTTTTTTCACTATTCTATGAGAAATACGAAAAAACTAATCAAATTATTAATCAATGTGATATGTGTAAAATCCAATATAGAATACTTGAAATCAATATCTATTGTTGTTTTTCAAATAGATATATTGAATATATTTGTCCTATTTATAATTTATCTAGTGATAACCATGCTTTCAAAGTAAAGTGATAATTATTTTATTTGAAAATTTATTTAGATGTGGTAAATAAAAACATTAATAACACTTTCCATTTTACGTTTGTTGTTTATAACATTATTAGTCCCTATAGGATCCACATTCCTATTACTCAATTCTTTTTCCAACCAATCACGATCAACTATTTTTATTTCAAATGGTATGTGCAATAGTTTTAAAAAATATTTAATTTTTTCTTTGTTTACAAATACTAATTTTCATGTATGTGATTGGTTGATAGATTTTTCTCCTTATTCTCCTTATTCCCATACAATAAAATGAATAATTCAAAAACCTATTTCTTGGAGCATTTTATCCTTCTTAGAGACCTTGGATGTTAATTGAGTTTACCCCACAAATTTACTTCAGCCGTTTACATTTGAAAAATAATACAAAATAAATATACTATTTCAATCTTATTTACCCGACAATAATTTAAAAACCTATTTTTGTGGAGCATTGTCTCCTTCCAGGACACCTTGGATGTTAACTTGACTTTACCCCACAAATTTACTTCAACCCTTTACATTTGAAAAAATATATAATAAACTACAGGGTCACTATACAATCCACTTTCTATTACTCAATTTTTATTTCAACCAATCACGATCAACTATTTTTATTTCATATTGTCTATGCAATATATATATATATAAAATTCATTTACAAATACTAATTTTCATGTATATGTGTGGTTGAAAATTTAATAAATAACTTTAACTTATTAGTCCCTGTAGTGCCCGCTTTCCTTCGACACCTTGTGATATTGATCCTGATACTGCTAACTATATTATGGACATTGTTATAGTTTAATTTAGTATGATGTTAGATGTTAGAGCATGGTTTATTGTGGACTTTGATTCATATATGGTGCATGATGATTATTAGAGACATTCTAGATATTGATTTTGATATATTGTTTGACATGGTTACATTATAGATGTTGTTCAGACTTTTGATATTTGGATATTTTGAGTAGACCTAGAAAATGAGAATTGAATTAAAATTGGCGATGATATAGTTGTGGATGAAATTGTAAGTGATACTGTTGATTTTTTTGATGCTTCTTGTGATTCACATATATGTTGATGATCTGGAAATTATATTTATATGCATTTGGATGTTCTAATATGGCCACGAGGACGAAGGAAGTATTTTTATTTTTTAGGTTTAAAATATCTCAACAAACATCGGGGAGATTGGAGACAAAAAACTTTGGAATTTTAGGTCAATTTAACAAGATCACCATGGCAACTATATTGTTTGTGCATGTTTGATTGTGCTAGAGATTCCCATGGGGGGATCACCTTTAAATGTGACCAAGGGGTTGGATGTATTTTCTTTTATTTGGTCCCTTTGTTAATGTTTGCATGTGTTTATTTTGTGGTGCTTTGACCCCTTTCATTATTTATTATATGGTGTGTAATATTGTGAGTAATCTTGTTGTTAAGTTAATTAATTAAAATATGTCATACGAAAGTAATTAATAGAGTGGTTGGCCTTGAATCAAAGTGTTGTAAGAAATGTGTAAGTAAAGAGTTGTAAGAAATGTGTAAGTAATGTGTAAGGGGTATGTAAGTTTATTTTGGAGTAAGAAACACTCCATCTTTCTTGAAAATTCGAATTTGTCCTTGGAGGCTGATTTTGGAGGCTTGCGGGACAAGTTAAACTTGTCTCATACCTCTTAAATTTGTTTACCAACCATATCTATGGTTGGAGAGTTGAATTTAGAGTTTAATTATGAATTTTTTTAGTTGAGCTAAATGTTTTAATTGCACTTCTTGCTTGAAATTAATTTCAGTACTTTGGGGTATGAGCTTGATTTGAGTGTGTAAGTAAAATTGTCATATTATTCACCTACTTATTTATTGTGTCTTGGAGATTGAAGTTGACTTATGAGTTGGAGTTGAGGATGTGTGATGTGGCAGCCTATATAGATCCACCTCATCCTCCTCTCTTCCCCCTTCTATATATTCAAATTCATTTTATTGTTTTGGGGTTACACTCTTTTGGTTGCTTCACTTTTGCATACTTCTTTTGGGGAAAATTCTTTTGTTGTTTTGAGCTCTTACTTTTGGAGAAATTTTGCAGACATTTTACAGGCTTGTGTTTCATTGATCTTGGGTTGTTTTGCATTGGAAATCTTTCCATTTGGAACTTGGAACAAACTCCATTATGGAGAGGTAAGAGTTTGGCTCTTGAAATGTTCTTCTTTTATTTGTGTAAATGTTATTGTTGTGAATGTTTTGGCATGTGTGTGGGTTGTTTGGGTAGATGGCCTAGGGATGGTGTAGAAAAAGACTATGGGGTATATCTGTGGGAGGCATAAGTATTTTGGGGAGGTATAAGTGTGGATGGAGTTGGGATTGGAGTGCCACCTTAAAAGGAATTAGCTTGCATTTCTTTACTCGTTATGGGGTGCCATAAGAGATTGGGGAGGTATAAGGAAATGTGAAGAATAAGGGGTACTTGGGGAAGGCATAACGGCATGTCACATATTTGAAATGATATAGATATATTGTGGCGGTTTGTTCTTAGGTGGTGATACCCATTTCCCCTTTGGGAGGCATAAGCATAATCCCCCATACTTTCTTGCTCCTTTGGCTTGCATGATGAAGCATGAGTGTTGTTTTTTACCTTTATTCAGTGGTTGCAAAATGTAGTTTTTTTTTGGATTGTGTTTTGAATGAGAAGTCTATCTTTGTGTTATGGAAGCCTATTATTGCCATGTGTTGGAAACCATCTCTTATTGCATTGTGGTTGGGGCTTGAGGGTCAATGAAGAAGGATGACTTCTCCTTTCATTGGATGCCTTGGTTGGGTGGAGAGTGTTTCCTTCCCCCTGTTTTGTTGTGATCAAAATGAAATAAAGAAAATGGAGGATATTCATGTTATTGTTTTGGAGCAGAGGAGAAAGACAAGTTTGACAGTCCCCTATGAAACTTCTTTTGTAATCTTTCCCATCTTGAAGTAGATGATCTTGTATATTAGTGTGTTGGAAAGACTTCTTTGTTTTAGCTATGAAAGTTGTAATTGATCATGGGAGAATATATCTAGCATTGAGTTCTATGAACAGAAAAAAAAGATATGCATTTGGTATGTTGTATTTTGAAAATAAATGGGAAAGAAGTTGTAAGATATTCCTTTGAAATAATAGAAGTGTTTTTCCTTGTTCATATGATATTATTTCCATTGGAAATATGTGTTTAATATACAATAGGAAATCTCTATTTATAAAAGTGAAAAGGAAGCACATATGAAGAAATATTGCACTACTCTGTCTCATTTGACATGTTTTTTTTTTTTTTTTTGGAAAAAAGGGGAATAATAGAAGTTGCATTCTTGTCTCTAAATTTTGATTGAAGGAAAGAAAACTATTTAAAACTAGCATGGAATAAATTCAATGTTTTCATTGCATGGCAAAAGAGATAGTTTAATCTCTATTCTCTAAATGTACAAACTTCATTTCTACTTCACCGTATACTTTACAAATTCCTTTTTATCAAATGTCCAAAACAACCCTACAAATCTATAAGAGACAAATGAAATATTCAATTGGATTTAATGAGATCGGAATGATCCCCAAACTAAACTAAAAAACTCAAGAAATTTTTAAAGAACCCTTCAAATCAAGTAAAGGCGAAATTGTGGGTTTTCTGCGGTGTAAACATTGGTAATTTTTCCAATGCAAACCAATCAAGCAAATTTTAACCTTGCAATCTATCCTAAAAAATTTCAAGTAAAATATTTCAGGCCTCTTTGGCAAGATGAGAAAGAATTAATGACAAATTTGATCAAAATTGATAAGTACAAAATACCAGTTCACTTCTAAGTGATAGAAAGACGTTTTTTTCCAAATTGACCTTTTAAAATTTGTCAAAAGAAAATTATTAATATTTCTATGCAAAAAGGATGTCGAGTACGTTCCAGAAAGTCCTTGTTTGCCAAAAACCGAGTTGCCTATCAAAATTTATAGCCTTTTGAATTTTTTATTTCATTTGGCCTCAAAAATAATTTAACTGTCAAATTTAATTGAATAAAATATTCTTGGGCTAACCCGTGGGCTAAAACTTTCTTTTTTACTTTTTGCCCAAAAATTACAGAGTGATGAAGTTTCCCGCCACTCCGCTAATCCGTAAGCCTTCATTTTGTCTTTACATGATCTAATTCCAAAGAGTTAATTTGGTAATTTTTTCTCTGTGGCCCCGTCACCCGGAGCCAATCATTTATTGACACGTGGCTTCATTGGGCATCGGCAGAGGCTCAGATCGATTTTTACCTTAAGCACTTTTAAAACTAAATTTGGAAAAAAATTTAAGTTTCATCCATAGCCCCTCCGGCCTGCAGCTAATCAAGTGCTACCACGTGGCTTCATGAGGTGTCGACAGAGGAGTGTACCCTTTTAAGCCTTAACGCTTTAGAAAAGTTTCAGGTAAATTTTCTAACATATCCCCGCCAACCCGTAGCCAATGGTTGGCTAACACATGTCATCTTCTCGTGTTGATGGAGGTTTGGGTTCCTTTCGACCTTTTTCCCTTTCCTTTTGAAAATTCAAATTTTCCAAATGCTCCCCACCGGCCTACTAACCTGCAGCCAATAAGGAGCTGCCATGTGGCCTCCCTGGGCGTCGCTTGAGGTGCAGGTGTAAAATTTGATTTGTCCCAAAAGGGAAAAAGTGCTAACTATCTTCCCCGCTCTGTTGGTCTGCTTTTCTCTTCCATGTGAATTTTCTCTCTGAAGTATACATGCCTGAGTTAGGGAAAATTTTCCTCCCCAGGTCCGCAAGCTTGCTCTTGGGAAAAATTTCACCCCAAGTTCTGTCAGCCCATAACTTGAGAAATATGAAGAGTTAGGAGGACTTCTTTATATCACTGGAAAGGTGAGAAAATTAACTATCTAATGGGAATGTTTTCAGGAAGTTTTAATTACGTTAATGATGGAAAAAATAAAATTGAATCTTTAACTGAGTTCTGGGAGTTGGTAAGTAAGAATTTACTCTGATGATTTTAAATATGTATTCTTTGCCCACCCCTGTAATTAAACCTTGCTCTTGTCATGGATCTTGTGGAATTAAATACCTTGGGTATTTAATTGTTTTGGTCCCTTAACCCTAAAAATTTTAAATGAGGGAATATCTAGCTATAATGTCAATGTAATCAGTGATTAAATTAATCCCCAAGGAGATTTGAGCTAGGTGTGGATTTATTACACTTATTGATTTATAATGTGGAATTAGTAATTGTTATAATGGGAAAAGTTATCAGTTGAATTTAATTGTCCTTGAGACTTTGGTTGTTAACACCTTAAAAATAAAAAATTATTCCATAATTTTTCTAACTAAGCCTAGGTTGTTCTTAGTTCTCAAGTGTAAGATTTTAGCGGGTGTTACACTTGGTATCAGAGTGTGGGTTCAAAAGTTTGGACCCTTGGGCACACTAGAAAACTTGAGACATGAACATTTAAACCTAGTACAATATTAACCTAGCACACTTTTTGAATATAGAGAGCAACTTGTGGGAAATTACATATTTAGCGGACATGGAAAACTGAATAAAACCTAGAATAGTGAACTAACTCTCACCTTGGTTTGTGTAGGAGGTGCATACAAGATGAGGGATCTTTTCACATTGACCTAGACTTACCACCATCAGATCATGTTGTATAATTTATCCTACCACAAATTTTATAGACACTTCAGGATGTTAATCTCGCTCTATGCGAAGGGACCGTAGGAGCACTTTCAGTTAGACACATAAGGTGACATCCATTGAGGCTCATGCATCTCCTCGGCATAGCAAGGATCATAGAGGATAGAACTCCCATGAGGAGTCGTTCAGAGAAGAGTCACCACAGAGGGGACAAGGAGATCGAGTTTCATGACACAAAGATAGGTCTCGGAGCCCTAGGATTATAAATGAGCATGCAAAGAGGCCTAGGGGCCACTAGACTACAATAGCAGATCACATCAGGGAGATCCTGAAGCTATGACCAGCTCATTATTTTGGTGACATAGGTGGATTTCAGGAAGAGGCCTAGTTGGTGAGATTGAGCGGATGCTTCAAGCTCTGCCCTTGTTCTAGCAACATAAAATATCATGTTGCAATCCATCTATTGAGGGATGGAGTAGGTGTCTGGTGGAGGACAGAGGAGCAAAAGCTCCATGTTGATTCTAAGACAGTTACCTAATAACTCTTTGACGATCAGTTTAGGAGCATATATTTATCTCGGAGGTTCATACAACAGAGGATTGATGAGTTTCATGACCTCCAACAGGTATCTCTTACAGTGGTTGAGTATGAGAGTAGATTTCTGGATCTACTCCAGTATGTTAGTTACATACAGGATGAGTGGGTGTGGATCCACAAGTTCATCTGGGGCCTGAATATTGACATTTTAGGTGTTGATCCATTTTCCACAGACATTGGCTAAGGTCGTTGAGAAGGCCTATATAGCAAAGGAGAATCAGGGAAAGGCCCAATAGGCTAGAGACTGAGTTTGGAGCTGCATACAGCAGATGCAAGACAACATATCAAGGGGGTTAGTACCTCCTCCTCGTGGTGGACAGGTTTCAACACGGTCATCTCTCAGACCATATCAGCAACAATAGTAGTCTCGCCCACCATATAGACCTCCATGGAGGTTTGATGCACAAAGGGATTGGAGTATGGGGCCTCCTCCTAGGGATCCCATTAGGACACAGGGAGCACCTAGAGCTCATTCAATAGGAGCTCACCAACAGAGACCTCAACATTCCTTAGCCAGGTCATCAAGATCCACAACACACCTCTCTAGGGCACCGACTGAAGCTGCTACTCATGGGAGAGGATTAGGTGGTTGTTTTGGATGTGGTATCACTAGACACTTTTGGAGAGACTGCCCATAGAACCCTAATAACAAGGGTAAGACACGGATTTTAGAGCCTATTGTTGGTGACATGGGACACAATCATAGGATGTATGTAGTGGTTGAGAACCACTAAGCAGAGCATCAAAGTACAATTATTGAGACTACAGGTAGCATTGGTGGTATTCCTACCTCCATTTTGTTTGATTTTGGTTCTTCTGATTCCTTTATTGCACCATCTTTAGTAGAGTGATGCAGGCTAGTGGCAGTTAGGCAGGGTCATAGTTGGGATGTTGAGATGGCTTCTGGAGCCAAGATCTTTGTAGACTCCTTAGTTAAGGAGTGTGTAGTGGATTTGGGACCTTTTACCACCACCTCGAATCTTCATATCCTTCCATTGGGCTCTTACGAAGTCATCTTAGGCATGGAATGGTTATCTGCACATAAAGCCAGAGTGGATTGTTGCCACAATATCATATCTTAGATAGATGATCTAGGAGTTGAGGCAGTGATAGCAGTGGTCAGGAGATCCGTTTCTAATCACACCATCTCCACTATGTAGCTTAAGCGGTGTGTGCAATGGGGTTGTCATATGTTTTCTATCACAGTTAGTGACTGATCAGAGGATGGGTCTAGTGGACCATCGCTAGATGACCATCCCATTTTGAGAGAATTTTTTGACATCTTTCTAGGGGAGCTACCAGGGTTACCGCCCCCATGGGAGATAGATTTTCATATAGATATTGTTCCTAGAGAAGATCCTATCTCATGTGCACATTATCAGATGACTTCCCTTGAACTCTGTGAGCTCAAGTTACAGCTTGAGGGCCTCCTAGAGAAAGGCCTAATTCATCCTAATGTATCTCCTTTGGGTACACCGGTGATCTTTGCAAAGAAGAAGGATGAATCCTTGCAGTTGTGTATTGATTACCGCAAACTGAACAAATGTATGATCAATAATCGTTATCCCCTTCCACGCATTGATGATTTTTTTTATCAGATGAAGGGAGCCACAATTTTATCTAAGGTAGACCTTAATTCAAGCTACCATCAACTGATGATTTCATAGATGGATATTCATAAGACTGCCTTCCGTACAAGATATGGCCACTATGAGTTCACATTGGTGCCTTCTAGGTTGACTAATGCCCCCGCAGTATTTATGAGTTTGATGAATGGGGTATTTAGGACCTTCTTAGATTGCTTCATTCTCATCATCCTTGATGAAATTTTGATTTATTCGCGTACACGTGAGGATCAGGAGGGGCACCTTCACTAGGTTCTTTAGTGTCTTCGTGAGCATCAACTTTACGGGAACTTGGAGAAGTGTGCATTATTTCAAATAGAGGTGTAGTATTTGGGTCATATCATTTCTGGGGGAGGTATCACATTTGATCCTTCCAAGATTATATCAATTATGGATTAGTTAGGACCCACTACTGTGACTGAGGTGCGTAGATTCATGGGATTAGCAGGTTATTACAAGATATTTTTTCATGACTTCTCTTGGATTGCATGCCTCATCACTTCCCTTCAGCGGAAAGAGAAGAATTTTTTTGGTCAGACAAGTGCAAATAGGCCTTTAGGACACTGAAGGAATGTCTCACTACAACACCTATTCTTGCAATGTCAGATCCACAGGGTGAGTTTTTCGTATGCAAGGATGCTTCTTTGGCAGGACTTGGAGGTGTATTGATGCAGGAGGGTAGAGTGGTGGCTTTTAAGTCTCGCAAACTCAAAGATTATGAGCTTAATTATCTGACTCATGATCTTGAGCTTGCTGCAATTGTGCATGCCTTGGTTTGATGGAGACACTTTCTTCTTGGCAGGATATTCACACTCAAGAATGATCATTTGAGTCTTCGCCACCTCTTCACACAGTCCAATCTCAACACTCATCAGCGGCGCTAGATGGAGTTACTTTGTGAGTATGATATAGAGATAGAGCATGTGAAAGGGAAGGAGAATGTGGTTGTAGACACTCTTAGCAAATAGAGGCATGTGGCTATGGCCACCTCAGTGAGCACAGATTTGTGGAGTAGGATTCTATAGCAGCTTCCTCACGACCAGCTTCTACATTACAGCCAGAGCAAAGATTAAGTCTCAGAGACCCCTTGAAGGGAAGTTTGATGGTTTTTATTTAGAGGCAGATGATCTTCTTAGGCACAAAGGTCGGATTTATGTTCCCAGAGATGGAGGCTTGAGGCAGGACATATTGGCAGAGGCACATCATGCACCCTATTCAGCCCATCCTGGGGTGAAGAAGATGCACGCCACCTTGAGACAAATTTTTATCTAGAGGGGACTTTGTAGAGACATGGCTTAGTTTGTGTCACGCAGTTTAGAGTGCCAAAAAGTGAAATTCGAGCATCAACATCCAGTTGGCCTTCTCTATCCTCATGTTATACCGGAGTGGAAGTGGGACACCATTTCCATGGACTTCATTGTTGGGCAACCGATGTCGAGATACCACCACGATGCCATCATGGTCATGGTGGATAAATTGAAAAAAGTGGCTCATTTTTCTCCAGTAAAGACCACTTATACAACTAGTGCAGTGGCACGGGTATATCTTGATGAGATTGTCAGGTTGCACAGGATTCCATAGAAGATCATTTGTGACCGAGATCCTTTGTATACTTCCCATTTTTAGACCACCATGTAGTATGCCCTTAGGACGAGGATCAAATTCGGCACAACATATCACCCTGAGACAGATGGAAAAACTAAGCGGGTGAATCATATTTTAGAGGACATGCTTAGGATGTATGTGATGGATCATCAGGTGAGATGGGAGGAGTACTTGTACTTGGTGGAGTTTGCCTACAATAATAGTTTTCAGAGTTCTATAGGCATGGCTCCTTTTCAAGCCTTGTATGGAAGAGAGTGTAGGACACCTCTTAGCTAGGACATGTTAGAGGATAGGGTTTCTCTTGGACCAGCTTTGTTACAGGACATGGAGTAGCAAGTGGTTATGAGTAGGAAAAGACTGCAGGAGGCATAGGACATGTAGAAGAAGTACACCGACCAGCATAAGACCGATCATAGTTTTGATGTGGGCATGAAGGTGTTCCTTTGTGTCAAGCCTCACAAGAACCCTATCCATTATGGAAAAGGTTCTAAGTTAGCTCCTATATTTTTGGGTCCTTTTGAGATTTTGGAGTGTGTCATCCCTTTGGCCTATTGTCTAGCATTGCCACCTAGCTTGTCTCGCATACATGATGTGTTTCATGTTTCAGTTCTTAGGAGATATGTTGTAGATCCTTATCATGTGCTAGATTGGACATCATTGTAGGTGCAAGATCATGGACAGGTGATGGTGGAGCCCGTTCGCATTATAGATCGTAAGACCCTGGGCCTTCAAAGTAGAGAGATTGATCAGGTCCGGGTGTAGTGGGATAGATATGATGAAACTGTAGCTACATCGGAGGATGCTACTTTGTTACGAGTTCAGTTCCCATATTTTTTCTAGTGAATTCTAGGAGGAAGTCGAGCCTAAGGGGAGAGATATGTAGTGCCCTTTCCTTCGACACCTTGTGATATTTATCCAGATACTACTAACTATATTATGGACATTGTTAAAGTTTAATTTAGTATGATGTTAGATGTTAGAGCATGGTTTATTGTGGACTTTGATTCATATATGGTGCATGATGATTATTAGAAACATTCTAGATATTGATGTTGATATATTGTTTGACAAGGTTACATTATAGATATTGTTTGGACTTGTGATATTTGGATATTTTGAGTAGACCTAGAAAATGAGAATTGAATTAAAATTGGCGATGATATAGTTGTGGATGAAATTGTAAGTGATACTGCTAATTGTCTTGATGCTTGTTGTGATTCACATATATGTCGATGATCTAAAAATTATATTTATATTCATTTGGATGTTCTGATATGGCCATGAGGCTGAAGGAGGTATTTGTATTTTTCAAGTTTAAAATATCACAACAAACATCGGGGGGATTGGAGACCAACCACTTTGAAATTTTAGATGAATTCAACAAGGTCACCATGGCAACTGTATTGTTTGTGTGTGTTTGATTGTGCTAGGGATTCCCATGGGGGGGATCACCTTTAAATGTGACCAAGGGGTTATATGTATTTTCTTTTATTTGGTCCCTTTGTTAATGTTTTCATGTGTTTATTTTGTGGTGCTTTGACCCCTTTCATTATTTATTATATGGTGTGTAATATTGTGAGTAATCTTTTTGTTAAGTTAATTAATTAAAATATGTCATAAGAAAGTAATTAATAGAGTGGTTGGCCTTGAATTAAAGTGTTGTATGAAATATGTAAGTAATGTGTAAGGGGTATGTAAGTTGATTTTGGAGTAATAAACACTCCATCTTTCTTGGAAATTAGAATTTGTCCTTAGAGGATGATTTTGGAGGCTTGTGGGACAAGTTAAACTTGTCCCATACCTCTTAAATTATTTTACCAACCATACCTATGGTTGGAGAGTTGAATTTAGACTTTCATTATGCATTTTGTTAGTCAAGATGATTGTTTTAATTGCACTTATTTCTTGAAATTAATTTCAGTCCTTTGGGGTATGAGCTTGATTTGAGTTTGTAGGTAAAACTGTCATTTTATTCACCTACTTATTTATTGTGTCTTGGAGACTGAAATTGACTTGTGGGTTGGAGTTGAGAATAAGTGATGTGACATCCTACAAAGATCCACCTCATCCTCCTCTCTTCCCCCTTCTATATATTTGAATTTATTTTATTGTTTTGGGGTTACACTCTTTTAGTTCCTTCACTTTTGCATACTTCTTTTGGGGCAAATTATTTTTCTTTTTTGAGCTCTTACTTTTGGAGAAATTTTGCAGACATTTTACAGGCCTATGGTTTGTTGATCTTGGGTTGTTTTGCATTAGAAAGCTTTCCATTTGGAACTTGGAACAAACTCCATTATGGAGAGGTAAGAGCTTGGCTCTTGAAATGCTCTTCTTTTATTTGTACAAATGTTATTGTTGTGAATGTTCTAGCATGTGTGTGAGTTGTTTGGGTAGATTGCCTATGGATGGTGTAGGAGAAGACTATGGGGTATATTTGTGGGAGGCATAAGTATTTTGGGGAGGTATAAGTGTCGAGGGAGTTGTGATTTGGGTTCCACCTTAAAAATAATTAGCTTGCATTTCTTTACTTGATATGTCGTGCCATAAGAGGTTGGGGAGGCATAAGGAAATGTGAGAAATAAGGTAATTTTGGGGGAGGCATAAGGGCATGTCAAGGATTTGAAATGATATAGATATATTTTGGAGGTTTGCTCTCAGGTGGTCATACCCATTTCCCCTTTTGGAGGCATAAGCAGCATTCCCCTTAGTTTCTTGGTCCTTTGACTTGCATGATGAAGCCTAAGTGTTTTTTATTGTCTTTATTCTGTGGTTGCAAACTGCAGTTTTGTTTTGGAATATTTTGTGAATGATAAATCTATCTTTGTGTTTTGGAAGTCTGTTGTTGGCACGTGTTGGAAAAAATATCTTATTGCATTGTGGTTGGGGATTGGGGGCCAATAAAGAAGGATGGTTTCTTCCTTCATTAGATGTCTTGGTTGGGTGGAGAGCGTTGCCTTTCCCCCTGTTCTGTTGTGATCAAACTGAAATAAAGAAAATGGAGGATATTCATGTTGTTGTTCTGCAGCAGAGGAGAAAGACAAGTTTGACAGTCCCTTATGAAACTTCTTTTGTAACGTTTCCCACCTTGAAGTGGATGATCTTATATATTAGTGTGTTGGAAAGACTACTCTATTTTAGCTATGAAAGTTGTAATTGATCATGGGAGAATATATCTAGTATTCAGTTCTGTGAACAAAAAATAAAGATATGTATTTGGTATGTTGTATTTCGAAAATAAATGGGAAAGAAGTTGTAAGATATTCCTTTGAAATAATAGAAGTGTTTTGCCTTGTTCATATGATATTATTTCCATTGGAAATTTATGTTTAATATACAATAGGAAATCTCTATTTATAAAAGTGAAAAGGAAGCATGTATGAAGAAATATTGCACTGCTCTGTCTCATTTGACATGTTTATTTTTTTTTGTTTTTGAAAAAAGGGGAATAATAGAAGTTGCATTCTTGTCTCTATCTTTTGATTGAAGGAAAGAAAACTATTTAAAACTAGCATGGAATAAATTCAATGTTTTCATTGCATGGCAAAAGAGATAATTTAATCTTTGTTCTTGAAATGTACAAACTTCATTTCTACTTCACCGTATACTTTACAAATTCCTTTTTATCAAATGTCCAAAACAACCCTGCAAATCTATAAGAGACAAATGAAACATACAATTGGACTTAATGAGATCGGAATGATCCCCAAACTAAACTAAAAAACTCAAAAAAAAAATTAAAGAACCCTTTAAATCAAGTAAAGGCGAAATTGTGGGTTTTCTGCGGTGTAAACATTGGTAATTTTTCCAATGCAAACCAATCAAGCAAATTTTAACCTTGCAATCTATCCTAAAATTTTCCAAGTAAAATCCTTCATGCCTCTTTGGCAAGATGAGAAAGAAGTAATGACAAATTTGAACAGAATTGATAAGTTAAAAATACCAGTTCACTTCTAAGTGACAGAAAGGCATTTTTTCAAAATTGACCCTTTAAAATTTGTCAAAATCAAATTATTAAGGTTTATGTGCAAAGAGGACATCGAGAACGTTCCAGAAAGTCCTCGTTTGCCAAAAACCGTGTTCCCTATCAAAATTTATGGCCTTCTGAAGTTTTTACTTCATTTGGCTTCAAAAATATTCTAACTATCAAATTTAATTGAATAAAATATTCTTGGGCTGACCCGCGGGCTAAAACTTTCTTTTTCACTTTTTGCCCAAAAATTACAGAGTCATGATGTTTCCCACTACTTCGCTAATCCGCAAGCCTTTATTTTGTCTTAAAATGTTCTAAATCCAAAAAGTTATATTTGGCAATTTTTCCTCCGTGGCCCTGTCACCCACAGCCAATCATTTATCAACACGTGGCTTTGTTGGGCATCAGCGGAGGCTCGGATCGATTTAAACCTTAAGCGCTTTCAAAAATAAATTTGGAAAAATTTGTGAGTTTCCTCCGCAGCCCCACAGCCAATCAGGAGTTGTCACATGGCTTCACGAGGCGTCGGGGGAGGAGTGGACCCTTTTAAGCCTTAACACTTCAGAAAACGTTTGGGAAAATTTTCTAACATATCCTCGTCGGCCCACCAACCCGCATCCAATGGTTGGCTAACACGTGTCATCTTCTCACGTCGACAAAGGCACATGTTCCTTTCTACCTTTTTGCCTTTCCTTTTGAAAATTCAAAGTTTTCAAATGCTCCTCATCGGCCCGCTCACCCGCAGCCAGTAAAGCGCTGCCACGTGGCCTCCCTGGGCGTCGGCAGAGGTGCAGTTGTGAAATTCACTTTTTCCCAAAAGGGAAAAAGCACGAAATGTCTTCCCCGCTCCACTGGTCTTCTTTTCTCCTCTGGGAAAATTTTCTCTCCAAAGTCCGCAGGGTAGAGTTGGGGAAAATTTTCCTCCCCAGGCCCGCAAGCCCGCTCTTGGGAAAATTTTCACCCCAAGTTCCGTCGGCCCATAACTTGAGAAATATGAAGAGTTAGAAGGACTTCTTTATATCACCGGAAAGGTGAGGAAATTCCCTATCTAATAAAAATGTTTTCAGAAAGTTTTAATTGTGTTAATCATGCGAAAAATCAAATTGAATCTTTAACCGAGTTCTGGGAGTGGGTAAGTAAGAATTTACTTTGATGATTTTAAATATGTATTCTTTTCCCACCCCTATAATTAAACTTTGCTCTTGTCGTGGATATTTTGGAATTAAATACCTTGGGTATTTAATTGTTTTGGTCCCTTAACCCCAAAATTTTTAAATGAGGGAATATCTAGCTATAATGTCAATGTAATTAGTGATTAAATTAATCCCTAAGGAGATTTGAGCTTAGTGTGGATTTATTACACTTATTGATTTATAATGTTGAATTAGTAATTGTTATAATGGGAAAAGTTATTAGTTGAATTTAATTGTCCTTGAGACTTTGGTTGTTAACACCTTAAAAAAGAAAAATTATTCCATAATTTTTCTAACTAAGCCTAGGTTGTTCTTGGTTCTCAAATGGAAGATTTTAGCGAGTGTTACATAAATTAACTAAATAATTAACATGAATGGAAATAAAACCCTAATGTGCAAGGAAAAAGTGAGGAAAGAACTCGGTTGATTGTAGATGTTTATCGTAGAGTGTTGCATGTTTGAAAGGAAATTCTAGAAGGAGGAATAACTGCACATAGGTCTCAAAAAGGGTGGATCTAGATGATCTGAGAATATTGGAGCACCCAAGAGGGTACTGGGGTGCCTTAGGGTGCCCTCATATGGTAGAACAGGTGCTCAAGTCTTTGAAAAAGCTTAGAACATGGTTCTTTCAAGGTTGGAAGATGTCTAGTAACAACCTTAAACAACCACTCTCGTTCCACCACTCTCACCATCTGAACTTAAACAACTTGTCATATTCCACTGCTTTCCATACATGCCAAAGAGTTAAATATGAATGTCACAACCTATGAAAGAATCCACGTTAATCTAAATTTTAATCATTTTTTTTCAAAAAGAATTACTTTTAAGGCACATGAGATCAAATGAATTCAGCCAATTGACTATGAATTTAAATGCATACCTGCATAATTCAATTTAATGCAGGGGATTGACTAGAACTTAGAGAGCCTGAAGAATGAAATTATAGTGTTAGTGACCAGTATTTAAAAGTTAATGCATACAAAAGCTATAAAATAAAATTTAAAAATAGTAAAGCCAAAACAACATGTAAAATCAAAAAAATAAAATTGTTAGAAAAGCAAAAAGTAAAATTGTTAAAAATAGCAAAAGTAAAATTGTAAAAAATAGCAAAACATCATTTAAGCTGTCAAATTTGACACAGTCCCATGAATCTCCGCAAAGCCTTTTCCCATAAGAGTAACGCCTTTAACGTAATAAATGTTATACATAGAATAATAATATTAAACAAAAATTTCTGTATGAGTATTCACTATTAATATTTTTTTTATTAATACAGAAAAATTTATAAATATTCATTATTGTTCAATATTTAAAATTCCATTTCACAGGCCCATCGGCCTGTTAATGTCATCGAAGGTGCTATTGCTTTTTCAATAGGATTTCCAATATCCAAATATTATTGAAGGCGACTACTACTACTCACCTTCATGTCCTGTCCTAACACTTGGAGGCAACAGTAACAACTTTGTATTTCATTTTATATTATGTGTTACCACACTAATCCATCCTCATGAAAAGTATGTATAAACAAACAAACCAAAAAAAACACCCATTTCAAATCATGACAATTCGAACTACCATTCTTACAGTAAGGGACAGCAATAATAATATTAGTTCATTAGCCGGTGGAATCTCATCCACTGAAAAAACATCAATGATAGCAACAAAAAATGTGGTTATAATTCAGGCAATAGTTTCCTAGAAGAATACCCTTCATGCCTCATCGATTAGATTATAAGGCCTAATTCAATGAGGCTTCCTATATATAAAATCACAACTACAAAGATAATACCCACTCTCGATCGATTTGAGCGGTAGTTAACAATTTCATTCGCTAATGGAGAAGACACCGAATTCAGGCTGCAATCCATGTACTCTTCCTTTGTATGAAAAACACGTACAAAAGTCACGTCTCTATGGAGCTTATGCATGCCTTCACTTGCTGCTTGTGCTAACTTTCTTGACATATCGTTTATTGCATTTCTTGGATGAATGTTATGGGCTAATGTGGATCATGGCCTTTTGCTGTGAAATTTGGTTTGCTTTGCAATGGGTTCTTACTCTCAACTGGAGATGGCTGTTGGTTGAGTATAAAACATACCCAGATAGGCTTGCATGCAGGTGAAATACATCACCACTTATATATTATTATTATCATCAAGCTTCGTCTTATTTATCAGATTTTAAATTTTTATTTATGATTATTTGTGATCCAGATATAGTGGAGAATCCTCTTCCAAGCTTCCTCCTGTAGACATAATTATCACGACAACTGACCCTTTTAGGGAGCCTCCTATTTTAACAGCCAATACAGTTCTTTCAGTGCTTGCATTAGATTATCCAGTTGAAAAACTGGCATGCTATGTGTCAGATGATGGCGGATCTCCTATTACTTTCTACTCCCTGGTAGAAACCTTGGAGTTTGCGAAAAAATGGGTTCCCTTCTGTAGGAAGTTCAATATTGAATCAAGGGCTCCATTTACGTATTTCTCCAAGCAACCCAAGTCTTCTGATCTTAAATTTCTACAACAATGGGAGTTCATGGAGGTATATATAAAGTAGCTATTCACTTTTGCCAGAACTAAGATTGTAAGATGACATGTCACATCTTTTATTCAAATTGATATATATATATGTGTGTGTGTGTGTGTAGATATATATGCATGCATGTATATGTGTGTAGATATATATGCAGGTATATATATACCTGCATACCTGCTTCTTGTTTAACTAAATCTTCTAAGCTGTGTTTGACTGTCATATTTCAATATTGAATGTGCTAGATTACGAATGCAATATATAGAATGATTGTTTAAGAAACATTTAGCAATGTTGCATTTTTTGTGCAGAATGAATATGGAATTCTAAAGAGAAGGATTGCTGAAGCATTGGAGACAGGAAAAGTCCCGTCGGACTTTGTTTCTGAGAATGGCGTTAATGGATTTGTGTATAAGAGCTCAGACATTAGAAACCATTCTAGTATAGTGAAGGTGATTATAAATTATGATTAACTAAATAATACACATATTTGGAAAATTATATGTTTTTGTTCAACTTTCTGCGCCCTTAATGAACTGTTATTATTTTTAATGCATAAACAATCTTCAAAGATTATTTTTTAATGCAGATAGAATCCTAACTTCAAAGATTGCTTATATTTGTGCACAGGTTATTCATGAAAATAAAGTGGGTAAGGGAGTTGAAGGTGATGATCTTCCCCACCTAATCTATGTTACAAGAGAAAAAAGACCTTTCGTCAGTCATCATTATAAAGCTGGAGCTATGAATGTTATGGTACAAATTCCTTTTTCGCATTATCCTTTACTTTTCAGCAAGTTGTTTTTAAAAAGATTTCTTTATTCTTTTATAATGCAAGTATAACACATTGACCACAGTATAGCCTCAGTTTGGAATTAAAATTATTGATTGGTAAGTCTGTTGGTAGTATACTTACCTGGATTGTGATTGAATTCTCAGGCAAGAGTATCAGGAGTGATGACAAATGCTCCTTTCATTCTTAATCTGGATTGTGATATGCATATCTGCAATCCAAAAGTCATACAACATGCCATGTGTTTTTACTTAGATTGTCCTTCCGAAAGAGAATGTGGTTTTATTCAATTTCCACAATTATTTTATGGAGCCCTTGAGGATGATCCGTTTGGAAATCAGCTTAAGATAATCTTTGCCGTAAGTGATTTCGAATGTTGTAATATGTTTATTTGTATAAATTGCAATATGGTATTGATGTGTGATTGATGATTTATGTTGGGTGTTGACTAAGAAGGGATTATGGCAATATTTCAATATTTGTAGATCATTTTTAAAGGAATGAATGGAATTCAAGGCCCCGTCTATGGAGGAACGTGCTGTTTCCATAGAAGGAAAGGGTTATATGGAGGACCGCCGTCACCACCTGCAAATGAGTACTTCTGTAATAACAAATGTCTTGGATTCAATGGAAAAGGTAAGGACACAATATTCCAATCAACATCATATGAAAAAATTGGGTTTCTTCATAGTTGAAATCGTGATGTGATTCTTTTGTCAAAGCTCTTTTGGATACAAATATTTTTGCCACCGTTTTGAAAAACTATATCACTCATCCTAATCTAGAAGACCTTCAAGTTGAGGCTATAAAAAGGGCATTTGGAGAATCATCTACCCTTGTGGCATCTGCTCAGGCCATTTTGAGAGACGATAAATGTCATAAGCCTTCCTTTCCTTCAATGGCTATAGAGGAAGCCTTAATGGTTGCTGATTGTAGCTATGAAGCCAATACTTCATGGGGAAAAGAGGTAGTTCTCTTGCATTTTCCTTGTTTTGTGGTGTTATCCTTAAAAATTCATCTGTTCTGCTTTCTGTGTTCAATTCAATAGGGTTTAAAGAAATTTTACAAATACATTTAAAGGAAGAAACTCTGCATGCTTTAAATCAAATGAGCTAGGGAACTCGAAAATGAATGATTTATTATGTATAATGGTTTTTAATGTTTTCAAAATGATGCTTGAAAACCATGTCCAGATTCCTACTACCCTTATTAGCACGCAAATGATGTAAATGAACATTACCCCTGTATAATTTCTAGCTTGAACATCATGTGGGAATGACTCCCAAATATATTGAACTGAGAAAAAGTAATTCTTTATGTTGTTGACATGTTGCAGGTGGGATGGATGTATGGATCTACTGTTGAGGATATCATGACTGGGCTGAAAGTTCACGGTTTAGGTTGGAGTTCTATATATTACACCACTGAGAAGCCTGCTTTCATGGGATGTGCGCCAGGAAATGGTCCAGATAGCCTTGTCCAGAGCAAGAGATGGGCAACAGGGTTGCTAGAAATATTCACGAGTAAATTGTGTCCCCTCTTGGGTAAAAATAGACAATTGACACTTCGCCAAAGGATGCTTTATGCTTATGTTACTATGTCTCCAATCACCTCTGTGGCAGCATTATGTTATGCAATACTGCCAGCTTTCAGTCTGCTGAGTGGAAAACCGTTCCTGCCCAAGGTAAATTAGTGTTAACTAAGATTTTGTTGCTGTCTTCTATGAAATGTTTTATTATCCAGTTCCATTGATCTATTTTGGTCATTTATGGACATTATAATCTAATTCTATCTTGATGTATATAATGATCTAAATTGTTATTCATGCAGATTCATGACACTGCATTTATAGTTGCTGCCGGCACATTCATTTCAGTGTATGGCTATGGACTTTTTGAATATCACATCAGTCATATTTCTGTAAGAGAATGGTGGAACAACCAGAGAATGTGGCTGATAATTAGCTTATCTTCATGGCCGTTCGCAATTTTTGATGTGGTAATGAAATTGATGGGTTTGTCGGAAACAGTTTTTGTTTTAACTCCGAAAGGTGGCGATCAAGAGGTGGCTAATGAGGTCGATTTTACATTTAATTCTTCCCCATTGTTCATTGCACCAACTACAGTTTTATTGATAAATTTAGCAGCAATAATTCAGAAGAATCTGCAAATTGTGATTCAGCAATATGACCTCAGAGACAAGATGTTTGGAGAGTATTTTTGCAGTGTTTGGGTGGTGATTAATCTTTGGCCATTCATGAAAGGTCTGGTCAGAAAGGGTAAACTTGGCCTTCCATGGAGTATAGTCATTAAATCCTGTGCTTTAGTCATGTTTGTATGCAGAATATGGGCTTAGTAAGATGCCTATATTGCATTCGTTTTCTAGATATGATAAGTAGAGAGGGAAGTTAGCATATATCGTCAATTGTTTAGCATGCCTATTTAGGAGTTTGGGTAATGGTTGAAGCAATTTGGAAGATATTGAAAGTCTTTGCCACTTTGGACACTCTAAATAATTAGAATTTCTAATCTTATGTTAGATTTCCCCTCCGCAATATCTAACGAGGGTTGCATAGCAGTTAGTCTCTGTCTTTGTGTGATATTTTGTGTTAATGATTGAATTGTATCTAATGAAATTAGTGTGATATGATAATAGTCGGTAGTTTATCTTTGCATATTATTATATTTTGAACAACAAAACTTGTAAATTTTTTAAATAAGAATTTAAAGTTATTTACATATATGTAGATTTATTCACAAATTTTATTGATTAACATATATAAATATTTTTGAAATATATATCCATTTTTTATGAATAAAAAAAAAAATATTGAGAAATTAGAGTCACTAAAAAATCATGTTTGGCAATTATAGATAACCATTAAATTTAAATTTTAGTCATATTACAATAATAAATCATATGGCAGCATACAGGAATATGTTCAAACATATGAAGTATTTCTAGAGATAGTAAGTTTTTGAAATATTCAACTTAAGTAGTCAAACATAAAATTACATGTTACCCCTATAATTATAAAAATGACTGCGTGCATATCTTTTGAACCTTTTGAAATTTCATTTCACTAAGCATTAACATTTTTGTTCTATAACCGATAGATCAATGAGTATATACATGATACATAATACATGATGTGATGGCTAAGAAGGATTGCATGACACTAAAACCATTCTAAGGGTTTGTGTTATCAAAATATAATTTTGAAAAATAAAGTTATAACTTCTACAAATGAAAAACACAACGCAATTCAATATGTAAAATAAATAAATTTGTTCCATTAATATTTTGATAGGACTTTGGTGCTCTTTTTCTTCTCTCTATTTAAAAATATGGAGTTTGCATATAACTCCTTACATTGCTTTTCTAAAACTATTTTTAATCTACTTTTAACTTAAACAACTTTTCCCTCATTTGCGGTTTCTACTTTAAAACTAGCTTTCCTAAATATTAAAACTAAGCATTTATAAACTATAAAGCTCCATGGGAAAGTAAATATTAATTTAATTCTAACACATCCGCTTAAACTTGACTTTATAATGATCAATTACATTCAACATTACTCTCAACTATTCAAAACTCTCATGTGCTAAAGGTTTATTGAAAATATATACAAACTAATCTTCTTATCTATAAAACTCTGAGTAGATTTTCTCATTGTTGACATTTCAACAAAGTATTATCTTATGTCGATGTACTTGATTCTCTTGTGGAAGATGTCCTAATTTTCATAACCAATGGTTGATTTTTCATCACAAAATATCTATGTTGCTTATTCTTGTTCACTCTCCACATCTAAACTGCTTGAACTGTTGTAGATGTGCCTTCCACACACTCTACTTCTAGTAGTGAAATAGTCACGATGGACTTCTTCTTGGAATCCCATGACACAGACCTTATCTAAAATTAAAAATATATTCGTAAGTACTCTTTTTGTCATCTGTGTTATCCACACAATCAAAATCTATATAACCTACTAACTTCAAATCATTTGTTGGTTCATACAAAATTCTAAAACCGGTTGTTCCTATAATATATCTTAAAATCCTTCTTCCAACTTGTCAATGTGATTCCTTTGGTGACTACATAAATCTTGAGATTAGATATACTCCATACATGATATATGGCCTTGTAAACATCAAATACATTATACTACCAACAAGTCTCTTATACAAAGTAGGATCAACATTGGACTCATTGGCTTATTTGCTTAACTTATCTCTTGTGACAGTTGGAATTGGCATTGGGTTGGTGTTTAATATCTTGAACCTTTTAGAAATATCATTTGTATAGTTTTTTTGACATACAAAAATACCGCCTTCTAACTGATTGACATGAATACAAAGAAAATACTTCATAACACCCAAATTTTTTCATTTCAAAATATCTTTTATATACACATTTTTTAACACTTCAATTCATAAATTTTGTTTGAAAATTAAATCATCAATTTATAGACATATCATCAAAATTTGAAATTGTGCATTCATCTTTATATAAAATGTGGGATCACTATTGATTATATTGAACCCATTTCTTAGTGGGTATGATTCAATACAAGTATGTTGTTTATGCTTGCTTAAGACCTTAAAAATTATTCTTCAATCAAAAAGTTTTTTTTTCTTTTCCTTCAACATCATAACCAACTGGATGATGCACATACAATTCCTCTTACAAAAGCACATTCAATAATTTTGATTTGACATCAATTTGGTGTACTTTCCAATTGTCATGTGAGCTATGACCAATATGTCTCATTATAATTAGATCCTGGTTTTTTCTTAATCCCATTGAAAAATAATCTTGTGTTATACAATTGAACTTCACCTTATGCATTGTGTTTCTTCTTATAGAAAAATTTCAAACCAACTCCATATTTTACTTCTGGAAGATTCAATAACTCCCATTTAATATATCTTTCAACTGAATCATCCATTGCATTCATCTACTTTTCATATTTACTGCCTCTTGAAAATAAATAGGGTTGTGATAAAATAATGGAATATTAGTATATAAATCAACAATTACTTAAAATTGAGAATGATCATAGATCTCCTTTAGGATTATTTTTTCCTTTGAGTTGTCTCTAAGATGATATCTCATTGTGGATAATGTAGGATTTGAATAATTGATGCCAAGAGAATTGTTTGCATGTGGTGATGCTTCTCGTTTCTAAAATTTCATTGGAGTATGAACTTAACATGTCACTAGAGTTAGCTAACCACCTTGCACATAACTTTCAATTGGATCAAGATCATTTTACGGTATTGTTGTTGTAGACACTCAAATTTTAAAATTCACACATTAGAAACCCTTGATTTGACTATGCCCTCTTGCTAGGGTAAATGCCAATTATCCTTTCATTATTGGCACTTTCCAAGGTCCATTGTTTAGCTTGTTTATCTTTACACATTAACATGTTGAGATATCATGAGAATTTAATACACAAAATCTATATAAAGACATCCTTTTACTAGCTCCAAACTTCGTTTAACATGTTCTTTGCTCCTATACAAGATTGTCTAGTCTCGTTAGGGTCGTACCATATGGTCCTAACCTCTTTGTATGACATTTGACCAATATTTATTCCATATACACTTTAAGATTTAAATCTTTCCTTATGTCTTATACTCCATCTGAGTTAGCCTTTCCTAGAAATATCATCCACATAACCCTATATAAGAATACACTAAAGAACTCACTT
Source organism: Taxus chinensis (assembly GCA_019776745.2). Lineage (NCBI taxonomy): Eukaryota > Viridiplantae > Streptophyta > Pinopsida > Cupressales > Taxaceae > Taxus > Taxus chinensis. The sequence goes on from CM034156.1 coordinate 30,961,373, forward strand.
CTTACAATTGTAAAAGACATCTAAAGCTCCCTAAATCTCAAAATTACACATCTCCAGTCATTGGGGAATCACTCACATCAGGTGTGAAGCTAAAAACCATGTTAAGGTATCCATCTCTCTCATCTACATGAATCCAAACATCCTCTCTCCAAGCATTTTTAGAAAGACCAAATTCAAAGCAAGCATGGTCAAAGTAATTTCCAAATTTGATTGATATATCCAAAAATCACATGCTAGGTGGAGAATAATGTGTGGTTTGAGGACTTTTTAGAGTAGTTTGAATATTGAAAATGCATGGGGTTTTCCACAACCATTATAATGTTTGTTTTGTAAGACTCTTCATCCATGGCTAGTGTTTGAGATGATTATCAATCCATCCATAAAGATTTGATGCATATGTAATAAGTAGGGTTTGATAGTGGCAGACACATTTGTGAAGATGAGAAACCCATAAAGTTACATATAAGTAGACTCGGGCCAATTTAATGAGTTTAGAGAAGGTCATACACCATATGGTATTATCATGACTATGTTGAATGGTGATGAGTTAGGAATAGTCATAGTTTCATCCCATGTTCTGAAGGTTTCCTAGGTTTAATTCTCCCATTTTATGAGTTGCACATCCCCAAGTATTTCCAAAAAATAATAGAAATAAGATAATTTCCTCTATACCTCCATTTTGTGCTCTTTATTGTGTGTTACGTTAAGTTATGCATGTTGAAATAATTTTCATTTATTTTAAAGGAAGTAGAAGGAGATAACATACTGATTAGAGTCATTGATGTCAAAAGATGTTCCAAGATTTATCTGATAGATCAGAGTGTTGAAAGAGTATTGATTGTCTCTTCGGAGTCTCGTACATAATGCCTCAAAGTTTGTTTGAAGACTATTCAAATGCTTCAGAGTATATCCAAATTCTATTTGATTTCTTTAAAAAAATTTGAAGCTTTTGGTTTTTCTTGATATGGGACCAATAGTTTTGGCTCATTTTTGTATTGCATCTTTCAAAGTCTATTTGATCACTTTAGAATCTATCTAAAGTATGTTCTATTTACTTCAGAGTCGGAAATGAATGCTTAAAAAAAATTTGGAAGTCTGTGGTTTGTTTTGGTATTGGACCGGTAGTTTGGGATGATCATTGCAATGCATTTCTGAGTTTCCTAGATCAGTTTTTATCATCATTTTTTCTAGCCTTCCAAAGATAAATTTTTAAGTAGATTTGTGATATTTTTTATTGGAAGATTTTCTTTGTTTTTGGGCACTAAAATGTTCCATATGTTCAACTTTTTCAGGCCAACCCGAGTTTATTGGTTCATGATTGTATCTTGGCATTTATCATATTTGTGTAACTATGGTTGACCTTCATCATGTTTGGATTCCAATGATAATAATGTGCACAGGTATAAAAGGAGATTTAGAATTGTCATTTTATTGTACGTGTGAAAAGAAGAAAAAGTGAACTACTGAAAGGAGAAGATATAATAAGAGTGGAGAAACAAATGAATACATATTTCTAAGCCCCAAAAAGACTTCTCAGTATGGAATAACAACGAATCTCAAAATAAGGAAGAGTTCCATCAAGTATGAAGTAATGGTGACATGTTGAAGAATAAGAAGAGAAAACTCAAGTAGATTTGAATATGACATCTTGTTGAACGAAGATTCAAATAGGGAATGAATATTTGAGAAGAAGTAGAGTTGAATTTTGAGAGAGAGAACAAGTAAAAGTAGAGAAAGTGGATGAAAGTATGAAGAGAGTGATTGAAGGATTTTAAAGTGATCTGATTTCATTAATTAGACCAATGTCCATGTTGGAAGAAGGATCCAATTTGTATGAGTGAAGAGAATGATTGAATATTCTAAAGCAGACTGATTTCATTAATAAGACCAATGTCCATATTCAAACAAGGATTTGATTTGTGTGTATGAAGAGAATGATTAAAGAGTATAAAAGAACCTAATTTCATTCATTGGACTAGCATCTATGTTGGAAGAAGGATCCTATCTATGTGAATGAAGAGAGTGTTTGAATTGCCATCATTAGGTTGAGGAAGTAACGACAAAAGGTGAATTTGTGTATTTTTGGGGTCGGTGCATCATAATTTTGGGATTGGTGTCTCCAGTAGGTTGGTTCCTAAGAATTAGCTGAGTTGGTGCTCGGCATAGGGTATTTGTGTAATGCCCCATATTCGGCACAATCCAAACAAAACACAACACCTAAAATTCCTTATAATTTTTTTAATGAAATACATTTATTAAATACGTATTCATTTATTACTGTCATTTTTTAACAGTGTCAGGACTATAGCTAGCAATTAGCCTTATTAATTTTATTTTAATAATATTATCATATATTTTTATTATTATTTGCACTAACTCATCTAAGGTTAGGCACCACCTCTCATAATAGAAGTACCCCCTTTGGTCCATATTTAAATAATGCATAAATGGGTTCCTTTTATCCAACTGTATCTTCCCATGCTAAATATTATTTAATTTCATCATTTTCTTAAATACCCATTCATTTCCTAACACTCCCCATGGCCATTAATAAAACTAATGAGCCCACTAAATTATTTACCCCAAAAACCCATTAAAACACCTATTCCCATAAAATTAAAAGTGAGAGGGTTAAATTTGAGCCCTTGAATTCTTTCAATCTCTACCCTAGATCTTATGGATCCCTTTCAACCCTAATCTCTCCTTTATGAATTTCCTTTTAACTTTTTTTTTGTTTATTTTCTTCTCAGTTGCATAGGTAGGGTTGTAAGGAGGAGGACAGAGGCAAGGAAAAGGTCAAGGAGGAAATATTTTGTTCCTCCACCAAAACTAGAGGATATTTGTTCATTTTCAGTTGGAAACCATTCCATCTTGTTCTCCATTTTTAAGGGAGGGAAGAAAATACTCCTTATTATTTTTGGTTTGTGTTTAAGGCCAGGGTTACAAGATTTTTTATTTTTTTGTTTTCTCTTTACATATCTCTCTCTTTGTTTTTTGTGTTTATATTTTCCAAAGATCCAGAGATCCTTTGGTTATATATGTGTGTGTGGGTGGGAAGGAGGTGTGTGTGTGTAGCATAAAATATAATATAGCCATGGAAGAGGTAAAGGCGGACTATGCAAAGGCCACGACAGGGTTAAATGAAGGCAGTGGGTCTGTGTGTAGAGCGGGAAAAAGGTTTGGAGGGGGCAACATGTCCACAGGCACATAGAGGGGAGTGTGGGGCTGTGGTGTGGTTATGGCCACACCACAAGGGCTATGGTGTGGCCACAACCACACCACACAATCCAATGCATAGGAAAGGGTGGGGGAAGGCCTCTCCCCCCAAATTTATTATTATTTTGTTTAATAATTTCAATACCTAAAAACCATATTCGATTTCCTTCTACTTATAATATTTCGTATGGTTTAAGTAGGAACTTGTTTTTTTACAAGTGTGTGTGTGTGTGTGTGTGTGTGTGTGTGTGTGTGTGTGTGTGTGTGTGTGTGTGTGTGTGTGTGTGTGTGTGTGTGTGTGTGTGTGTGTGTGTGTGTGTGTGTTTATATATAATATTAATTATAGATATAAATATTTACATGTGTGCATGTGTGTGTGTGTAATATAAAATATATAAATATACAAGGGTTAAAATAGGGTACCAAATATCTCAATAATTTCTTCATTAAACCATTTTATCCTCAAATTTGACTTGTATATATATATATATATATATATATATATATATATATATATCTATATATATATATATATATATATATATATATATATATACAATGATATTTGTATAGAAAGCAGGTCATACATTTCTCAAAATAACACTATAAGAATAAATCAGAAAATAAATAATGAAAATATAGTTTGTATATCTCACCTCCATATTTATAATTTTAAATCAGTGACACCTTTCCACTTAAATAAGGATTAAAAAAAATCCAATATATAATGTTAAAAAGCCAAAATAACACATTCAAACTAATTTTTCTTTAGGACATTTTTAGAATTGATAACAAGTCATAATATGCTACACTACGGAAATACATCTCCATTCTCTTCCCTAAAATCACAATACAAATAATTTGAAGTAGAAAATAATATGGAGCCAAGAAAAAGGATCCAATCCTAGAGGGGATTTATGTAGGAAAAGGGAACAACATTTTGGTAGCAAAACTATTCAAAGAAGTGAATCAGAAGCATGTGAAGCTCTCACCTCTATGGAAGAATGAGGAGCGAATCCTAGATATCTCGAAACTCATCATTGACAGGGCCAAAAAAATATTTTGTTTTGCATAGTGGGTACATTTGCGAGGATGCAACCAAATATTGATGCGGTTAGAGAATGGAGCAGGAGAAAAAGGTTCTACAAGGTAGAAGTTCAAGCTTTAGCGGAGAAAGTTTCATATTTTGCTTCCACTCCAATTTGGAAATGCAGAATGTTTTCAGTGAAGGACCTTGGTTTTTTGGTAGTGCGGCCTTTACTTTCCATCAATGGGAGCCTGGAATGCCCCATGATATTTGCTTCAATACTCTCTCTATATGGATTCGTCTTCCGAGTCTCCCATTGGAATTTTGGGAACTAGAGGTCTTTCTGGGGATCGCTAGATCGATGGGGCTGCTAATTGCCATGGACCCCACTATCAAAACGAGATCTAGATTTATTTATTTTTGGGCTATGTATCAATATTCCGATGAGTTTCAAAGTTCCTAAATGAATATTTCTACATTCCCCTGTAGGTCAATGGGAAAAAGTTATTGAGGTTGAAAGCTCTAATATTTTATGCAGTAAGTGCATAATGGTGAGGTATGAGATGAAGGACTTTTGTGGACCTGTCAAGCCACTTGTGAAATTTAATTATCTCTAGGGGGATGATGAGATGGAAGATTTGGCTAGAGAATAAGATGGTTTGGAGGATTTAGATGAAGAATAATTTGTGGCCGAGACACTTGTGTTGCAAAAGGGTAAGTGCAATAAGTTGTGGGACAAAAAAGGGGTCATAAGTGGACATCATAATGCAAATAACAACATAATATCAACTTGTATGGATTATTAGCAATGCATACACTCAAAATTATAAAAACTTATATCCATATGAATCGTAGCATCCGGAATCTAGTTTCTAAGCTACTATTTTTTTTAAAAAAATGGACAATTTTATCTATATTAAACACTCAAAATTCAATGACTTAGTATTTTTTTTTTTAAATGCCTATAAGATTGTAGTCCATTTGCCCGCGATTTGGATGACCAAAAATTGATATTTTTTTTTTTTCCTTTAGTGAGAAGTTATATTCCGCTATTTATCTTGGGATTTTTATTTTGTATTTTTTTTAGCAATATTTTATTTTTATGATTTTTTCCATGAACATGATTTGAAAACATAAACAAAATAGAGCACTTTCCGTTTCCCCACCATAACTTCATCAAAAAATATTGAAATCAAATAATTTTTTTTGAACACTTATATAATTTCACCATGGTTGGGATGGTATAAGTTTTATCACATTCTGATAAGTGAAACAAAATTTGCAGTCTTAAACATAGACATAAACATTCATGGGAAAAAGTGTCTTAAAGAACTCCTATTAGTAAAAAATTATAAAATAATATTTATCCTATCCTATTCACTTTAAAATCAATATTTATACAAAGCTAACAGTCTCCCCTATGTGATGGTACTATTTTTATGACATATTTTTGAATTTTCGGCATGGTTCAAGTCTGCGGAAGACTAAATTTGATGTTTTGTTGTTTTTGTTGTAAAATTTAGGATTTGATGTCCACTTAATTATCCCCCAACTTGCTGCACTTACCCAAAAGGAGGGTCAGTTTGATGTGGTAGGGAGAACCACACCTATTTTTACTTGAGAGGAGGCTTCATTAGATGTAACACTGGGGATTTTCATTTTTTAAAAAGTACAAAGGCTTGTATGCACAAGGCTCAAAATCAGGTCAATGATGGAGGCTTTGTGCTGATGGGTGGAGCCAATTGCATCAACTGGGAGGGATGGTTAGTTGGGCGAGATGCCAAACATTTGAAATTGGGTTACATCTATAACCAAAATTGCATGAGTATCACAATACAAGGTTACAAATATTTCCCTTAAGAGAGGGAAGAACATACTTGGATAATCCATATCCATTACAAAACAAATTCTTAAAATGCAATTGTACAAGCCTCCCCAAAATGGGGAACAACATGTCAAAATTTTCCAATTTTTTCTTCTATTCTCTAAGCATAATTTTCCAAGCTTCCACACCATATGAAAATATTCAATGCATAAGAGAAAATGGGCCTAGTTTTCTCCCAACCAAATGGCATCATCACATGTCATCTCCACAAAATGGAGGACATGTTAGCCTCCCTCCAATACCATGGGAGAAAGAGAATTCATGCCTCAAGATTACACAAGTAAGGGGAGACAAATGGTGACAACACACACACACACACACACACACACACAAAATTTCAATACAAAACAACCAAAAGAACACCAAATTCACAAGAGGATAACTCCATGTTTTCCTCAAAGGGGAAGAGTGGCAAGGATCCCATAATAAGCCATATTTTGTACCAACCATAGGAACACTAAAATAATCTCCATAATATCCTCCTTATCTCTCAATCTAAAATACCCTCCTTATCAATCCATCCCAAACACCAAGCCTCCTCCTTGTAAGGATTTTCAAACCATGAGATGGTTTCCTTCACAAGGATGGAAGATAAGGTTCAAACCATGTGAACAGTCATCTTTCACATCAAACAATATGAGGGGAGGAAATAAAATAAAGACCATCATGGCTTGGCCATCAATCCATGTGGTGTAATAGGGGATTCCCTACCTCTTCCGCATATAATTCCAAAATCCACCACAAAAAAGGATGGATGGAGAGAATGTAAGGAACAAAAATCACACAATACACCCACCAATAAACATACAACATACAATATTCAAACAACCATTATTTCTTGTCCACATTATACTATATAAACAAAAACAAGAGGTATGAAGGCCTACCTCAAAAATTGCAATCCAACTTCAAACACAACTAATCTCTCCCAAGCTCCAAGCTCCAAGCTCTCTCCAACTCTCATAGTAAAAATGAGAATCAAAATTCCATACCCCTCTCCATGAGGAGGTATAAAAACAATAACCAAACACAAATCATCACAAATGAGAGGGTGACATGTGTTACCCATCTTATTCTCCAACAAAATATTCCCAAAATCATAATGAGCATAAAACAAAACACATTTAGGAGGTAATCTCCCAATTTTTCTAAAAATACAATAAGCCAACACAATACAATTTTTAAGAAATCACAAAAATAAACCCCACTTACAATATGGTGACATGAGAGGGTTCATATGGGAGGTAAAATCCCATTTGACCTTGGAAAAGACCCCCCACCCATAGGTAGGGTCCAAAGGGCCCATTTCAATGTAAGGGAGACCCCCAATGTGAAAAGAGACCCTTACAAATACCACATTTAGCCCAAATTCGAGATTAGGTAAAGTGGCTCAAAGGAAGAGGTGGTAGGGCCCACCCAGATGATGATTAGGTGGTCATAAACCACTAACAACAAGATTAATTAACATAAAACATCTCTAATGCATGTAGGGACCATTAGGTCCCTAAACTAGCTTATCACAAGGCTTAAACAAATTAAAATTAACATAGATACATTATGAATCACCAATGGTGTCCAAACATGAATACGCCACAAAAAAATAAGGCTACACAAATATTATGCCTGGCTAAAGGACTTGGCCCAGTCAACTGCTTGTGCAACTTGAGATGTAACTCTAAATCCCACGTTCTCTTGTGTGACCTATAATCTGCACGCTCAATTCACACATTAACCATACCTACTCGATAAATAATAAATCAGAGAGATAATACAATATAACGACAACCAAATCAATCATGGATATTCATTCTAACCATACAACAATCGATAATTATCTCACTTATGATTGATAATCCAAATCCAGAAAGCAACCAACATCTAAATGAGATAATTATCCAAAATGTCACATATGTTTCTAAAGTAGATCAGAACATGGAATTCCTCTAAGTTATTCCATGATAACATCCAAAGTAGAATCATCATAATTAATTGTCACAATATAAAATAAAATCCTCATTCATCCATCATATATCTAGTAAAATCCATTTAAGTTGCATCATTTTTGTATCCATAATAGTGTGGGTACAAGCAAACTAGCAGATGATGTATCACAACAATTTATTGGCACAACGTTCCTCAAACAACCACCTATGTCACAAGATTAATTTATGACAAAACCATATAATGATAAAAAATAGTTCTGATATCATTATCAGTAATCCAGTCAATTAAGATGAGTCAGCATAATTAAATATTATAGGAAGATGGTGGGCACTACATCCCCCTATCTATGATTAATTCCTATAGAATTCACTGGATTTGATAGGGATTTCAACCTAATGAGATTGATTTTCAGTTCTACGGAGTTTCTCGTCAAGATAAACAACCTCAAAAAACTTGGAGCATAAGGTCCTAAAGTGTTTCTCTAAACTTTTGAAACCAATTTTGTTACAATATGACATTTAGAAAAAATCCATATAAAAATAGTAAGTGTGCAAGCATTTCATGCTCCCAAATATATCAAGTTTCCAGAAATGGTAATACTCTCAAAATCTTTATCTACTCTAAATAAGTCAAAAACCATCAAGTGGATGTCCAAAATTAGAAAAACTTATTAAGGGGAAATAGCTATCCTAGACAGGGCATGCTAAACATAGCCTCAACAACTTATTGAAATCAGGCTCAAATCACTTGTATCTCAACTCAGGATTCCACATATCTCATTAAGGGATTTTTTCCAGCAATTACAAAGAAAAGAAGTTATTTTCATCATGGTGCTAAATAGGAGAGAAAGGTCCCTCACAAGATCCCAAAAAATTAGTCTTGAGGTGAATTCTGTATGGCACATATTTGATGTCTTAAGAAGATGGATCCAGATTCAACTCATCCTAAATGTCACAGAAAAGAATAGTCATGGTTGAATCAACCATAATCAGTTGTCATAGAGATCAATTGTCCAGGTTTAAAGTGGGTCATGAGGAGGAATGTGATGATCACCATATTCCAACTTTGGCCTTGTGTTCAAAGATGGATCATCATGACTCTGGGAAAGGAAAATCATTTGAAGTCCTCACATGTTGTAATTCACTTCATTAAGTTTTTTTGAACACTCATTCAGATTCACTTGGAATGCACCCACATAATCATAGGGAGTGAAGCATTTACAATCATCAAATTATTTTTCATGTTCACATGGATGGTTAGATGGACAAGTAATTTCATTATGGGAGCAATATCTGCCTATCTAGTTAGGAGATTTTCTAGGCCTTTTTCAATGAGTAACAGACAAGCATGTAACATGTTCTAGAGCATCTCAATTTCAGTTCAAAGTTTGATTGCATTTAGAACCCGTAAAAGATATCTTTGCCATGGAAGTGAATTTCGAGGTTGAGAGGAGTAAGGTAGTGATCTCCATGTCAAATAATTTACTAACTTGTACATTGCAGACAAAAAATTGTGTTTGTGATGTAAATATAAGATGATTATCAAACCAAGATCATATCCTAATCCTAACTTACAACTTATATCATTTCTAACTCACGATAGCCAAGAGAATATATGGAAAGGAGTTAGAGAAGACAAATAACTTCACTTACCTACATGATGTGTCCAACACTCCTTTGATTGGTTGGATGTGCTCTTGATGTTGGATGATTGAATTATTGCTTCAGATTTTGATGGAAACACAGAAGCAACACCTCTCCTTTGATTTTACTTTATAGATTGATGAAGTCAATGCATGATTTATCCTTTAAGGAAAGGTATAGCCTAATGGATTGATTAAAGATAAAATGGATGATTAATGAATAAAATAGCATAGTTTTGCTATGGATTCTTAAGATGGCTCTCATGGAGGATGAGAGCTAAATTTATAGCTGAGGAGTGGAGGATCTAGTGGCTAGAATGAATCTATCTTATATTTGGATCAAGGGTGGAGAATTGATGAGGGGAATGGAGGATTCTAGAGTTGGAGGATTCTAGAAGTTGAATTCAAATTCTATGGAGGGAAGAAGCTTCCATTGAATTCAAAATTCAATGGGAGGAGAAGGTTAAAGAGACTTCTAGATTTAGAGGTGTGAGGATGTGATGAGATTAGGATTAGATTAGGTTAAATAAATATGATTATGGATGTGATTTGATGAAAAGGGTACTAGGGATGTGTAGAGTAGGTGGTAGGTGAGATGTAGGAATATTAAATTCCTAGAAAATGTTAATAGGATAATAAAATATAATGAAATAAAAGGGATTAAGGATGAAATGAAATAAATCATAAATGATGAAAGGGTAAATGTGATAAAAGGGATTTTTGATGGGATAAATGATAAAATGGAATATTTAGATAAATGATGAAATATTAGAATAAAGGGATTAATGCAAAAATTAATAATAATTAATCTTGTGATTAATTATTATATGGATTTAGATGATGTTGCGGGACAAATTAATCGTACTTGATCATGTCAAAATTTTGAATGTCTACATTGATCAAATAAGGTCATCATGTTGTCATCTCAGTGCAGATATCATAACAATGTTTTTTAACACTACTCAATACCCTGAAAGATGTCTATGTCTCACAGAAGAAAGAGTTTGCAATATCAATGTTCCAATTCAATAGATGGTTAAGGGAAATGAACTTCATTCATGGTCCATCAGAAGCAAATTATTTGACAGCAGGAGCTTCCCCGTCTCCGAATCATCACTTCTCTCTCCTACCTCTCTCTCTCTAACATTCTATTCCATTGAGAAATTATTTTTTCACTCTTTCATCTTATTCACTTAAGTGAATTAATGTTGCATTGTAAAATTCCCCTTTCAAAAATAAAAAAGGAATTAGTTTCATTCCAAGGGAGTTTGAAAATTCATATGGTGGTGAGATGAAAAGTCACATGGGGGAGAGGAAGAGACAATTTGTAGGCTATAAATTGGAATGGTTTCTCCATTCCAAGGGGTTGGAAATTGTTGATTGTTGTAAGTTATTGGATTTCACTACTTCTATAATCAATAAAAGTTAAGTTTATTCTACCTCTCTATCTATGTCCCTTCATTCTCCCTACTTTCCAGATTTACAAGTATTGTAATCTTGTACAACCAAAAAGGAACTTTATGTCCTTGATTAATGTCCATCTATAGAACTTTGTGTCTCTAATTTTTTAGTCTTATTATTGATTTAATGGTTGAATTCCATTCTAATTGAATGTGGACTTACTCTGGTTACTGTTGGTGAGAATCTATTAGTTCCTACTCACAACATTAAACCCATCTCCCTATTTCTCCTACTCCCATTTACCTATCTCCAAGTTAATTCCTCCCTTGTACATTGTACATGTAGTTTTCCGTGTAAGTTTATTGGAGTATTCATGTGTGATCCCTGGCCTACCAGCCACCTCGTAATTTTAATTATTTTACATTTAGTGATGGGAGTCTCCCCATACCCAAGAAGGAGGGGATTAGCTCTCTGACCATTGGTGAAAATCAATAATATGTACTACAACAATGTATTTCACCAAGTTATAGATAACAATTATAGAATGACAAACAACATGATCAGATCAATAATCAGTCACAGGACAGGGCCAAAAAAAAACTTGGCCACAAAACTCAGCCCAAACAAAACCACCCAGTATAGACAAGAGCAATGGGTGCTAGTGTTGCACCTGGGCGCTCCTATCATTGGGAAAAATAGTTACAAATTATTTTTTGGTACTTGTATAATTACATTCTTCTCTAGTTTCAATAGTTACATAATCAATTTCATATTACAATTAATTAATAATAGAAACTAGACAAATAACTAACTACTTACTCGGGAACAAAAGTCAGAACTAAAGCATGAAAAATAAGGAAGTGACACCTAAGGCATATGCACAACAATGATATTCCTAGAACAATGTGTCACCCAAGGAAAGTTATAAATTTGGTTTTTGATCATCTGCAATGGCACTTATCCATAGGGAAACGTTAATGGTTGGAGGGAAAATCCTATGATATCTCCCAATACATTTTCCCTTAGCAGTGATAGGATGAATAAAGTTGAATTTTAGCGTTGAGATGCTCAAATCCCTATTTTGGTGACATGACACCCAAATCCTTTTTTAGTATTCCAACTAGCTCCTATGACAGCAATGATTCTACAAGCAGGAACAAAATTCTACCCCTTTCTCTTTTTCAACATTTCAGGTTTACTCTAACCCCTTGGTTTAGTTTTTTCCAATACGCATTTCCAATTTACATATTGTTCAAGTTCAATTTCAATTACATTTACCTAAAGCATTGAATACACTTACTTCTTTTGTAGGTCCAATCATATACTAACGAAGGCAAAACACACAAGCAATCGTTAAGCAAATCTCAAGCATCCTCCAAAAAATATGATATTCCAAGGAACTACACACACATCATTATCACTCCAAACACACAAAGATCACCCCTAGGATCCTTATCCTTCCCTTCCCTTAGAATTACATGGTACACATTTTACACTATTCCATTTTGCATGTTATTATATATATTTTTGTTGGTTACAAATCATTTTATTCATCATTATTAGTAGAAACATTTCTCTAATGTCGTTGTTCTAGAGATGTTGTGACCTATGCCTTATTACAGCATTTGACCAGCATAGGAGGAAATGAAATGATTTAGCAAAAACGTTATTGTTGGGAAAACAAACCAAGCTTAGTGTTAAACACTCAATCAATCCCAATATGCCCGGTGTTGGAACTTGAGCTCTAATACGAACTATAATTCCCCATATTCGAAACGATCCAAACCAAACACAACACCTAAAATTCCCAACCAATTTTTTTTAAATGAAATACATTTATTAAATATGTGTTCATTTATTACTATCATTTCTTAACAGGGTTGGGACTATAACTAGTAATTAACCTTATTAACTTATATATATATATATATATATATATATATATATATATATATATATATATATATATATATATATATATATATATATATATATATATATATATAATTTGCACTAATTCACCCAAGGTTAGGCACCACCTCTCACGATAGAAGTACCCCCTTTGGTCCATATTTAAATAATGCAGAAATGGGTTCCTTTTTATCCAATTGTACCTTCCCATGCTAAAAATTATTTAATTTCATCATTTTCTTAAATACCCATTCATTTCCTAACACTCCCCATAGTCATTAATAAAACTAATGAGCCCACTAAATTATTTACCCCATACACCCAGTAAAACACCTATTCCCATAAAATTAAAAGTGAGGGGATTAAATATGATCCCTTGGATTCTTTTAATATCTACTCTAGATCTTACAGATCCCCTCCAACCCTAATCTCTCCTTTATGAATTTATTTTTGACTTTTTATTTTTATTTGCTTCTCATTTGCACAGTTAGGGTTGCAGGGAGGAGGATGGAGGCAAGAATAAGGTCATGAAGGCAAGCTTGAGTTCCTCCACCAAAACTAGAGGATATTTGTTCATTTTCACTTGAAAACATTACATATTATTTTACATTGTGAGGGAGGGAACAAAATACTCATTATTTATGGTTTATTTTTAAGGCTAGGGTTTCATAATTTTGTATTATTTTATTTTTTCTTTACATATGTCTCTCTCTCTTTTTGTGTTTATATTTTCCAAAAATCCAGAGATCCTCTGTGTGTGTGTGTGTGTGTGTGTGTGTGTGTGTGTGTGTGTGTGTGTGTGTGTGTGTGTGTGTGTGTGTGTGTGTGTGTGTGTGTGTGTGTGTGTGTGTGTGTGTGTGTGTGTGTGTGTGTGTGTGTGTGTGTGTGTGTGTGTGTACATTTTAATAAATCATGAATAGACAGAATTAATACATATATATATATATATAATATAAAATAAATATATAAATATACAAGTGTTAAAATAGGGTACCCACTATTTCAATAATTTCTTGATTAAACTATTTTATCCTCAACTTTGACTTATATATAAGTGTGTGTGTGTGTGTGTGTGTGTGTGTGTATATATATATATATATATAGTAGGTCATATATTTCTCAAAATAGTATTATAAAAATAAATCAACAAATAAATAAGGAAAATACATTTCGTATATCTCACCTCCATATTTATAAATTTAAATTAATGATACCTTTCCACTTAAATAAGGATTGACAAAATCCAATATACAATTTACAAAAGCCAAAATAACACATTCAAACTAATATCTCATTATGGAGGGGGATTCTATGAATATCATTAACAATCTCTCTAGAATCCAAACACCTAATTGGACCATTAGTGAACTTTGCAATGGTCTTAATATTTTGTTTCAACATGTGTATAGGGAGGGTAATAATGTCGTAGATGCTCTTGCTAATGTAGGCATTCATATAAATAATTATAGTGAGTGGAATGAAATCAAAGACCTCCCCTGTGCAGCTCATTCCATCATCATTAATGAAGTTACCGCCCATCCCATAATTTCTCCTTAAGTGGCATCTTTCACATGTGTGGAAATCCCCTCTTGGGTACTTGAAACAAATCAAATTCAATAATTTTTATTTCCTCCACATCTCAATCCTTAAGGGCTTTTATCACAATAAACAAGTTTGGAGAAAGGCATCGGGTTTCATCAAAAAATTAGTTCAATATCTTGGTTTTCTAATTTCTATTAGAAGGCTTCGTTGTTTTTGTTATTGGTCAAAAGTCACTTTACCTCTAGTTTCTTTTATGATGGGTGCAGCACCTTACAGAGTTGAGCCTATTTTCGACCCCCAAAGGCAAGAAAATGTTGAACTTTGGGAAACCCTAAACATTGGAGGTTTCACATACTTCATCCAATGAATTCAAGTACATGATCTGTATATCTCTCTACAAGTCATGGAAAATTAGAAGGATAGAAATATCAAGTTTAAGGGAAAAGACTTCAACATTTATGAGGAACTTATCTCCTTCATCATGGGTTTGAGCATGGATGGAAACAAGTTCTTTTGTAATAATTTTGATAGGGAGGCAAAGGAAATTTTGTTCTTTGATGATGGGGAAAAAATTGAAATCAAATGGGAAGGCATCATTTGCTCCTCTATTCCATAGCCTTTTGATGAAGTGGATTTTATGATGGTTCACTAATAAATCTCAAAGGTAGTTTCCACACTCTTCCTCTACATCATTTGGTTCTACTCAATCACTTCAGGAGAGAAGATAAGGTAAATTTTCCATATTACATTCTACACTCTCTAGAAAAACAATTTAGAGGTTCAAGGCCACAAGAGAGTTATTCCACTCCATCAAGAAGTCATTTTTCTTATCCACCAATTTATCCTTGATGTAGTAACACATGACCCAAGCCCTACTTTAGCTCCTCCACCTCCTCAGTATCCCCGTATTAGATCAAAGAATCCCCTTTCCCGTGATCCTATTACCAAACCCCCTCCTAAATGGTTTCTCAAAAGCAACAAGAAATAAAAGGACGTAATTGGTGAAGTTCCTAATTTTATCCATGATAGTCCTTGTGCTCAAATTACCCCTTATGTTCTTAAAAAAATTAAACTACAAGCTGATGCTTTGAAGACTATTGAAGACAATGTATATTTTCTCCTCAAGTCTGGCACCAAGACCTCAGACCCTAATTCCATTACTATCCTTCAAGGGGAAATTTTCAAACTTCCTATCCAAGTCAGAGCTCTTGAATAATAATATAACAATTAATTGGTCATTCACAGAGCAGTCCTTGATCTCCTCTAGGTTCACATTAACCAGATCTAAGATATTAGTGGGATTCGTGCTTCAACTTGGAAGAATGGGAGGATTATTAAGAATTTCAAAGTCCAATTGGGACCCTAATATTGGGACGAATATGAATCTGTACAGGGCATTTAGGGTTTCTCTTAAAGTGTATAGCAAATTTGTGAACTAGTGCCCTTTTTCCTTTGTGTTCTCTGTGTAGCTGTTGTGGTGTTGTTTTTGAGTTGTTGTTTTGTTGTTGTCAGTTTTTTGTCGGGATTCTTGTAGGCAGTTTTCCCCTACCTTAGTATGCTTATAGGTTTATCTATATTTTTAGATTTTGGTTGGGGTGTGGTACCCACATATCAGAAAACCACTTTATTATCTCTTGTTTATTTTGGTTGTACTACAGGGTATGGTCCCTTCAAAACCATTTACTTTTAATGAAAAAAAAAAAAACATTCAAATTAATTTTTCTTTAGGACATTTTCATATTTGATAACAATTCATAATATCCTACACTACGGAAATACATCTCCATTATCTTCCATAAAATCACAATACAAGTAATTTGTTTTAACTCAAAGAGGAGGAAGAGTAAATAAGTTTGTTTTTATTGAATGTTTTACTATACAAATGTTAACTCAATAAGAAAGATTAATGACATAACACGTATCAAAAATATACTCTCCATTTATATTTTCTTCCAAGACTCAAATAATTCCACATCCTTAACAAGATTATATAAAAATATACATACAATATCATGAATTTTTCCATACAATATAAGGGAGAAAGTTGCTCCCAAAACAACTAATTTTCAAGATTACAAAATCTTCCTTTTTTCCCAACCAAGAATAACCTTCTTTAACTCTAACAAATTTTATTTTTTTGTAAACTTTTTCATACTCCAAAATGGAGATCAAACTTACTCTAAAAGAGAATATCCTTTTTCAAGGCTGCATCTATAACAAGGATTGCGTGAGTATCACAATACAAGGTTACAAATCTTTCCCTTAAGAGAGGGAATACCATACTTGGATAATCCATATCCATTAAAATACAATTATTAAAATGCAAGTGTACAAGCCTCCCCAAATTGGGGAAAAACATCGCCAAATTTTAAACTTTTTCTTCCATTTTCCAAGCATAGTCATAAAGCTTCCAATCCATATGTAATTCTTCAATGAACAAGAGAAAAGGCCCGGTTTTCCACCCAAAGAAATGGCATCATAACATGTCATCTACACCAATAGAGGACACATTATCCTCCCTCTAAGCACATGGGAGAGAGAGAATGCATGCCTGAAAATTTCAAAAGTAAGGGGGGATGAATGGTGACAACACATACACCATTCCAATATAAAATAACCATAAGAACACAAAAATCACAAGAGGAGAACTCCATATTTTCCTCAATGGGGAAGATTGGAAAGGAGCCCATTATAAGACATATTACGATCCAACCATAGGAACACTAAAATAAAATTCATAAATCATCATACATCTCACCTTATCACTCCATCCCAAACTCCAAGCCTCCTCCTCATAAGGATTTTCATACCATTTTCAACCATGAGATGGTTGTCATCACAAGGATGGAAGATGAGGTTCAAAACATATGAACAATCATCTTCCACATCAAACCATATGAGGGGAGGAAATAATATAATAGAACATCATTGATTTCCCATCAAGCCATGTGGTGTAAGAGGGGGTTCTCCTCCCTCTTCCCCTACAATTCCAAAATCCACCTCAAATAGGATGGATGGAGAAAATGCAAGAAACCAAGATTTATAATGACACCCACAACAACATGCAAGTACACAATATTCAAACAACCATTTTTATTTTTAAATTTATACCATATAAACTAAAATAAGAGGTATGAATGCCTACCTCAAAAATCAAGCTATCAAACTACAAGAACAATCCATTCACTTCAAGCTCCAAGCTCTCTCCAACTCCCAATAGTAAAAAATGACAAGCCAAAATCCCCTACCCCTCTCCATGAGGAGGTATAAAAATAAGAATAAAATTCCAATCCTCAAAAATGAGAGGGTGACATGTGTCACCCATCTCATTTTCCAACCCAAGATTCCCAAAATTCCATTAAACATAAAACAAAACACCTTTGGGAAGAAAAATCCCAAATTTCCCAAAATGACAATAAGCCAACTTACTTCAACTTTTAAGAAATCACACAAATAAACACACTTAAAATATGGTGATATGAGAGGGGTCAAATAGGAGGTAAAATCCCATTTGACCTTGAAAACAGACCCCCCTACCCATAGGTAGGGTCTAAGGGGTCCATTTCAATGTAAGGGAGACCCCGAAGGTGACAACAGACCCTTACAAATACCACATTTATCCCAAATTTGAGATTAGGCAAAGTGGCTCAAAGGAAGAAGTGATGGGGCCCACCTAAATGATGATTAGGTTGTCCAAAACCACAAACAACAAGATTACTAACATAATAACATCACTAATAATGCATGTGGGGACCATTAGGTCCTTAAACTAGTTTAGTACAAGGCTTGAGAAATTAAAAATAACATAGGTAAATTAGAAATCACCAATGGTGTTCCGAAAATGGATACGCCATATACACACAAGATTACACAAATATCATGCATTTCTAAAGGACTCGGCCCAGTCAGCTACTTGTACAACTTGAGCTGCAACTCTAAAACCCATGTTCTTATGTTTGACCTGTAATCTACACACTCAATTCACACATTAAACATACCTTCTTGACACAATAAATAAGAGAACAATAATGATATATCGATAATTAAACTAATCATGCATATTCATTCTAATCTACACAAAAATTGATGTCAAAATGAGATAAATATACTCTAACAACATATATCCACAATAAATCAAGATATAAGATACATCTAAGATATTGCATGATGGCATCCAAATTTCCATTATCAACCAATGATATCATGGTATATAATAACATCAGTATCCATCCATCATATATCAAATAAGCTAATTGCATCATGTCCTTCTAGTATCTATAACCATATAAGTGCAAGAAAACTAAGATGATGATCATACTACTAGATTGGCACCACCTGTCCTAAAAAATCACATGTGTCACCAAATATTCCATAATGAACCACATAATATAAAAAATTGTGCTAAATCAATATCTCAAATCTATTAAATGAAATGAGTCAGCAAATGAACTGATATCAGAAAGAGGTGGGCACTACAATTGGTGTCTTCAGTGAGTTAGTACTCATGAACTAGTTGAGTTGGTGTTCGGAATTGGGGATTTGTTTCTCTAGTATGTTGGTGCCTAAAAATAGGTATTTATATGTTTTGGGCTAGATTTAGATAGTAGATCCAAACATTCTTTTCTTTTTTGTTTTCTCTTGAAATGGTTTCCACATAAATCATGTGTTTTATGGTTGTGTAATTCTTATATCTTATATGATTATTATTTTTATGGATGACAATTTTTAAATAAGTAAAATTTTGTATAATATTGATTCACCCCCTCTCAATATTAGTTTGTGTTCAGCAATTAGTATCAGATAAGGTTCCTTTAAAAAAAATTGAATTCTTGAAGGTAGATATCCATAGTGCAGATGATAGGACAAGAAGGATTGTCTTCAAACAAGGATCCATTATTTGATGAAATAAATTATGTTGTTTAGAGTATAAGGATGGACACCTATTTAATGTCTCTTTAGTTTGACATTTGGAAATATTTTGTTAGTGGTTATATTTCTCTAGTAACCCCTCTAACAAATCAAACTGGAGAGAAGGCTAGTGAAAGCAATGCAAAGGCTATGAATGTAATTTTAGGTGGTTTTTCTAAATCATAGTTTGTTAAAGCAATGCACTATATATCTTCCAAGGAGATATAGGATAAAATCAAGATAATATATTAAGAATATGTTAAAGTAAAGTAAGGAAAGATCCAAACACACAGAAGAAATTTTGATGGTTTGAAGATGAAGGATGATGAAAACATTTCTTCCTACCTTCTACGTGTAGATGATATTTTCAAAACTATTATATTACTCAGAGAAGAAGTTAAAGATGAATTTATTGTGTAAAAATTACTCATATCTCTTTCCTTGAGGTTTAATGCCAAGGTGTCTGCAGCTAAATAAATGAAGGATAGTATTACCCTAACAATGGATGAACTCCATGGGATTCTTATCGCATATGAGATGAGGAATGAAAAATATAAATCAACTAAGAAAAAATAAGTCTTCAAATAATCAAAGAAGATTAAGAAAGAAAATACTGAGTCACATGAATGCTCGAATATTAAATCAGATTGGGAAGAAGATAATTTTTTTAGAAATATGAAGAAAGGAACTAGAAAATAAAAAGGTATGTTACTCTTCAAATGTTTTAATTTTGGTAAATTAGGACATTATGTTTCTAGATGTTCGTATACAAAAATGAAAACATTGATTGTGAATAAGATCATAACATGAAGGAAAATAAACAACAGTAATAGTCTACGAAGAACTGCAAGTAAAGAAAATATGAGATAAGAAATAATTTCTACAAGCACAATAAAAATTTATACACTAATGAAGAAAGTAGCATCTCAGCCAAGAAAAGTGATGAAATCAAACCTAATAGTGAAAAGGAAGAACCATTGTTCATGGCAATAGAGACAATAGAAATTTGAGGAGATATGGTGTTAGAATATGAAGAAGATGATATGGTGGATCTTGATGGAGATCTCATTAGTTCCATAGAATAAATCAATATTTTTTGAAAGAAGAACAAGAAATAAAAACAACAGCCTCAAAAATGTGAAGAAGAGTATGCTACTTCAAAATCAAAGTTATCACAAGATCTTGAAGAATATAATAAGATTATCATTTATCTAAATGTTTATCTTGAAGATATGAAGAAGGTGGATTAGGTCATGAGATTCTAGCTGAATCAAAAGAATAAAAATTGTGAGAAGCTTGAATCTAAAATACTTTATTTGAGAAAAGAACTTGAGAATACAAATAATAAGTTGAACAAATACCTAAAGTTTCATAAAATACTGAAATGTTGGATGAAATACTCAACAATCAGAGATCACCTTTTACCAAATTTGGTGTTGGCTATAAATAAGCTCAAGTGATTATCAAATAAGATCCTAACATGTTTCCAAAGAAGGAAAAATTAGAAAAATAAAGACATATGTGGATGTCCTCAAAGGTTCTATTAGAAATGAAAGTAGTAAGGTGAATGAAACTCATGTTCCTCATAGTTTAAGAACTCTGAATGAAAGAACCAATAAGAAACAAATTCATTCTCCTACGAATGTAAACATTCTTCACAAATACAAATGAGAAAAAAGCATAAGATCCTTTCCCCCAAGGCAACATCATATCACCATGTTTCATAATTCTTTTCAGGGTTATTTTTTTTCTTGTAATCAATTTGGGCATAGAGCAGTAGATATTAGATCTCATGCAAGAAGTTTTGATAAGAAGATAAATGAAAATGCAAGTTATTTTGGAGTTTCAAATAGAAACTACAATTTATTTTCACAACACAAAGATAATGGCATTGTATGTTATAAATTCCACAAGTATGGGCATATGTCTCATTTTTGCAGAAGTATGGAAGCTCTCATACATAATAAGAATGAGGATGGATGGAAAAAAGTTGCAGAAATTATTTCAGGTAGAAGAATTAATTATTTTGATCCTTTATCAAATGATTTTTTTTTTTTATAATTGTGACAAGTATGGACATAAGGTTAGATATTTTAGAAGTAATCTTATAAATAAATACAAGAAAGTGGATGAATGTGCTAAACTCAAAGGTGAATGCATAATAGTTTAGAAGAAGAAAAAAGTAGGGGAGTTACAATGAGGAAATCAAAGGTGAAGAGTGGAGTGGTCAAGGGATGGTAGAAGATGTTAATGATGTTACACACACACAAGACCTAAAAGGAGTCTAAAATGTAGTGCAACGCTTGGTCATAAGTTCACTCAGTTGGGTGACCTCCAGAGTTAGTCTGACTCCCCATTTTTTATCATTTTCTTTTTAGGATTTGATGTGTTTTGGGGTTTTATAGGTTTTTTTCCTCTTTGTAGGCTACATGAAAATTCTGCAAACATAGTGTAATACACAGGCGGTCAAAAATGAAGTTTGGAAAACATCTTGCGACACAACAAAAATGTGTTTATGATGTTTTTCGCAGTCACCGGTTCCCAGAAGTAGTCTACACCACCTAGTTTCCCCTGACCTAATCAAGGTGGTATAGTCCAAGAAGATCTGGCTATCGTAAAATTTTATGGTTTCATTTGCGACACTTTCCTCTTGTTTATCAATTCTCTAGTCCAAAACAACTCAAGATCAATTACAAAATTAGCTATGTATTCTTTCCCTTCTATTGCACTTATAGTTTTATTTTCATTTACCTTATTTATTTATGTCAACTTCTACCTATCAGTTATTTATCATAGCTTACATCTGTTACACTGCAATTATGGTTTTATAAAAATGTTTATTTTTTTAAATCAACTAGATTAGCTTCTCCAGTGAAGATTTTGTTATTTTTTCTAGTATCACTACTCTTGCTAGGCTTCTTGGATATTCCCACCTTCTTGGATACAATTTGGAGGATAAGTTGTTCTCGAAAGAGAAAAGATATGGGGAAGTTTCAGTTAAAGTAATCTATGAAATTCTCAATGGTAGGGGCATGAGGGAAGACCAGGAAATGAACTTCCCTATGAAAATAGTATGGCAAAAGGAATATTTCAAAAATCCAATATTTTCCTTTGGCTTTCATTTTAGGAAAATGCCAAAGTTTTAAAAATTTGATGAAAAGAGGTTTTCATGGGCCTGCTTTTTTTTCTATGTGAAGAATGGGAGGAATATGGCAATCATTTGTTTATCCATTGCCCCTTTCCTAATCAAATTTGGGAGATTGTTTGGCAGTAATGGAATATAAATTGTGTACTCCCTCGCATTATTTTTTATTTAGTTTCGCAATGGTATAGGAAAGTGAATCATAAGGGTCTGCAGCTTCTTTGGAACCTCATTCCTGTGGCTATAATTTAGAGCATTTGACTTGAGTGAAATAGAAGAATTTTCCAAGGCGTAAAGCTCTCCTTTCATCAGGTTTAGAATAGGATCGAAGGTATCCTCTCATAATATGTGAAAAATTAAAGCAAGGATCTGGAATGTTGTAGTATTTTTTATATAGACCTATGCATTAAATGGCCCTTGATCCCTTGGAAATATAGTTGAGTGTATATATAGACACAATATTACGCACTTGGGTACATTTCTAGGTCCTAAAAGCATACTAACATTTACACAATTCCTAAGCAAGAAAACTAGTAATTGACGACTAACTTTGGCCTATTTTCTTTTTCTCTCGTTTTCTATCTAGTCTTACACACCGTACATCCCAGTCATAACTTTACTCGTTTATCTTTCATAGCTTCAGACACCAGCACCTAGGCACTCCTATCCCCTATGCGTGCCCAAGACCCTTTCTTATCTTACTCTTTTTGGGTCTCATTTATCTTTTAAGCATATTTTTCACTTATGGGTTGGCCTTCCAGTTGTAAATCATGAAATTCAAACAAGGGAATCATATAAATACATATTTATGTGTTCAAAATCAAGGACCAAACACTAAGCATTACTATCATCACCTAAGCTTGCATCCAAAAGGAACCTAAAGCACTCCAAAGAATCAATCTATCATCCATCTAACGGGCAAGGGACTACATAATCTACATACACATCATAGCAAGGGGAATTTCATTATATTCCATCCACAAACTATGTTATATTGCTACATTCTAGTTATAGCCCACTATAGAGTGCACTTACACAAGGGCATCCTAGGGCATCATTCTAACACACACTCAAAAAAATACATGGATTTTGAGATGTAGTGTAGTGTTTGATCATAATTTCACTCTCGAGGTGACCACTAGGGTCAAACTAACTCCCCATATTATGTATTTATTTATTAGATCTGGTGTGGTTTGTAGGTTTTTGCAGGTGATGGTCTATTGTGCATGTTATAGGTACCTTCGGAATTCATTGTGTTACTATCAGATGATCAACAGGAAGTAACAACGATGATCTTATGACATGGTAAAAACCATATTCTGATCATTTACACAGTCACATGCACCTAGAAGAAGTCACTAGCGCCCCTGTCCTGTACTTGGTGCCCAGGTCTGACTCTGTCTGTGGGTTGCATAATTTTTTATGAGTAGTAATAACACTCTACCCATCTTATTCAACACTTTTCCTAGTTTAAATCAATCCTAGATAAAATGTAGATTAGTTAAGTCCTCTTTCTATACTTTTTTCTTAGGGTTTCAAATATTACATCTTATCTTGCTTGTTTCATTTCTATATTTCAAAATTATACATCTAGTCTGAAAATAAGGCCCAAAAATTTAAAATGGCCACTAACCCCTATAGGAACTTGTAAATTACTCCACAAATATTATCAACTTAACAAGAAAATGCAATGGAAAGAAAGCACCCACACACTATAAAGAATTTGATAATATATTTCATAAAATTCCTACGTATCTGGGTTCAAATGTTGAACCAATTCATGTTACACTTCCATCTTACAAATAGATACAATTTACAAATGAAGCTATGAAGGTACACCCTAAACCAAAAAGTATACCAGCTGATTTAAAAAAATCTGAACTGGATGCTAGAAGAAAAATAAGATTTGATTCCAAAGAATCCAAACTGATCCTCTAAAGTATACAATTTCTTCTCCACAAATAGCTACCACTCTGTTGCACAGCCCTAGGAATCCTCTACACAAAGTGAATAACCAAGTTGAGTAATGTGTAGAAGAAAAAATGTCCCAATTGATTTGTGATGAATTTGAACAAGAACACAAAGTTAATCACGTACCTAGTTTATTTTTAATGAACCCAAATTGGTTAATAAAATTACCATAGATCTAGTTGATTTTCAATGAATCCGAACTAGAATATAGAAGAGGATCACATATCCAGTTGACTCGCAATGTCTCCAAACTAGAAAAATAATGTGATCAAGATCTAATTGATAAGCAATGAATCCAAACTATAAAACATGAAGAAAATATCTCCTCCATGCCCACTTATTAGTAAAACCCAAATTATAATCGCCGATGCAGAAGAATAAGTTTCCAATAGTCTTCCTTCAAAGAGATGCACACTTGATGAAGGCTCCAGATGAACTCCAAGCGCTCGAATGAATTCCATAGGGGAAAATCAGCATTGTAACACCTCCAAATAATTAAAACAATAGATCCATAAGGAGCATCTCAAAATTTTGGACAATTTTCTAGTTTACCCTGAGAGCCAAAAATGCTCTTAAGTGCCTCGAAAATGTAGATTTACAAAAGTGCCTCATTAAGGCACAAGCAAGTAAATAGACCACTGATAAAAACCTCTAACAAAATCTATTACAAAGTTCCCAAAATGGTAAAAAAAATAATCCATTGGAAGCATCTTAGAGTTCTTAACATTTTTCTAGTTTACTCCAAGTTATAGAAATGCCTCCAGGTGCCCTAAAAAAATACATTTTTACATAATGTCTTTATAAGCCCTAAGGGGAAAACACGTACTTGTTACAATATTCCCACAATGGGAAATTAATATCCCTAAAATGGGAAAACAAGATTCACCATCAAGATCATAATGGAATTTTGAGCAATTCTCCTTTTTAGTCCAAAGGCTAAAAATGCCTCTAAGTGCTCCTAAAATGATTATCTTTACAAGGAGATCCTTAAGCCCATAGCTCATACACAATATTTTTCTTCTATAAAACCCATCGAGATCCTTCTATAGGTCATGGAGCCATTATGGCATGATGGTGGGACTTAAATTTTATAGATGGGTGGTTGGGGGTCGAATCTCCCCAATCGACCCCACTTGGCATTATGGGAGGAATAATCCCACATACAAGGTGTTAATGGGGTGGTGATGTTTAAATGTGGATATGCCGCCCAAATTAAATGTGGCATGGGCCACCCATTAGACCTCTTTTTCTTCCATGTATACCAAAATACATATGAGCCACGTATCCAATTGCATTCAAGTGCCACATGTCAACCTGTGCTTTTCTACCCCCATTCGTTGACCACCAATTGACCAAACTTTGATTACTCATAAATTTTGTGTATGAACTCGGATTTAGTCCATTAAAAATGCATCTAAAAGGTATTGATGATATCTACGCAATGGTTCTGAATTTAGTTGATTTTTATTCAATAAAATATGAATTTTATAATGAATATAAGAGTATAGAGCTCCTATAAATAAAATATACCAAAATGTAAATGCTAAGTAAGTTATTTGATATTTTAAAATGAAATAAAATAAAAGGGGAAGGTACTTACGTAAATTGGACTTACCTCAAGTGATCTAGGACTAAACCGAGTGATGGAATGGTAGAAGAAATCATCACAGCGAACTTCGGAAAATTATAGCGGAGGAAGATCTGTCCTGACTAGGGCACCTAGGGAAGGATGAGGGCACCTAGAGCGTCCTGGTCTAAAATTTGGGTTCCCTGGTCTGCAAAATAGATCAAAATATGATCCTGATATGGTTATTAGGTCTTTACAGTAATTCACCTTCTGTCACATGAATTTCACACTTGGTTTTCTGATTTCATCGTAAACCTACAATGAAGAATCACCTACAAAACCCCACACAAAGCATCAAACCATAAAAAAGAAAGATGCATAATGAGGGGTCAAACTTTCCTCAACTACCACAATGGTGGACTTACAACTGAATGTTGCACTACATCTCAGACCCAATGTAGTTCTGTGTGCTTGTGAATGTAATAATGTGCCTAGGTTTCCCTAACGCAAACGACGCAAAGATGACAGGAAATAGCTAGATAAAATGAAAAATGGTGGATGGAATAGAATGAACTCCCCTTCCTATGAAATGTGTGATGTAAAATAATGTCGAAATGTAGTTCCTTACTCTATGTAGATAGTTAGCTCTGTATATAAATAGTCCTCCCATAAGGTAGTATGTATGTTGTGTTTATATAGGGATCTCTTATTCAAATTTCAACACTAATGAACCGACATGTGGAATAGTACCTCAAGAGATGAGAGGGAAAATAAAAAATACTGACCTCAATTTCAAAAATAAAACCAAGCGTTACAGGGATGAGGGTGCCTAGAATCAGGACCAAGGTACCCTAATCCCTCTCTAGGTTCCCTAGTGCAAAGACTAGTGATGATAACTAGGTGATTACTAACAGATAAGGATCCCTGAGACCTGACTGAAACTATGTGAGTGAGTGACAAATGCACAAGACCAACATCGGTAAAGATCAAGAAGACAAATGACTAAACTATGGAATGGGTCATCAATGAATACGTTTCTTAAGAAAGATCCATATATAAACAACATACTTTGTGGTATAATAATAGTAGTAAGTGCATGATTTTGTGACTATATTTTCCCCCAATTTATGTTGGTGACTAAAATCTCAGTAACATAAAGTAGTTAGAGATACATACCTGAGAGAAGTGTATGTTGTATAAGAATTCATAGATGTGGTAGAATAACATGTTTAATGAGAACATATAGCGTGACAAACCATAGATCATGGTGTTGATCCATTTAGCGTAACGAGAGACGTGATGCCATGATGAATTTCCCTAAACAAGATTGATGATTTCCATGTTGAATGATATATGATTCTAAATTTTGTATGATGACGATGTGATCAGGTAGGTAGTGATCAGTACCCAACCCGATTGCATGTGTATGAAAAACCAGAGGATTTGGGTGTCCTACTAGTAGAGGAAGAGTCTAGGGAGAAAGATGTGTTATTCTCCAACCTTTAACTACATCGTCAAAATATCTAGCCACCGTAACTAGACACAGATAAAAAAATTTAGTGATTTTGGATCCAAATATTTCGATAAAAAAATTTAACCCATATAGGAGCAGTATAGGAAAGGAAATGACATCTCATTTCCCTGAATCTAAGGGTGTCGCCATAATGTGTGTGATGTCTTCCAAGTTAGGTCATCTCAAAGAAAATGTGAAATGTAGAATAACTTCCCATTTTTTGTCATCTATAAAAGTAATGAATGTAACTCCCAAGTTAGGTCATTTGGGAGGCTGCATATAACTCCCAAGGTAGGTCATCTGGGAGGTTGAATGTGTTGTATTATATCGATTTAATGGTATTATTTTGATTTTTAGACACTTAAACATATTGATTGGTGGATTGATTTTTTGTTTTGAATTTTTACTCAAAGAGATATTTTGGGCTTGTTTCCCCGAAGTTAGGTCATTAGGGGAAATCCATAGAAAATGATGAAATGTCACATGGTGTATTAGAAATTTTCATCAATGAAAAATTAGAAGTTTAGAATGATTGCAAAGTGGTGTAAGGGGAATTATAGGATGACCCCAATTTTAATCCCCCCCTTTTGGAAAATGGGTAAGTGACGATGAGAACAAATGTTGAGCCAAAAGAAAGCACGTTAATAGACGGTGTATGATGGATATCGTAAAAACATGTGTAGATCGAGTGAAATATAAATCTAAGGACAAATAGCATGTATGTCATGTGTATGATATGATAGTAGGTGGAATTTTGAAAATAATGCTACAAACGGGGTAGAAATTGGAGTAAGGATGCTCAAGATATGAGCAAAATCGTGCGATGTGTATTAGTTGAGAAATTGATTGTGAAATAATGACCACAGTAGATTGGGTAATGAAAAGTAACTATAAATAGTAATGTGATAAAGTGATTAGTGAACTCATTTATCTTTTATGCAAGTGTGATAGTGAGCTCTGAGTGTGTAAGGATGGTGCAATTTAGAACACCACGACTGAGTCAATTTGAGATGGTGGTGACTGCAGTGGTGTCACATATGATGACATAGTTGGTAAGTGCAGTTTTTTAGAAAAGGGCATTTGTAGTAGTCTTTTTTGTGGAATTTTTGTGAAATTTTTAGTTTTTTTTTCTTGGCATTTTGGACTGGGAAAAGAGTGGTGAAGGCAATAGTGGCCTTTGGGACAAGAGCACCTAGACATGGGCGTTAGTTTCCTTCTCCTAGGAACCCTAGTCCTATTTGTAGGTGCCCATGTCCAGAAATGTTGGGGTTAATCACACTAGTTGTATAGATATATCATTCAAATCTAAGCATACAATCAATAAAAATAGAAATAAATAATAATAATAATACACACTATGTAATTAAAATCATTAAATAAAATTTATATCAAAGGCTATATCTAGCTCCCATGAGTTAAATAAAACAATCACGCATAGGAAACTGATGTCGGTTCCTCCTTTCTTTGACGAATGTTAGTTCCCAGGTGACCGGCATTGGTCTGCTGACTGACTTTGGTTACTATGTATTCCAACAAGTTAATAAAGCATGATAATGTGAATCAATTAAGCTCCATAACTCAAAAATCTCCCACTTGGAGATAAATTGTTGCATTGTATCATATAGCTCCATTCTTGGATCCTTTCCTTGGCCTATTTCTTCCTCTTCAAGCCTCAAACTTGAAGACTAATAGAAGTGGAGTCTATCTCTAAGTTCTCCTTTTCCAACAGCTTCATTAGCATATCCGCAGGGTTCTTATTTGTACAAATTTTCTCGAGTTTCAGTTTCCAATCCTCCGACACATTCCATTTGAAGTGATATCTCAACTAAATGTGTTTCATTCTTGAATGAAACACTAAGTTATTTTCAAGATGAATTGTACTTTGACTATCACTGTATAATCTGCAATCCTCATTCTCATTTCCTTGGGGCTTGCTTGAGCCCATATAAGCTCTTTTTCAACCTACACATAAGTTTCTCTTTACCCTTGACTTCATACCCAATCAAATGCTACATATAAATCTCTTCCTCCAAATCACCGTGAGGGAAAACCATCTTGACATCAAGTTTCTCTAAATGAAAATCTTCTACTGCAACTAATGTATGGAAGTCATTTTTACTACATGAGAAAATGTCTCACCAAATTCAATACCTAATTTTTGTGAAAATACTTGAACCAAAAGCCTTACCTTTGTATCTTTTTTGTCCACCCTCTTCTTCCTTGATCCTGTAAACCCATTTGTTCTGCAATGTTCTTTTACTTGATGGAAACTTCACCAAATCCCATGTCTATTTCTGTTCTAAGGAGTCTATCTCCTCATCCATGCCATTCTCCCACTACACGTGGGTCTCATCCTACATTGATTATTTTAAACTCTCTGGTTCAACACTATCAATCAATAATAACTAATATAAGGAAGGTGTAAATATTTATGGAGGTCTACTTACCCTTTGTGACCTTCTCACTGAGATTTGGGGTGTCGGAGGCTCAATCTACTCATTCTACAAATTTGTATCAATCTTAGATAGTGACCAATGCTAGTCACATGTAACTAATGCCATTCTGGCTCTTATATAACCAACTTTGGTTCAGGTAGCCGACATTGGTTCAGGTGACTGACGCCATTCAGGGGTCAATAGACATTGGTTACTGTGTAAACCTGTAGGTGTCAATTTTAAATCCGAGAATGTATTTTCATCCACAAAGTTTTCTACCATTTCATATTTGGGTACCAAGACTCTATCAATGTACATTATCTTTTCATTCCATTCAATGTCACCGCTCCTAAAAATCTTAGAATCTTCTAAATCCCAAAAACGGAATCCAAAATCACCCTAGCCATAACCAATAAAAGTGCATCTCTTGGATTTAGCATCCAACTTCTTTCTATTTTCTTTATCAACATGCACAAAAGATTATGAACCAAATACTTTAAGAAAATAAATATCTACCTCTTTTCCAGTCTAATATTCTTCTAGTATTCCACCATCTAGTGCACTTGAAGACCCACAGTTTATCAAATAAATTGTTATGTCTACTTCTTCTGCCCAAAACTGCAAGGGTAATCCAACATGTATCCTCATTCTTCTTGCACATTTCATGATTTTCTTGTTCATTCATTCAGCAACACCATTCTCCTTTGGTGTTCTAGGAATCATTCTTTCTCTATGTATTCCATTCACTAAACAATAATCATTGAAAGTCTTGTTATAGTACTTACCACCATTGTCAGATCTATGGCATTTTAATTTTGAATTTTATTCATTTTCCACAAGGTATTTCCATCTTTTAAAATTATCAAAACCATTAGATTAATGGTTAATACAATAAACCCATACCTTTATTGTGGCATCATCAATGAAAGTCACATAATATTGGGATCCTCCTCCAATTTTTGCTCCTTCTTTGTTTCGCCAACTTTGATAAATCTCACTCTCTTTTTATTTCCAAATATGCAATGCTCACATAAATCAAGATCTACATCTTTCAAATTTGATAATTTACCCTTAGCCTTTAACATCTACATTCATTTTTTACCTATATGGCGTAGCCGATTATGCCACATGCTTGCATCTGAATCTGAATTAGATAACACAGAAAAGGAATCAGTAATATAGGTATACAAATACAATTTTCCTACCTTATTTCCTCTTACTACAACAAGAGATCCCTTGGTAACCTTCCAAGAGTCGGCTATTAATGTAACCAAGCAATTAGATTCACCTAGTTTCCTTTAAGAAATTAGATTTATCCTGAGGCTTGACACATGTCTCACATCTTTCAATATCCACATATTTCCATTTTGTAATTTTATATGAAATTATCCTTTACAAATAATATTGCATGGTTCATCATCTCCTAAATAAACATGCCCAAAATTACCATTGAAATAATTTTTTAAATAACCCTTATTAGGGGTAGCATGGAAAGAAGCTCCTGAATCTAAAACCCATGATTTAATTTTTTTATCCAAGCAGAGAATAAGGGCATCTTGCATTACCTTAGAAGATACAACATTTTCCTCTTTACCTTTCTCTGATACATTCTCTTTGTTTTCCTTGAACCAGTATCCCTTCTTTGCATGTCCTTACTTTCCGTAATTCCAACAAGTTATTCCTTTACCTCTAGATTTGGATCTTCCATTCTTAGACTTTGATTTCCTATTTTTCTTGCTCCTAGATCTCTCTTTCTACCTTCCCCTAATTTATACATTCAAATCATTACCATATGATAATTCTCCAGTACTTTTCCTGTGTATTTCTTCATTGAGGATTATACTAACCACATCATCAAACTTTAAAATATTAGTAGAAGACTTTGTATTACTAACAGCCATTACCAAGTTATCTCAACTATCTGGAAAAGAGCATAGAAATAAAAGTTCTTTCACTTCATCATCAAATGGAATATTCACTGATTTTAAATTATTTACAATAGATCGGAAATCATTCACATAACTTGATGCAGATTCACCTTCTTGTATCTTTGAATTAAATAATTTATTCATCAACTCTACCATGGTTGTTGCTTCAGTAATATTCAAAGCCACGGATGTTGTCAGGATTAATCTTACAAATTCCAGAGCTTTTCTATCAAGAATTTTTCATTCTTCATCAGTCATCTTTGTAGGTCTTTCCTTTTCATCTAATGGTAAGTATAGATCTTTCTGATACAGATAATATTCCACCTACATCTTTCATAATTGATAATTACAGTCGTCAAATTTCTCAACTCTATATTTTCCATCTTCTACCATTATTGTAGCTCCGACTCAATTAGAAATCTCTCTGTAAGTAAATCTGTCAACATATAAAACCCTCAAATAAAAAATGCTCTGATACCATTTTTTGGGGTCAATCACAGTAGTTATACAAATATATTATTCATATATAAGCATACAAGTAATAAATATCGAAATAAACTAGAATAACAATACTTAAGATATAACATGGTTCATGAAGAGAATTAATAAGATAAACTAATAAACAAGAAGTTATACTAAATAGAATATTGAAAATAATCAAAGAAAACAAATGAAAAAACACAAGATTTAACCTAGGAAACCCTTTTGGGAAAAAAAAACCAGCACATTAACTTCTCTTTCTTATTACATGTTAACTTAACCATTTATAAAATAATAATATACTTCCAACTTCTGATTTACCCTACTACATCTCTAGCTATTTGTAAGTGAAACAATAAGAAACCGTCAAAGCGGTTTTAGAATACAATGGGTACCAAAACCATGGGATAATAAACACCCATGATGGTTCCCCATAATTCATGGATTATGAAACCATCCATATATACATATAGATAAAAATAACATATCTCTACTCCCAAAAAATAAGGATTTGAAAAACAATTCTCGGGGGCCGCCGGCCCCCCAAACCCCCCAACCGATCCCAGCCTCGAATCCCTTCTAACACTCGTAGAAGAGGTGTACAATACTCCTATGTATATAGTATACAAAATATACAACACATTATAACATTCTCCCACTTGTTGTATACTTTTAAAATGGGGCTACACTGCCATATAATCAGTATTTTAGGGCATTCAATCCCATCAATTTTATGCACAAAGAAAATTTCTCAGCACTCATAGCCTTAGTTAAAGAGTCAACAACATTATCCTTTATGTCCACCTTACTTAGTAGTATCTTCTTCTCCTCCACCATTTCTCTTACAAAATGGTAATTAACATCAATGTGTTTCATTCTTGAATGATACTCAGAGATTTTTGCTAGAAATATTACACTTGGACTGTCACAATCGATCTTAACAGTATTTTGAGTGAACTCAACAATGGAGATCAATCACCGAATCCAAAATGCTTCTTTATTTGCATGAGTAGCTGCCATGTATTTAGCCTCTATGGTGGATATTGCAACACTTACTTGATGCTTACTCATCCAACTTACTGCTCTACCAAACAAGTTGAACACATTACCATTAGTAGACCTACACATATCCAAGTCTCCACCCCAATCAGAGTCCACAAAACCATGTAGATATAATGTTTTAATTTCATCAGGTTTTCCCTAATAATAAATTACATAATTAGATGTCCCACGTAGGTACCTAAAGATTCTCTTTAATATAGTCCAATGTTCCTTTCTAGGATTTGACATGAATCTTCTCACTACTCCCACTGCATGTGCAATATCAAGTTTAGTACAAATCATTGCATACATCAAACTACCAACTGCACTATCATTTGGTACCTGAGACATGTCCTCTATTTCTTCTTCAGTTTTAGGACATTGTTCAGAAGACAACTTTTGACCAACAGGGAAAGGAATACTAACAGGTTTACTTTCACACATTTGAAACCTTTGTAATATCACCTCAAGATACTTTCTTTGATTTAACACTAGTTTTTTATTTCCATGATCTCTTTTTATTTCCATGCCCAAAATAAATTTTGCATCACCGAGATCCTTCATATCAAAATGAGATGAGGGTTGATATTTAACGTGACTGACCAATTTCTTATTGTTACCAATTAACAACATATCATCAACATATAATACAATGATAACATGGTATTCACCTTCATGTTTAAAATAAACACAGGGGTCAGCATTACTTCTTTCGAGCCCAAGTCCTAACACATACCTGTTGAATTTCTAATTCCACATTCTTGGTGATTGCTTCTAGCCACATAATGACTTTTACAACCTACACACAAAATCTTCCTTTCCTTTTATATTAAATCTTTCTGGTTGTTTCATGTAGATTTCTTCCTCAATCTCACCATGCAAAAACATTGTCTTAACATCCATCTACTCTATTTCCATATCGAAAGTAGCAGCAATAGCTAAAAGAAATATAATAGAATGTATCTTAGCAGCGAGAGAAAATATCTCACCAAAATTGAGTCCCTCCACTTGAGAGAAACTCTTTGCCATAAGGTGATATTTATACTTTTCTATTTTCCCATCTGTAATATACTTCTTCTTAAACACCCGTTTACAACCAACCAGTTTTCTTCCAAGAGGAAATTTCACCAAGTCCCATGTATTATTCTTATATAAGGACTCCACTTTCTTCCTCCATAGTCTTTTTCCAAAAATTTCTTTCATTAGATCCAAAACCCTCCTTCACAGTCTTGGGTTCATCATTAGTAACAAATAAAACTGAAAAAAATAGAAGTAGAACAGAAATCAGGAGGACTATACCTCTCAGGTGCCCTTCTCAACCGATCTGATCTTCTTAAGATAGAATTTTCTAGTTCAATATCTTCTAGTTCCTCATCTGCATCTAAATCTTCACCTTGAAACTCTCTTTGTGGTTCATCTTATGTACTCACATTAAATTCAGACATAGATTCATCCTCCTCAATTTTAACATGATCTTCCTCTAGCTTTTATTCTTTCTCTATAATTTCCTTAAGCTCTCTAGAAATTACATTACGGCTAAAAACAACCTTCTGTAATTCTAGATTCCAAATTTTGTATCCTTTTACGCCATTGGAGTATCTAATAAATATGCACTTAGCATATTTATTATCTAACTTGGTTATTTTCTCTTTCGGAATATTCATATAAGATATACAACCAAATACAGGTAAATTTCTAATAGAGGATTTCTCTCCAGTCCATACTTCTTATGGAGTTTTCCCTTCAAGTGCAGATGTCAGTGATCTATTAACCAAATAGCACATAGTTGCCATTACTTTTCCCCAAATTTTTTTGTCCAAACTGGCACCACTAAGCATGCTTCTACACTTATCCATCAAATTCTTGTTCATCTTTTCTGCAACTACATTTTGTTGTAGCGTATATGGAGTTGTCTTCTTCCTTTCTATTCCACACTTGTATAGAATTGCTCAAAGGAATTAGAGCAATATTCCCCACCATTATCACTACTCAAAACATTTATCTTCCTTTACGTCTGATTTTTCACAAGAGCCTTAAACTCTTTTAATTTATTATAAACCTCGGACTTATTCCAAATAAAATATACCCAGGTCTTCCTTGATAAGTCATCTATGAAACTAACATAGAACATGGATTTTCATAATGATGGAACTTTTATAGGTCCAAAAACATCACTATGTATCAAATGTAGGATTCCTTCTGATCTTGTAGCATTCATATGAAACTTTACTCTAGTTTTCTTTCCAAACACACAATGCTCACTAAAATAAAAATCTAAAGGATGCTTAGAAATTCCGTCAACCATACCTTTTACTTTTAATGTACAAAGTCCTTTCTCTCTTATGTGTCCCATTCTTTGATGCCATAACATTTTCTTCATTGCATAAAATGTAGGAGTTAGATCTGAAGCTTTCTTCTCCTCTATAACCATAGAGTTATTGCACTCATCAATAATAACACTTGCCTCAAGCTTAAACAATGTTCCAGTAAGGATGCCTCTTGACAATACCATTGCACCACGAACCATCTTACAACTATCCTTACTAAATGCTACCTGAAAACCTTCATCATTCATGTGATTTACATATATTAGGTTTCTGGTCAAACTTGGAATGTGTAGAAAACATAGGAGGGTTTTAATCCTTCCATCTTGAAACCTCATCTTTATTATCCCACAACCAATGATATTACAGGTTGAGTTATCTCCCAGATATACATCATCTCCATTACACTTTTCATATTCACATAACCACTCCTTTTGTTGTGTCATATGAAAGGAGGCACCTAAGTCAATCAACCATACACTGTCACATGCATGCAAGTTGGAAGCCACCAAAAACAAATCTCCCAAGTCTTCATTAGATGGTTTTGCATCTGAAGATCCACCATCGTTAGAGGACTTACCCTTGTTTACCTTCTTAGATCTATAGTCCTTGAAATGCCCCATTTTACCATAGTTCCAACATTTCCTTTTATCTTTTTCTGTAGTCTTTGATTTACTTATGGACTTTTATTTTCCTTACCACTTATTATTTTTCTCTTGGGTATGACCTCTTACATTTAAGGAATCCTTGGATTGATAATCCTCAATGGATTTCCACCTAATTTTTTCTAATAGTAAGGCTACAACTACATCCTCAACTAATAATTTTGTCGTAGTACTAGTAATAGCCATAGCTATATTATCCCAAGACTCGGGTAAAGAACAAAAAAGAGTAATACATTTATCAACTAACTTACCATAGTATTAAAGACATTTAGATGTTCTACAATAGATTCTTCGTCATTCATTCTAAATGAATATAGCTTCTTTCGGAGAAACAATTTGTTCACCAGAGACTTTGTCTGATAAAAACTCCCCAACTTCTCCCATAACACCTCAGCAGGTTTCTCATTTAACACATTCAGCAAAACTAAATCTTACAGACACAGTCTGATTTAAATCCTTTCCTTCCTATCGATCTTTTCCCATTCCTCTACCTTCATACACATAGGCATGACTTTAGACATAGCAATCCATTGATCTCTATCCATAAGAAGATATTCCATCTTGAGCTTCCATAACTCAAAATGTTGGCCATTAAATTTTTGATTTTGATCCTTATGTTTCCCGTCATTTTCTTCTATTTGAAAAATTCACCCACAAAGCTCCCACTCAAAAAAAATTATCACAGGTTTTAAGAACCCTAACTCTTCACATAAAATCTAAAACCTAGCTCTGATACCAAATGAAGAGAATTAATCCGATAAATTAATAAACAATAAGCTATATTGAACAAAATATTCAAGATAATCAAAGAAAACAAATGAAAAAACACTAGATTTAACCTGGGAAACCCTTTCAAGAAAAAACCCAACACATTAACTTCTCTTTCTTATTGCATTAACTTAATCGTTTACAATACAATAATGTAATTCCAAGTTCTACTTTACCCTACTGCATCTCCAGCCATTTGTAAGCAAAATAGTAAGAAACTGTCAAAGTGGTTTTACAATATAATGGGTACCAAAACCATGGGCTAATAAACACCCATAATAGTTCCCCATAATTCATGGATTATGACACCATCCATATATACGTATAGATAAAAATAGCATATTTATACTCTCGAAAAAATAGGGATTCCGAAAAAAATTCTCGGGGGTCGCTGGCCCCCCAACACCCTAGTCGCGGCCAGTCCCGGACCCCTACTAATGCTCATGGAAGAGATATATAGTACTCCTAGTTATAAATTATAAAAAATATACAAAACATTCTAGTAGTTCACCCAGTGTGGGATACGTCCACCAAGAAATAGCCAATATATTATTCCAGATGATATACAATTGAAGATTTGCAATCTTCCACACCTTACATGATGTACAATATGTTTCCTCTCACAAGCTTCTCTGAGCTCTCTCCAAGAATTCCTTATTACAATTATTCCAATCTAACTTCTAACCCTTGTTTTCTAGCTTATATAGGCATATAAAAACGTAGGGCAACTTAGCTATTTAATTACAACCATTAGACCAACTTTATATCGAAGGTTAGATCTAATTCCCATGAGTTAAATAAAACAATCACGCACAGGAAACTGATGTTGGTTACCCTAACCAATGTCGGTTCCTCCTTGCTTTGACTGATGTCAATCCCTAGGTGACTAACGTTTTTTACTGCGTATTCCAAAAAATTAATAAAACATGCTAATGTGAAATAATTAAGCCACATAACTCAACAAGAAAGTGTGAATTCAGCCTAGAGTGGTGTAAATGTGAGATACGATGTGTTTTGATGTCATAACTAAGCATGTGTGTATTTGTATGGTGGTTTAACACTTTTTTTGTTATTGTGTTTTGGTGTGTATAGGAATATCCATTCATGGGAGTTTTGTGGGGTTCGTCACTTGAGTACATTGTTTGGGTTGGGTTTATCAAATGATGATTGGGGGGTTATGGAACATGCTAGCCTATGGCACATTGTGAGGATGGGGGACGTGCCCCATAATATACCTATGTTGATATATTTGTGTGAAATATGGTGTGCAAATACCTGTATGTTTTGGATAGCTACATGTGAGATGATAGTCACATTAGAGGATGTATATCGCATATTGCAATAATCAATTATTGTTAAGATGGTACAGGTCATGGATTTGGAGGACATGGAGAGAGAGATGAGGGACATTATCCAGTATTTTTTAGGGAGTCGATTGCCTACCGAGACCTGCATTATTTTGGATGTGATTTTGAGATCAAGGGTTCCATGTTTATGGAAGTTCATATTCGTGGTCATTGCATCATCGATTATAGTAGAGGGAGGTGGTGTGGGCATATTATATAAGATGCATGATATTTTTCGTCGAATAAAGGAGGAGAGTACTAGATATGCCTAGGCATGACATGTGTTGTCCCACCTATATAGAGATCTTTACAGATTTACATAGGATGAGCATAGAGGTGGGATTGGAGTTACTACTTTGTTACATGTATGGGCCTACGAGCATATAGTAATATTAAGGCCAGTTGGTGGTCCATGAGCAGAGTGGGCTAGGCCAAACATATTTTCTAGGAGATGTATTGGTGTGCATAGGAAGAATATGGATAGTGACACGTATAGAGAATTGATAGATCGAATGGGGCCAAAGGCAGTGATATAAAGGCCATACTGAGACTATGGAGGATGACTAGAGGATGTGGTAGAGATACGATATATACAGAGGATGATGTGGTTGGAGGATTGGTTTCTAAGGGTGACTGAGTTATTTCAGATGGAGCGGAAATATCGATAGTTTTCTATGGCCCAGGATGTGCCCCTAGAGCCATATGTATGGGTTAGAGTTGTTAGAGCACCAAGGAGGGTTGGAGATAGATCAGGGACCATAAGATAGAAGCTAGTACATCCTGAAATAGATAAGGCTGATGCGGTGATAGATCTGATAGACACAAATGATGCAGAGTATACGAAGGCACATCATCCATGGTGGGTGATGCATCAACGGGTGTTTTTTTCCATTGTTTGAAAATGTGATGGGATTACCATAAGGATGAAGATTGGAGGGGAAAGAACATGCCCCCAACAACTTAGCAGAGGTGATAGCAGAACATGAGTATCTATATAGTTATGTTGTATGATTTTTTATTAAACTAAAATGGAAATTATAGTCATCTATTCTAACTTAATGAGATGTTATGAAAAACAGTAAATGATGGCTAAATAAATAAAGAAAGTGACCCAAGAAACTAATAAAGTAGGAATGTAAAAACCTAATGTGCAAGGAGAGTTAGAAAGAGCTTAGTTGATTCGACGATGCTTCGGGAATGTGTTGCAGAGATGACTGAATAAAAAAAATGCAGGAACAACCATATGAGGGCTTGAAAAAGGATAGATTTTAGTTTTCTGAGTAGACTCAGGCACCTGGGGAAGGATAAGGGTTCCCAAGGTGCCCTAGTCTGTGTAAGAGGTCTAGAAACCAAACTTCCAGGGTCGTTATATGATCTAAGGCCTTCATTTCCTATCGTATGTATTTTGATGCACGGTTCTAGATGTCATTGGTAGTCTGGTGGTGAGAAAATTTATCGGTTGGAAAAATTTGTCAGTTTCTTTCCAACGCTCTAGGAATCGAAGTCACTCTACTTAAATAGTGAAACTTCTATATTTTCATGCGCGAGAAAGGGTGGATTTTTCTGGTGGCCTTGTGGTCGGGGATCCTACAAGGGAACTCCACTGTCCATGGGGAAAATCTAGCAATTGCTTGCTAGAGAATACTTTGTCTTAAGAGTGGGAAAGGGAGTGGGAATATGAGGTAGGAGAACTAATCTTGCGGGTAAAAAATCATATTCCTGCATGCACTAATTAGAAATTTCAACACATGCATTTATGAGAATAAACAACCAAAACATCCATGCTACTTTCTAGATGAAACCATGCATACAAAGATGCACATATTCATATGCCTTGGAAAATAGAAAGTTCTTCCTTACATATAATTTCAATTAAATTTATACATAGTGTGGGAATGGAGGAAAAATAGTGATGGGGGAAATAGAAGAAAATTGCTATCTCTTTTATTCTCTCTAAGTACAATGCACTCTTGAGTTTACAAAATCAATCACCAACCCTTTGAAATGGGTATGGATTTACAATTTATAGGAAGAGAAAAGACTCTTTATATACCCCCCAATGACTCTTCGTATGTCTTGGGATGACTTAAAACTCTTCACCTTCTTAGGAAAACATTAAGTCCCTTTTTATAACATAAAGGTCACTTATTACATTATGAACATTAAGACATATAAAAAAGTGCAACCCTAACGCAAAATTAGAACATTGAGTAGAGAGAAAGTTGGGGGAGAGAGGAGAGAGAGAGAGAGAGAGAATATAAAGAAGAGGGATGTCGATGATGAAAGATTATACCTCTGATACAGTATGTTGATCCTTCTAGATGACTCGATGGAATTCTCTAATGTGATGAACTTTAAATCCTCGAACTCTTTGCACCCTAAGAAACTCCTTAAACTTGGCTCACAAACACTTTGGATTGAGTGTTTAAAAATGTTGTTGAATGTTTCTTTTGATGACCATGAATTACTCTCATGAAGATTCCTTTAGAAGAGATAGCTCAATACTGACCCTGCCAAGTTAAATGAAGTTTATTACCGATGACCGCAACTTCCACCCTATGTGTGATATACCTGTGACCTGAACCATGTTATGAGTTTTGAAAGACACTATCAAGTTACCTGGGATGGATCTAAAATTCCCTGTGAGAAATGCCCATGGATGATCCTGAATGATGATCCCCTTATATTCCATTGTTCTAAAACTACCCTTTGAGTGTAACTTACCATTAATAGCAAGTGCCCAGATGGAAGACTTACTATTTTTGGTAAGAGGTGATTTTTTCCTCTTCTTGACCATCCTAATGTGATGAATTCCCTCATTCATGTTCACGCACACTTCCTTCACCTTGACCACTTCTTGGGGTAACTTATTGTTTGTATTAAGCACCCATATGGGGGGCTTACTAGCTTTAGCATGTTTTCATTTTTGTTTTTTCTGCTCTGGAAAATCATTTTGGCTTCTTTGTGATCTTCAGTGCATAGTGCCTTTGCCACAGCCACTTTTGATGATGACATTCCAAACATAGCAAGTCTATATAGGAAAACTTACTGTTTTTGGAAATTTGATTTCCAGTACTCAGTTTACGACGAAACATATTTTTTCAAACTCGGCTCATCATTGCAGTCACGTCCTCTAAATTTCATTCGATTTCACCCACTAGAATGCTTGGAAATAAAATTTAATTTTTTTCCTAGCAATGGCTTTGGGCCTAGAGATGTTATGGTAGCTATTAATGGAGCTCAAAATTTGTAGGTCTGGTTTTTACCTCTGATCATGATGAAATTAACTCCATTGCGATATGTTTTACATTTGGAGTTCGTATGCAATTTTTTTAGCTTGTTTCGACTATTGAATTGATGTGAAATCTAACGAATGTGAGCTAGGGCATGAAATGGGGTTTTTGTTTGAAAAAATAATTCAGGTCACCATTCGACCTCTTTTTTGTTGCATCTTGATTGTCTTAAAAATGGGGAAGTCTTCAAAATATGGCATCTCAATCTGACTTGTATTTTGAAATATATGAAGATTTTTTATTGGAAGACTTTAGGGTTATCTGGAAAAACATCTTCGTTCTTCATGTTAAGATATAAGGAATAAAATATGTGGAGTAATCCCTCACAGAATCGTAACAGTAGAAAATACTATACAGAAAATATTACAGATCTCAAATAAAAGTGCAGAATAAAATAACACAACACAAAGAGACAGTATCTAACGTGGTTCACCCAATTTGGGCTACGTCCACCAAGAATCACTTGCTCAAATTTTATTACAAGCCACTACTCTCTCAATACAATACCCAGATCTATTTGGAGTTATGCTTAACAAACTCTACAGAATTCACACCCGAATTCAAAGCACATCTACAATGTTTTTCATACATCTATCATATGCATAAAACCATATAAATAGACAACTGCTTAAGTATTTTTACAAAACCATGGGTATCAAAACCATGGGCAGAAACCATCCCATAAACCTATGGGTCAAAATCCCACCCATATAAGAAAATCATGTTTCCCGATATATCGGGCACATTTTAAGGCATAAAAAATATTTTTGGGGATTAAGCCCCTGAACCCCAGCAAGGTAACATGGAAAGTGTACAACACTCTTAGTGTATAGTCTTCAACACTTTCACACATGAAAACAGATTCCACAACCTAACACTTCATTATTTCGATCCATTTTTTCTTCTCAGATATCTTAATTTTCAATTTGAATAAGACTTTGAAGAGATGGTTGACTGCAGCAATGGTGGGGTGAAGGTGTGTAAGTAACACTAGAAGCAGCAAAGGAGTTAGAATTTTTCACATATTTTGAAGTTGGGGATGGGTATTTTTTTGTTTCCCCTATGTCCATTTAGCTAAATGGATGAAAAGGACATCAATTTTCACATCGCGCTAGGTTGCAACACTTGGAAGTCATCCATGCACTATGAGGATAAGCTCGGACAAGCTCTTGGGGGCTAAAATGGAGATGTCGAGGGTCCTTTGAGTGGTCAGGGGGCTAAAAAGGGTTGGGCGCATTTTACTATCCACTATGTCCCTTTTTTGAAGGGATGAAAGGAACTTCAAATTTTGTCAAGCTCTTTGAGCTGACACATGTCCTCTTAAAAATTTAGCTAAGTGTTGAACGCTTTCTTTGAGCCAACTTGTGAGAGCGATAACTCAGGATCCTGTTGGAACATAATGATTAAGTGGTCTGGCCAACCCTTAATGTATATGGGTCCATCACTAATATATAGGTTAATATTTAATAATATTAAATATTTATATTTGTATTTATATTTATATTATTAAATATGTTAACCTAAGTATACACTTTAAGTTAAATATTTAATATCATAAAATGATTATATTTCTAATATTAAATGTTATAAATCTAGATGTATGTGTCAAACATTTTAGGTTGAAAAGGTGGTCGGGAGACATACCCGATCACCTTATATAAAAAGGACTTTAGGTCATCATTTGATATATTTAGGAAATATATCAAAGGTGTGCAAATCAAATGATTTAGTTTTACCATTCGTAAATAGGGTTTCAAAGGAGGAGGTGATCTGACTGGATGTAAAATAAGTTCTCTGAAGTAAAAGGTTATTTTCAAAGTGGTTTTTACCCTATTAGGGTTTTCCACTATAAATACTATATAACATGTGTTATTATTTCCTTAAGTATTTCTTTATTTACTTATGTTATGATGCAATCTTTATTTAAATATTTATTGTGACATTATGTAATATGTAAGTTGATTAAATCTGTATTTATTAGAATCCTCAAATTCTAACATGGTAACAGAGCGAGGTAAATTAAATAAATTAAGATCAAATTTTTTTATTTTATTTATTTAATTTGTATAGGTTTTTTCAACCAACCCGAAAGGGTATTTAAAATTATCTAGGCCACTTCTTTTTTCCCTAATTTATTTTGGCATTACATTTGTGCAATTAACTCTCGGTAAAAAATTTAGGGTTTTTTAATTTTAAATCCCTAAATTTTTTGGGGGGAGATGTAATATGATATGATTCTTACTTTTATTTACATTTTATAAATTATATGGAATTAATGTTTGTTTGGAGATTGATGTGTGCATAGGTGAAAGGGACTTCAAATATTACCTGTATGAAAATCACATACATAAAAGGAAAGGATTTATTACTATATGAAATAATTTTCATGTTTTCTATAATTTTAAAAGTTTATAGGTTAAATATTTATGAAGGTAAATTCATACCCGTGTTCTTTGGTCCCTCTAAAAGGATTCGATTTGAAACAATATAGTTTATACTTAATCTATATATATCCTATATAATTTGAAAACTAAAT
This sequence comes from Taxus chinensis, assembly GCA_019776745.2. Taxonomy (NCBI): domain Eukaryota; kingdom Viridiplantae; phylum Streptophyta; class Pinopsida; order Cupressales; family Taxaceae; genus Taxus; species Taxus chinensis. The sequence goes on from CM034156.1 coordinate 31,005,858, forward strand.
TATTATTTTTTAACGATATATATATAATATATATATATATATATAATATATATATATATATATATATATATATATATATATATATTGAATAATGTTTATATAATAATTTATATAAACATCATATTAAAATTTATATAGTTTTGAAAAAAATTGTATATTAAAAGCCTTAAACCATATTAAAATTACATGGGATTGAGGGAAGAGTCAACAAACCATATTCTAAGCATAATTTTAAATCATATTTAAACTTAACTCATAAATCTAGACATATATAGTTTTTTTTAAATAAACCTAAGTTTGAGTCATATTTTTTTATATATGGTTAGTTTAAACTATTTAAAATATAAATTTTATTAGATTTGGTTTATATATGTTTTAAAAAAACCTAAGTGCTTACCTTTTTTAGTAAGGGGGCCCATGTTTATTGCTTGCCCATGAGGGGTTACTTTTTAAATCTTAATACTTATTAAATAAAACCTAACATGTCCCTAACCATTTATATTATCCATGTAAAGGGGAGACCTCATTGATTTATATCTTATAGTTTATAAAAACTATATAAATAAACATATTTAAAGGTTTTCTTTTATATAAGAGTGGGAGTGGAGAATAAAATAAGATAATATCTCACATATAAATATGGAACTCTTAATTATAAATAGAGAATTAAAAAAAGGGCTAGTTTATTAGTGGACCACATGAAGTGTGGTAAATATTTATTAAAATATTAGTAGTTATAGCCACATAAAAGTTTTAAAGTTTTTATCTTGCAAGAATTATATAAAATATTTTACAATATTTTCATAATTTTAAATGTGTGAGGGGTAAAATTAAGAGTAAATGGAGGAGACAATGTTCATGAAAATAGGGATTTCAATTTATTTCATTGGTCGAGTGAAATTACTTGTCCCCTCTGTAAAATATGCAAGTCTAAGTCCTTTAGACCCCTTTAATAAGGGTTATGTGTTTTTTATATAAAAACAATATACTATAGTTTATAATTTTTATGAACTATATGTTATTTTTTATTTACATTCTATAAATTATATACATTTTTAATAAAAAAATGTATATATTTTTACATTATAAATTATAATAGGTTATTATAATGTGTTAAAATATAACCTCCCTAATATTATACAAATAAGAAATTCTTGAATTTCACATTCTAGAAATACACAAGTTTTAGATTCATTAAATTTGATGGTCAAATGACCATCATGGTAGACCAAACATAAGACAATATGATGGTCATTAAGACGTCAAATTTAAGCTCGTAGGTTCTAGGAAACTTTAACTGTGTTAAAATTGATGGTCAAATGACCGTCATGATAGACCAAAAAGAAAGCCATTATGACGGTCATTTAGACATCAAATTTAAGCTGACTAGATTTTTATCTACATTAATTTTTTCAGAAATTTGGAGTTGTTATGCATTCTTAGGGGTCTCTTCTTCACTTCTATATGGTCGGAAATATTTTTAAATAAATCTGGGGTATATTACAGAGCCCTTTATATTATGGGTTATTATTTTGATCATGGGAGGTTAATTAGTATGCATTGTAATAACATAATTAGTTATGATCAAATAGTTTCTTTAGATCTATAAAATTTAAATCTGATTCTATTAAAAGTGTTGTTTTTATTATCGATAAATATGTATCTAACTCTATGGTACATTGTATATTATAATGAGGTGTGTTTTACAAGTTTAGGAAAACAATGACATCCAGTTATTTCTGTCTTGACAAAACTCAAATCTTGAATCAAACCAACTACAACATTTTGGTCAAAACAAAATTTATGGCGAGGAAACTCTGGACGATTGTTTTCTGTATCTAAGGTTGTTCCCACTGGTCGTCAAACAACTGTAGATAGCATGAATACATTCTTGCAACGAATGTAAGATGTTCTTTCTATGATTCTATGCAATATGAACTATGAGTACCTTCTACACATTGGTAATATCAAACATCTGAAAGAGGTATAAACACAACTAGAATCTATGCATGAATGATACTTGGTATATCAAGGATAGTAATGAGAGTATAATACCTAAAGGAATTCAAAGAAATGGTCTATATATTTTTGATGATTTCTCTTCTGCATCTTGTTTTATATCTAAGAGTTTGAATAATTCAAAACTATTGCATGAAAGGTTAGGACATGTTAATTATTGAAGCTTATATGAAATTTATAGATATAATCTAGTGAAAGGTTTACATGGGTTATCTTTTTCTCTTGAAGTTATTTCATTAAATTATTCTAAATGATGGTTTTGATTCTGATTTAGCAAATGGTCATGATGATATTTTGATGTTATAGATGTTTCTAGAACTGTTATCTTCCTAGATAAGAAATTAAATTCGACTCAATCTATGTTAGAAAGTTGCAAATTCTATTAACCTTAGAAAAATGACCAAAAGTCATCATATGTACCATGCATTAATTACCTTGTATGAACCTGATTCGTAAAGTATTATAGGGTCTAGGTGTATATACAAAGTAAAATATAATGGTGATAGTAGTATTGACAAACATAAATCTAGACTTGTTACTAGAGGTTTCACTCAGAAACATGGTATTGATTATGTTGAGACATTTCTTGTAGCTAAAATGAGTACTGTTAGGGCCTTATTTGCAATTGCCACTCAATTTGGGTGGGAAATCCACCAAATGGATAAGAAAAATATTTTTTTGAATTGCGATTTAAAATAAGAACTTTACATGTTTCAACCTAAAATATTTGAAGAAACTGGTAAAAAAAACAAGTTTGTAAGTTGAGAAATCCTTGTATGGTTTAAAACAAGCTATTAGAGCTTGGTATACGAAAATTGTTTTCTTATTTAAACTGTTAGGTTTCGTTAATTGTTCTTCTAACAATGATATATTCATTAAGCAATAAGGTTCACATATTATCATTATATGTATATGTTGATGATGTGTTTATGTCTGGTGAAAAATCTGATTTAATTCATCGAATTAAAGATAAATTGAAATAGTACTTTGAATGAATGAATGAGTTAGGTCTCTCACATCATGTTATTTGTATGATTGTATTTCATTCTATTATTATTATTCAAAACACAATATGCAACCATTGTATTGAAAATTTTTCTTATGATTGATTGTAAACCATTTTTTACTTCAATAGAAGTTGGAATAAATATTGATCATAAATCTGCATATGAAAAAGGTTGATCCTATTTTATATACGTTGTTAGTTGATAGTTTGATTTATCTAACTATAACTAGATCAGATATTTCCTATATAGCAAGAATTACTTCAAGTTTTATGCAGTAAACATTTTTAGAGATCACTGGAATCTTGCAAAAAATAATTTTTAAATATTTGAAAGGAACAATCAATTATGGGCTGCATTATAATAAGAATTAAATGCTATCTTATATGGATTTTGTGATTCTAACCATACTGATGTTGTGCTATAAAATATACTAGATATATGCTCAAGTTTTTTTGTGCATGAACCATTACTTGGAATAACAAATACAATCAACGGTCTCTATTTCTTCTACTGAGGCAGATAAGTACAATGGAAGAAAGTCATGTGGTTGCAACAGGTGTTGGTAGAGATACACATGGAAGCTAAAGAAAGTATTTATCTTCTATGTGGTGTTCAGAGTTGTATTACTCTTGATTAAGAATCCATTTCAATATCAGAGAATAAATAACATTGAGATATATATATGCTTCACTCATGAGAAGGTGCATAGTGATGAGATAAATCTCAAGTTCATGTTGATTGAAGAGCAGGTTGTTGACATCTTCACAAAGTCTCTGAGTGCTACAAAGTTTTATCACTTTCATGAAAAATTTGGATTATCAGAGTTTCCATTGAGGGGAAGTGTGCATGACAATGTCACCTCCTAATGGAACTTGTTTTTTGTAAAAAGACCTTTGGGCATTTGTAAAATAGCTTCGGGAAAGTGTAAAAAGACCTTTGTGTATGTATACCTCCTCGGTTTCTTTTTTAAAAAGAAGTGTAGACAAGATATTTAAGGAAATCTTCAGTAAACCCTTTAGTGTTATTGAGTTTACTGGTAAACATCCAGTATAACCATATTGTTAAGGAGGTATTTGGTTGTAAAAGGCTCCTATATGCTTGGGTTCAATAATCTTTTATGAGAACTCATGAGAACATGTAAAACTCACAAATCATACTTAGCCCACTGATCATGGGATGATCTTTGAGATGACAAATCCTTTTGTACCAAAAGCTAAATTGAGTATGATGAAGGTGTTATAATTCCTTCAACTGATATGCTAGCCTAAAACAATTTATGGTTTAAGGATTGCAAATCTTGTAGTGTACCACGGGCAAGTAATCTATTGGAATATGTTATATTATCCCACTTAAACATTAAGGGGAGTGTTGAAACATGATGATTAAGTGGTATGGCTAACCCTTAATGTATATAGGTCCATCACTAAAATATAGGTTAATATTAAATAATATGAATTATTTATATTTATATTATTAAATATGTTAACCTAGGTATATACTTTAAGCCAAATATTTAATATCATGAAATGATTATATTTCTAATATTAAATATTTTAAACCTAGGTGTATGTGTCAACCATTTTATTAGGAAATAAGGGATAAAATATGCGGGATAATCTCTCACAGAATCGCAACAGTAGGAACTAATATGCAGAAAATATTACAGATCTCAAATAAAAGTGTAAAATAAAATAACACAAGACAAGAGACAATATTTAACGTGGTTCACCCAATTTGGGCTACATCCACCAAGAATCACTTGCTTATATTTTATTACAAACCACTGCTCTCTCAATATAATACCCAGATCTGTTTGGAGTTATGCTCAACAAACTCTACAGAATTCACACCCCGAATTCCAAGCACATCTGCAATGTTTACATTATATCTACCATATGCACAAAACCATATAAATAGACAACTGCTTAAGTAGTTTTACAAAACTATGGGTATCAAAACCATGGGCCAAAACCATCCCATAAACCTATGGGTCAAAAAACCCACCCATATGAGAAAATCACATTTCTTGATATATCGGGCACGTTTTAAGGCCCAAAAAAAAATTCGGAGGTTGCGCCCCCTGATCTGAAAACCAAATTTAACTAGCAATTGTGTACACACATTTTCTTGCTTTGTATTGATTTTCGATGTAAAAATTTTGCATTATTTCTTTTTGTATTGTTAATAAAAGAATAAAAACTGTAAGTACTATGCAAATACTGAAAGACATTAAGAGGATTCACCAGCAACGTGACGCAAAAATTGATAACGGAGTTCGGTGCTTGAGGCCTACGTCTCCGGGTCGAGTTGAATGGGACCGATCTATTAGAATCTTGAAAATAATCCTTTACAAAGAATTCTACAAAATTCTGACCTTCTCATAGTCTTCCTTTGTCGAAAATAATAGAGGTTGCTTTTTACATCTTCTTCAAACTCCACTCCTAGCTCAAGATATGAGCATTACAATATTAGTACATAGTCTCGAATGCATTACAAATGGACTATCGCCCTTCTTATATTGTTTGTGCACCTCCTAGCATGCCGGCTAGGTGCTTATCTTTTTACTTGACCCACCCGAGTTCCATTCTCCTCCTTGTTTTTTATCAAATCCTTTGGGATAATTATCCCACATTCGGCGCATGAAGACTAGGACAAGGGTTAATAAAGTAGGTGGGCACAGTTTTTAGATTGGCTAGAAAGCCACCTTAGCCTATGTGATAGGCGCTTGATTTGGGGATGCGCATTTGTTTGATGGCGCTTGGTTTAATTTTAGGCGCTTATCCCATAGCATATGCGGTGGACAGTTTAAACAATTGCGTGGAAAGTTTAGACATATACGTGGAAAGTGGAATATATAATGCGTTGAATAGTTTGAGAAATGTGGCGTGGAAAATTGCAAATAGGTTATAAGGCGTGGATAATTTAAATAATACATGCCCATTGTCCCACATGCATGGCACAAAGGTAAATATATAGGTTTATATACACAATTTGGTTGAATGGTTGAATGAGAAGGAGACCAAGGCACCCCTCCATAATCGAGTGTGTCGAACCTGGCTGAGGGCCCCCAGCCAGTAAATAGCGGGGTCCATTTGTCCGAGAATGAGTGTCCAAGACCGGCGTTCCAAAATCCATTTTTTTAATACATCACATAATTCATCCACGTGTCACAATATGATCGCAACACTTGGCGAGCGTGCACACGTCCAACCTGCACAAAACTCCAAATTTTGCCAGTTGCCCAAAAATTTCAGCGGGCGATAACTTTTGTAAACGAGCTCCGTTTCCTGCAAATAAACTGTCGTCGGAGTCGTATAATTTTTCTCCACGCTTTAAAAATGACTGCAACAATTTCTGAGAAGATCTTAGATCGGTGTTTCTCTATGAGGATCCTCTGGATCATTCCTCCCCACTGAGAAACTTTTGGACCCCAAAAGTCAACCTAATTGGTGAATAGGTGAGGGTATTTCTTCCTCACCTTTCCGGTTTCCATCCATTTTTCCTTGTTCGGATGCATGCCTCTGAACCCAACATGAAGATATTCAATATCACCCCTTCGCGAAGTTCTTACTTTCTTGTCCAAAATGATGTCTTCCTGCAACTCATCAAGATACTCAGGAGCAAAATCATCAATAGAAGGCATAATGTTTGAATCATCATGATCAACAATCATAGGTGGTTCATACAATCTTAAATTCTCAACATTTACAACTGAGTAGATTTGCATATATGGAGGTAAATCTAACCGGAAAGCGTTGTTACCAATTTTTTCCAATATTTGGAATGGACCATACCGTATAGGTTTCAATTTTTTACCTTCACCTGTCATTCTTTCCTTGCTGATGTGAAGGCAAACTGAATCACTAACTTTGAACTTGTGATCAGTTCTATGTTTATCATGCCTAGCTTTGTACTTAGCCTGGCTTTTCTCCAGTTGCTCATGGACATACTGATGAACCTGTTGTATTCTCTGCACAAATCTTTTAGCCTTGTCAGAATCACTTGCACCATTAACAACAGTTTCATGTCCATAATATATATCTAATGGAGAATTAGGCAGATATCCATAACAAGTCTCAAATGGAGACTTCAAAGTAGAAGAATGTAAGGCACGATTATAAGCATGTTGCACATAATAAAGATGTTCATCCCACAATTTAGGATGTTTGCTACTATAGCCCCTAAGTAATTGTACCACTGTGCGGTTTACAACCTCTGTTTGACCATCAGTCTGTGGATGAAAAGTAGTGCTCTTTTTCAGTTTTGTGTCCATTAACCCCCACAATGTTGACCAAACTTCCCCAAGAAATCTAGAATCCCGATCAGATATGATTGAAGTAGGTAAACCAAAATAAACCCAAACAAACTGAAAAAATAAATGTGCAGTTCCCTCACCAGTTATTTGTTTAGTACATGGAACCAACCCACACATTTTTCTAAATCTGTCCACTACCACATATAAGTAATCATGTTTTCTCCGTGTCATGGGCAATCCTCCCACAAATTCCATGGAAACACTTTCCCAAGGCCGTGTTGGAACAGGAAGAGGAGTGTAAAGTCCTAATTTCCTGTTACTTGGCTTTCTTGTGGCACAAAGAACACATCCCTTAATATATCGGTTTACATGTTCATGCATTCTAGGCCAATAGCAATATTTTTGTAAATGTGCAACTATCTTACTTACACCAAAATGCCCTAAAATAAGAGAAGTATGTGCTTCCCTAATCATATGCACACGCTCATTTTCTAGAATACAAAGTTTTCCAGAATGATATAACAATCCTTCATGCAAATGATAATCTTTTTCTCCTACTTGTTTCCCACTTACTAAATCATCATACACTTCTCTAAAATCAACATCATTTGCATATTGTTCCTTGTAACTAACATGAGCCAAAGAACTATGCTGAAAAAGGATAGATGCTACTACCACTGGTGGTCTGGACAACATGTCGGCAACCTTGTTTTGAATACCTTTTTTATACCTGATTATAAGATGAAATTGTTGCAAAAATCCCATCCACCTGAAATGTCTAGACTGCTGCAATTTGGTTTGTGTTTGTAAATATTGAAGCAGTTGACGGTCAGTATGGATAATTGTTTCTTTTCCCATTAAATAATGCTTCCATTTTTTAACACTTTGAACCAAAGCATACAACTCTTTATCATAAGTTGGATAGTTTCTTACCGCACTTGTAAAGGTTTCTGAATGGTAACACACTGGTCGTTTGTTCTACATCAAAACTGCCCCTATTGCGTAGTCACTAGCATCCGTCTCAATCTCAAATGAATGTTGTAAATCCGGAAGTGCCAAGATCGGAGCGGTACTTATCTTCTCTTTCAGTGTATCAAATGTTTTTTGTTGTTTTCCTCCCCACTGAAAGACCTGTTTAATACTTGTCAAAGCATGCAAAGGAGATGCAATATATGAGAAGTTAGCAATAAATTTCCTCCAGTACTGAACTGCACCTAGAAAACTTCTAACTTCTGTCACATTTGTGGGTCTAGGCCATTTCACAATAACCTCTATTTTTGCAGGATCAATTTTTAATTCTCCATTTCCTACAATATACCCCAAGTAAATTAAAGATGTTTTACCAAATTCACATTTTGACATCTTCAAATACAATTTCTCTCTCCTTAGTGCATCTAAGAATTTCTGGATGTGTTTAATATGTTCATCCCATGATTTACTGAAAATAAGAATATCATGTAAGTAGACAATAACGAAATTATCAATGAATGGCCTAAAAATTTCATTCATAACTCTCATGAATGTTGCCGGTGCACTGCACAAACCAAAAGGCATCACTAACCATTCAAACAATCCCTGTTTTGTTTTAAAAGTAGTTTTCCAAACATCACCTTCTGCAATTCTTACTTGGTGATAACCACTTCTTAAGTCTAACTTAGTGAAATAAATTGCATTTCTTAATTGATCCAGTAAATCATCTATTCTAGGAAGAGGGTAACGATTCTTTATAGTAATCTTGTTTAAAGCACGGAAATCAACACACATTCGCCAAGTGCCATCCTTCTTAGGAACCAATATAATTGGTGAACCACATGGGGATGTACTTGGGCAAATTATACCTTGAGCCAAAAGTTCCATTACCTGTCTCTTGATTTCCTCATTCTCTACTACTGACAACCTGTACATTCTGATATTGGGAAGAGGTGCATCCTGAAGCAACTGTATCTCATGTTGAACCCCTCTTTTGGGAGGTAGACCTTGTGGATCCTGAAAAACATCATCAAATTGAGAAACAATTCTTACCAATTCATCCTTATGTTTTAGATCGCAAGTCTCAAAATCCATCTCATTTTCTTTTTCCTTGGCTTTGACCACCATGAGCACAAAACTTTTACTTGAGTTGACAAGCCTTTTCATTTGACCTGCAGTTACCAAGGATAGATTATTCTTTTCACAGTGAGCTCTAATAATAAACTCAATTCCATCCTTTACAAGCAAATATTTATTTTCTTCCCTATAGAAGATTGCTTTACGATCATACAAATAAGGACTTCAAAAAACCACCCCACAAATATCCAAAGGAACTACATCCAATTCAACCTCATCAATAAACTTGTTTGTAATGGAAAATCTGAAAGTACAAGTTTTAGTTACCTGCAGTTTTGCATCATCACAAACCCAGCCCAAAGGATAAGGCTTAGGATGTGGTGTAGTTTTGAGCCCTAGTTTTTTAACAACCTCCTCTGAAATCAAATTAGCTTGAGATCCACTATCAAAAAGAGTATCAATTTTCGTATGCTTTGAAATTACTCTAATATGGAAAAGCTCATTTCTTTTCTTATCGTCAGGTGTAGTTTGTTTACTAGAAGAAGACGCAACATCTGTAGTGCTATTGTTGGAAATTGAAAGAGTTGATTTACCTTGTAAACCCATAGCTGTGATTTTGGTTTCATCACCTGAATCAGAACCAAGATCATGCACTACGATGTTTGTTTTCTTTTCTTTTCCTTTCTTAACCATCCATTTAGGCTTCTTTTCAAGATGTAATTTCCAACATTTAGACTCATCATGGTTTTTTTTACAATGATTACAAAATGGTTTTTCATCTTCCTTCTTAACAGTAGAGTTTGTTTTATGCTTACCCTTTCCTTTTCCTTGTTCTTTCAAACCTTTTCCTTCAGATTGCTTGTTCTTCTAATTAAAAGAAGAGAAAGAGGACTCCTTTGTCATTTTCCCTCGTGCTTCCAGATGGGTTGCTTGAACACATACTGCATCAAGATTAGTAGTACCTAAAACAAGTATCATATGCCTTAGATAACTATGCAATCCACCAATATATTTGAGCAGTGTTTCTTCTGTGTTTAGGGAAATTCCCAGAGTTAGAGCCCTTTTCCTAAATTCTTGTGTGTATTCTTAAACACTTTGTCCCTTAGTTTGTCTTAATGTTTTCCAATCCATCATAGCTTGTTGCTTATAACCAAGAGGATAAAATTGTTGCCTAAGATTTGAAACAAATTCAGACCAAGAAGTGATTTCTATACCTTTGTTTTCTTCTACTTCCTGAAGCTTACTCTCCCACCAAATGAGTGTTGTTCCACCCATCCGAAGAGTTGCCAGATGAATCTTTGCTTCATCATCAGCAATTCTATGAACCCTACAATATACTTCTATTTGCTTGACCCAGTTATCCAACTTCTCTGCATTTAGCTCTCCAGTATACATAGGCAATTCAAACTTGATATCTAACTTTAATGAAAGAAAATCAGATTTTAAGGAGTCTCTTTTTGGAATGTCAGAACTAGAGCTTTCTTCTTTCTTACCTTCACTAGTCCCCTTTTCCCTTTTCCTTTCTTGGTACATTTCCTCCACCATTTCCTTCATCTGTTGGAAGGATTGACAAAAATTTTGTTCCACTTCCTCTCGATCCGCCATTGTAGGACTTCGAGATCGTCTGGTACCAATTTTGGGATCTCCTTCAACTAATTCTCCTTCACCCTTCTTAGATCGAGACCTTGTTAACATCCAACACACAACTTGCAATCTAAAACACGTTAAACTGAACCAAAAATCAGTCAAAACCAACTATGATACCAATGATCTGAAAACCAAATTTAACTAGCAATTGTGTACACACATTTTCTTGCTTTGTACTGATTTTCGATGTAAAAATTGTGCATTATTTCTTTTTGTATTTTTAATAAAAGAATAAAAACTGCAAGTACTATGAAAATACTGAAAGAAATGAAGAGGATTCACCAGCAACGTGACGCAAAAATTGATAACGGAGTTCGGCACTTGAGGCCTACGTCTCCGGGTCTAGTTGAATGGGACCGATCTATTAGAATCTTGAAAATAATCCTTTACAAAGAATTCTACAAAATTCTAACCTTCTCATAGTCTTCCTCTGTCGAAAATAATAGAGGTTGCTTTTTACATCTTCTTCAAACTCCACTCCTAGCTCAAGATATGAGCATTACAATATTAGTACACAGTCTCGAATGCATTACAAATAGAATATCGCCCTTCTTATATTGTTTGTGCACCTCCTAGCATGCTGGCTAGGCGCTTATATTTTTACTTGGCCCACCCGAGTTCCATTCTCCTCCTTGTTTTTGATCAAATCCTTTGGGATAATTATCCCACATTCGGCGCATGAAGACTAGGACAAGGGTTAATAAAGTAGGTGGGCGCAGTTTTTAGATTGGCTAGAAAGCCGCCTTAGCCTATGTGATAGGCGCTTGATTTGGGGATGCACATTTGTTTAATGGCGCTTGGTTTAATTTTAGGCGCTTATCCCATAGCATATGCGATAGACAATCTAAAAAATTGCGTGGAAAGTTTAGACATATGCGTGGAAAGTGGAATATATAATGTGTTGAATAGTTTGAGAAATGTGGCGTGGAAAATTGCAAATAGGTTATAAGGTGTGGATAATTTAAATAATACATGCCCATTGTCCCACATGCATGGCACAAAGGCAAATATATAGGTTTATATACACAATTTGGTTGAATGGTTGAATGAGAAGGAGGCCAAGGCACCCCTCCATAATCGAGTGTGTCGAACCTGGCTGAGGGCCCCCAGCCAATAAATAGCGGGGTCCATTTGTCCGAGAACGAGTGTCCAAGACCGGCGTTCCAAAACCCATTTTTTTAATACGTCACATAATTCATCCACGTGTCACAATATGATCGCAACACTTGGCGAGCGTGCACACGTCCAACCTGCACAAAACTCCAAATTTCGCCAGTTGCCCAAAAATTTCAGCAGGCTATAACTTTTGCAAACGAGCTCCGTTTCCTGCAAAAAAACTATCGTCGGAGTTGTATAATTTTTCTCCACACTTTAAAAATGACTGCAACAATTTCTAAGAAGATCTTAGATCAGTTTTTCTCTGTGAGGATCCTCTGAATCACTCCCAAACCTCGGTAAGACAACGTGGAAATTGTATAGTACTCTTAGTGTACAATCTTCAACACTTTCACATATGAAAACAAACTCCACAACCTAACACATTTTAAGTTGAAAAGGTGGGTCGGGAGACATACCCGATCACCTTATATAAAAAAGACTTTAGGTCCTCATTTTATATATTCAGGAAATATATCAAAGGTGTGCAAATCAAGTGATTTGATTTTACCCTTGGAAAATAGAGTTTCAAAGGAGGAGGTGATCTTACTGGATGTAAAATAAGTTCTCTAAAGTAAAAGGTTATTTTCAAAGTGGTTTTTACTCTATTGAGGTTTTCCACTATAAATATTGTTTCACCCGTGTTATTTATTTCTTGTAAGTATTTCTTTATTTATTTATGTTATGATGTAATCTTTATTTAAATATTTATTGTAATATTATGTAATATGTAAGTTGATTAATTTTTTATTTATTAGAATCCTCAAATTCTAACAGATCCTAGATGAGTTCGGAGGTGAAATTTTATATGATCTTGACTGAAAAATACTTAATAAATTTAATGGTGATCGTTTAGAGCTCAAATTATTATTAAATCACCTTAAAATTCCCCCTTTGTTTCTTAGGATCGCTAGTTGTGTGCCGGAAGAATGAGTTTCCTAGGGAAGTGTATGATGTTTCACAATGTCTCATTTTTTCCACCATTTCGGGCATGAAAAATACCTTCCACAGGTACTTTTTTGGCTCTTTATTATTTACGAATCTCACAGAATCATTTTTATAGCTTAGGCACTCCTTTGCGGTGTATGCTCCTTTTGGCCTGAAAACCAATTTTTACTGAATCAACTTCAAAAAAGATCTATTGAATTGATCCCGATGCATTCAAACCATTTGGAACATTTCAATCCTCCTTTTTTGATGATGAATTTTCCTTTTTATCCAATTTATATTTTTAATATGCCTTGCTAGGGGCACATGCTATTTTTAGTAAGTGCACTGCAGGTGTCAGATTGTAACAAAACAAGTCTTGAAATTCTAGGTTTTATTTCGGGGTTCCACACACCAAACTTTTGGTAATTTATTCATCTAATAAAGTGGGAAAATAAATTATATTTTCATCAGAAGGGGTGAAATACTGATAAAAACACATCCCTCCATATCCCTAAAAAAATAGGGACTTCATGGTGCAAAACCTAGTTTACACGAAACTAGATTTTTTAATGATCATTCCCTCCAATGTTCAAGTGATTTCACCCATTGGAACCTTGAGAAGTGAAGAGGTATCTCACTTCCTTTTTCACCGATGTTCTTCATGTGACAAGGAATAATAGTGATAGAAAACATATCCCTCCATATCCCTAAAAAATAGGGACTTCGTGACGTGAGAACTAGTTTACATGAAACAAGATTTTTCAATGATCATTCCTTCCAATTTTCACGTGATTTCACCCACTAGAACCTTGATAAGTGAAGAGGTAGCTCAATTTATTTTTTTCTTTTGTTCTTCATGGTGACCATTAATGTAGTATTCAATCTTCATATATTACAGAGGTGGTGATGGAGGAGAATGAAGTTATTTTTAATTGAGAATGAGAGGGAGGCTAGGAAAAATCATTTAGGAGCTAAATTTTGGGTGCATGAGGAACCACAAGGCTTAAGTGGGCTGAGGTAGTTTTTTTACCCTATGTCATTTTTTTAAAAGGATGAAAGGGACATCAATTTCCACTTCGCACCTCATCGTGACACTTGGAAATCATCCGTGTTGGGAGAGGGAAGGCTCAAACTTAGCTCAGGGGATTAACTGGCAAATGTGAGGTCATATTAGTGTTCTGGGGGCTAAAAAATGGCTGGGAAAATTTTCATGTCCCTTTGCTAAAGGGAAAAAAGGGAAATCAAAATCCGCCAAGCTCTAAGAGATGACATGTGTCCACTTCAAAAATTGGCTAACTACGAGAACTTAAGAGCAAACTTGTGAAGGTCATATCTAGAGTTCCCAATATAGTTTCAAGGTGAAATTTTATATCAATTTGACTTAAATTTTCCTTTTAAATCCAACAGTGGGGGTATCATCTCTTTATTCATCAATTTAAGCCCTAAAAAAATAGATTTTTTTCTGGCTCCATGACTTAGCATGAGAAAAATTAGTTATAGACATATTACACCTAGGTGTTGTGAAAAATATGATTCCACCATATTGTAGATATTTCAATTCACTTTACAACGATGTATTGTTTAGCTCCTAACTCCTTCCAAATCTCCCAAAATGGCTTCCCAAAGTTTAGTATCTTTTTTGGCCCTTTGCACTGCCAAGTTGAATTTTCCTCCTCCCTTCTTCTCTATGGGGTTGCACTAGTCCTGGGAAGGCCAGTTGTAGCTCTTCACAAAACTTCCCAAAATTGGCATTCTTAAAGAACTCCTAAAATCACCTAAGGGGCTTGACTTGACTTTCCTAATTCACCTAGGGGAGAGATTTGACATCCACTGGAGGGTCATTGGACTGGCTAGCTAAGGCTAGTATTAAGAGTAGGTAAACCTGAGGTGTCTCGGAAAGGTGATATTTGAAAATTTTGACACACGGGATCATTGTCATGCTTGAAAATTGTAAATTTTCCTATTGCACATTTGCATGAAAATATAGTCAGTGATGAAGAATAGACCTACAAAACCCCAATCTAAGAACTAAAACCCTTAAAAAATAAAGATGCAAATGAAGGAGTCAGACTGTCCTCAGCAACTACAATGGTGGACTTACTAACTAAGCATTGCACTACATTTAAGACCCAAATGTAGTTCTATTTGTGTGTATGAAAGTCATGCCCTAGATGATCTTGTGTCAGTCACACTTTTTGAGGTAGTGAGATATAAATAGATGTATAAATGTAATAAAATGGTGGATGGAATAGAATAAATATCCCTCATATGTAGTGTGATGCAAATGAACCAGCCTTTTCCCTTGTGATGGAGCTTGATAGATGAAAATGGAGCTCTAGATGCCTTGGATGGAATGCAACCTTAGGTGATGATAGGAGTGCCTAGTGCTTGTCCCCTCATTATGGTCTCATAAATTTATATTTATATGGTTCTCTTGTTCTAATTTCATAATTAGCCTTGAAAAGGCTGACCACTAAAAATATGGAAAGCCCAAATGGCAAGAAAGTGCCCAAAAGATGGAGGTAAAGTAGGAAAAGGATCAGGGGACCCTAAATGGGACCAGGGCACTTGGGGCGCTCCAGTATAGGTCTGGCCACCCTTGTCAAAGGTATAATGATGCAAAACAACAAAAAAATATTGGAAAGTATGTGCTGAAGGTCGGTAGTGATGACATAAAGAAAAATAAAATGGCCAAAGGATATGGGTTAATTAGTACTTTCTTCACTCAAAAACCATATGAATAGTAGTATAATACCAGGACTAAATAATACCCAAAGTGCATGATTTTTTGTCTACATTTTCTCCCACTTTATTTTGGTGAGTGGAACACTCAGTAACATAAAGTAGATAGAGATGTATACCTGATGTGCATGAAGAGTGATGTGGAAAGTGTGCTAAAGACTAGACAAAGCATGGAGAGATAGAAAGATGAAGCATGGAAACTAAAGATGCAAAAGAGAATGATGAGAGTGAACCTAGGCAGAAAACGTGTGTGTGATGTACTTGTTGAAATTTTTCACACCCTGTGTGAAAAAGGTGAACTTGAAACTTTTAAGTTTCTCATATTGATCAAGTCAGAGGTTTGACTATGTTTGGGACAACCATCTGGGGAAAAACATACAAATTTTTAATTGTTTGGTTTTCAACAGTCTTGGGAAGTCACGTTTGGATCAAACTCCAAATAGGCTACACTTACAGAACACCATGTTTCATAGATGCAGCCATTCCATTTGAAACCCTCGTCAGAGCTAGGGTAATAGCCATAAATGACCATTGTAAGGCATTGAGAAAGGTAGGAATGGAAACATGTATTAGACACAAAGTTTATAAAGCTGCGGATAGGGTGTGAAATAAATTTTATTCATCCAATGAGCATCAAAAGGTACATTTGATTTTAATTTATTTCCATACTTAAGTGAATTATTTAAGTGTGTTGAGTTGTATAAGTTCATTATGATCCCTTCAAATGAAGGAAGTATAGAAAAGAAACATATACATCTCATTACACAAAAATAGTTCATATATTCATATGGAATAAAATTACAGTGAACCCACACAAGCCGTGGGACATAACTTGTATGTACTGGAAATAAAAGATGCATATAATTAAATCTAAAAGCAAATGGAGAGAGAAGAAACCCATCACCACCTGTTTGGGTCAGTTCTCTCGTGCTTTTGGCTTTGCTTCATTTTAAGTTTCTTCTTCCTCTTCGCAGTTCCCAACGACAGGTACCTATGAAGGGAAATAAAGGACAGTATATATTGTTAGAACTTCGGGTTTGGTCTATATCCATGTGTTTACATTTTTATGTAACTGAACCTTTTAAAGAAAACACATACAAGATACATGAAAGACAGAATCAAAGGGAGCATCTCATAGTACAATTGAATCTGGGACAAGTAAAAAAGGAATTCATAAAGCAGAATGTCCTTTTAGCAAACAATCAAATGAAAGAAATGAACAAAGTATTTTTGCAGCAGATGATGAAGGTACAGGTTACCATCAATTTCACAAAGACAAAAACATATCTGCAAATGAGTTAGGATCATAAAATTCAAGTACCAAATCAATAATAATTGATCAAGTTACATTGGAGAAGAAAAATCTCATTCAAAGCGCTAAAAATGGAAAGAATCAAGTACAGGAAATGTTGATATTATTTTCAGATCTGAAAGAGTAAGGAAAATATTTTCATTTCATTACTTTCAAATAAAAACATCACTATTTTTCAAGATGTTAATACAAATTCCTCAAAATCTACAGGTTTCATGATCATCATACATGAAACATCATTGAATTCTGAAGACAAGCGGGCCTTCAACTTGCAAAATGGAAGTTATCTTCAGTAATGGTACGATCTCAAAAACAAAGTAGTCTGCATGTATAGATGTCTTAAAGCGATTCTTTTAAAGAAATACAAGTCCAAGTATAGTTCCAGAGATGACTTAAGAAATGCAACTCCAACTTATGAGTTTCAGGTACAAATTATAGAGTACGAGCTTCAGCTATCAAGAAAATTTGAAAACTCAAACATGGTCCATTAAAATTTTTCTGCTCAGCTGTGTAACTCAAATGGTGACTCCAAGGGAGAGAATATTGAACATATACGGTCAAGTAAATTTTCCATTTGTCAAGAAGACAATCCTCTAATAAAGGATCTTCATCAAGCTGTAAAATGTCTCTACTAAACTTTACACAAAGGATGTTCATTTTCTAATGGAACTTATCCAAAATGCAAAAGATAATGACTATCCACCTAATGTGGAATCCTCATTAGAGTTCTTTATCACAAGCAGATATATCACAATTGTGGGGGGCCTTAAAACTCTCCTGGTATTTAACGTTGAGATGGGCTTCACCACCAACAACATCAAATATCTTTGTAGTGTAGGAAGATCCACAAAAAAGGGTAAAAAACAAGGATCATATATTAGCAAAAAAAGGAATTAGTTTTAAGAGAATTTTCTTAGTAACGTAGCCTTACATTTTTAGTAACGGATATCAAATGAGATTCATTCTAAGGTTATTTTTTATGTCTAAAATTAAAAACCCTCTATTCTTGAAGATAAAATAAAAATTTTAACACAATTTCTATATCTAAAGAAGTAGTATTTTAGACTATTAAAGATAAGCAAAGTGAACCATTCATTCTTCATCTACCCTCCAAAGAGAACCCCAAGTCAAGAAAGCCCAATGAGAAGTTCATCTACTACATGTGGAAATAGAAATTTCCAGTGATGACCCAAAATAAGGTGGAAGGAAGGGATGAGGTAGACAATTGGGTTACAACACTGGATTTTCCTCATCAAGAACGGGTTACTACAAGAAATAAAATAGGTGCATGGAGAGTATCATATAGGACAACACATGGAACGAAGAGCTGAAATGTGTTCATGGTTCCGTACGAACCAATCTCGAGACACAAGAAGTCATATTATGTGAACACTGATTCTACACACCCTTGCAAGCTCGTAGAATACTCCCTGCCTTCATAAATATATTACAAAAGGCAACTAACCAATGTGGTTTTTAGAAGCCCAGTGCTCTATGGTCTAGTGGATTTTTTGTAGTAAACCCTTCATGGAAGCTATATTCAAGAAAACCAATAAAATACATAGGGATGCAGTTAATAAATAAAATACCCAGAGTAGGTATAAGCATGTTTTCAATTACCCACATCAAAAAAATGTCCAAATCTGAAGTTGAAGGCAGAGTATGCATGAACAAAGAAAACCCTTCAACAACGTTACCAATCTTCATATTTATCATTTTGAACAAAAAGAATGATACCCATTTATATTTAAGGTAAATACTAAAGATATGGTGTCGTTTTTGAAAACCCAGAGATCTCAAAAAAACAACAGAAAAAATTTTTCCCAGAAGAGAAGTAAAAAAGATATATCAAGTCAAGTGAAGCATATTTAAAAGAAGAACTCGAAAATAAAAATAGAGGGTCTGAGTATTTACAAGTTCTCATCCAAGGTACAAACTATCAAGTAGAGGCTAAGTATAAAATAAATATTTTTTTAGATTCCTAGATCTATAAAGAGAACAAATAGAGAAGCTCGAAACCTCCATAATTTTCATTAATATGAAGTACACGAAGTTTCCAAATTTACAAAATAACAAAAAATATCAATTCACGGTCATAAAACCAAGAGAAGATTCACAGAAAATACACTACCTAGGAGTTTAAGCTTCAAACCCTTGTCATCAGCTGTGTCTAAGTTTTAGTGCAAAGCCCATTAATGGGATTTCACATCTGAGGAAACAGAGAGTGAAGGTTTGAAGGATTGCATCCATGGCATCAAATAAAAGATGGACCATTAGAATAGAACATCCAGAGCCCCCTTATGATAGTAGACCCAAGTTTCATGAAGTGCTATTATAGGTTCCAAGTAGTGAAGCTTCAAGCTCTTAACAATGGTGGCCAAGAGATCACACAAAAGGCTTCAAACCAGAAGATCACAGAAATATCAAATAATTGAAAAGAAAATGCATAGAACTCTCTAAGCACCTCAAAATGGAACGATACCAAGCTCAAAAGCTTCATCAATGGTGACCTCAAATTTTCCACATATTTTTCTTAGCTCGAGTAAAGATCAAGTTAGAATGCAAAAATGACTAGGGTTTGGAGTTTAACTCAACCCAAGTTATGAAAGTATGCACATGTCATAGGGTCAGAAACCCTAATTATAACTTGAGTAAATGATGTCACCGACAAAATGATAAAGGGGTGAGTCACTGTGGAAGGGGGGGAGCCCACATCATTTTCATTCAAACAAAAATAATTGCATTGACCGAGTAAGGTCTTAACATACACATTTGAATAATGATAACCAAAAAGTAAAATTTACCGTTTCCCCACCTTTTCCCCATTTTTCCATAATTGATTAATCAAAGGGGGAAAAACCATGTGTATGTAATAATTTTACCAAAAGGTGGTCAAATATTCCAATCAAACCAAATAAATCCCATGATACGGTGACAAAGACTATAGTCTAGGCAATATTAACCAAGGAGAACACCTTTTCAAACAATGATAATCCAAAAGGTGGTCAAACAATGCAATATACGCCAAGGGTCAAAATCAAGTGGTTTGAATAATATAATGATATTCAAAAGGTGTTAGGTCATATTGTTATGTCATATCCATGGTGGTCAAAAGGAGTGGACATTCCAAATAAAGACAAGTGCTCACAATTAAAGGTGGTCCCCATCATGATGGAATATATGGGTGAATAATTTTGCCAAGTATTGCAGATTAATAGAATTTATTTTACTCACTTCCAGGGAGATGATTTCTTGCATGCCTTCATAAAAGGACAGAACAGATAAGAAGACAAATTTGCATGCACCTAGAAGGAGACTTTCTCATCAAGTTTTATTTTTAGCATTATTCACCCATGCTTTTTCTTAAAAATTGAATGGTCAAATGCATTGTGATTGAATGATACTTTTGTAACCAAAGGATATTAATGCCTCTTTGTATTAGTTTTCTATTAATGCATGGGCGAGTATAGCCTTAGTCTATTTTTCAGAAGGGTGGGTAAATTAATTTTTCTATATATTGTGTGCCTTGGCAAAGCACAAAGAGGAGGACTTTTTAGATACAGGAGTGCTGAAGCAATTTTTTGCCAGTTTTTCCCTTTGAATGTGAAGTATTTTCTACCTTTCCAATTATTTGCAGTCTTGTGTATGTTTCCATTAATCTTGTGAATTTTAATTCCCTGATTAATTATCTTACCTTGTTGCAAATTCAGTAATTTCTACATGATATTAATGTGTATGTGTAACTTAGTAGTATTGTTGTGATTTTATCCCTCAATATATCAAAGTTTTTACCCTTAATTATCTTCAGAAAACTATTGGCATGTGCATCAGAAATTCATTCCATATCAATTGTGCATGTACTCAGTCAAAGACATCATACAAGTTTAATGTATCACCTCATTTTTAATTTAATTTTTACAGTCATCTTTTACCCTTAAACCCTGGAAAATCAGTCTAGGATACATCAATAAGGAACTAGACTTTATACCAGAGACTCACCTCAAAATAGGTATACCCACAGACCTGAGGTGTTTCCATTGTATCTACGAAAGAGAGAGATAAAAATTTGCAAGCTTAGAGCACCTACAACCATCTCTCTATAGTGTGCACTTTTGAGAGATAGCAATTTTTCGCATGCCCGGT
This sequence comes from Taxus chinensis, assembly GCA_019776745.2. Lineage (NCBI taxonomy): Eukaryota > Viridiplantae > Streptophyta > Pinopsida > Cupressales > Taxaceae > Taxus > Taxus chinensis. The sequence goes on from CM034156.1 coordinate 31,027,114, forward strand.
GGGACGAGGATGAGAAACTACTCTTGATGCATTATGAAGATTCAAGATCTAAAGTAGAACTCATCTAGCGACTCCGTAAATCTGATTCTAGATCAGTACATCACTTTTTCAACATCATCAAATTTTCAGCTGCAGTTTTCAGGTATTTTTTCAATAAAATCATATTTGTTTATTTGTTGTTATCAACCATTTTTATGAGCAACAAACCTATTGTTCATAGTTTCATTATTTTATGAGGTCTTGCAACCATGAACCCTCATTTTCAACAGTATTATCAGCCAAGCCAGCAGCCCTTTTATCTGATTTCCCCTTTAGACCAGTTTCATAACCCCTATAAGAATCAATATCCTTATGACCCAAACCATGGAAATCAGTATGAGTGTCAATATGATGATCATTATGTTTTTTAAGGTCAAAGTTATGCAGAGGCTTATGTTGAATGTGAAAGGCGAAGAGATCTTGAAATTGAGCTTAATGAACTTAAGCAATCATTTTTAGATGTCAAGGAACTATACGAGAAATCATTAGCAGTGAAAATTTATAGGCATCAAGTTATGGAACCCTATCAAAAGAGTTTTCCCACTTACCTTCCCTATTAGAATTCAATGCCTATATGTTCCCCTTGTTAGCCAAAGCAACCCGTTCATCAAATTTTAAATTATCAGGCTACTGTAATTCCTACTTTTCCTACCTCGTAATTATGCATTAAATCCAAAATAAAGTGTCCAAATTGGCATTCAGATCTTGTCCTAAAAACAAAGTTTGTACCCTTGCCTCTCTTTAAGGAATTTCCAGTTAATGCTGAGATTAGTCTCACCCCTCCTTTACTAATACTTCCAGTCCAGGAAAAAGAGGATCATAATATCATTTAGGAAGGAAAAAAAGATGAAGAAAACAATAGGTTGGAGTGTTTACACAACGTTGAGCAATGGGCTTCTAAGTTTCAGTTTGATCATACTCCAGAATCAGAGGATCAACCCATTCAAAAGGTACAGTCCAATTTTTCAGTAGATATAAAGTAAATTAGGGATGATCAGCCATCTTTGTGTTCCAAGAATAGTGTGCATGAAAGCACCATAAGTCCCTTGTCAAATAAACACCTTGAACATATTCACCTAACCATGGCCCCTTTCATCCCACTCTAATATTAATTTAATTAAATTAATTCATTATCCTCACAATATTTATTATTTAAATATCCTAATTGGATAATGCCCATATATCCACCTCACCTATACACCTCATCTAGCCACCTCACCCTAAGACCTATTCTTTAGTATGTTGCCATAACTAACTAAGACCTACCCAAACCCTAAAAATCAAAGCCTATATTCCCTCTAACCACATTCCTCCCGTTAGAAGGGAAGCTTCCATTCTAATCGTGCGGGTGCAAAATGAACGAGATCCCAGAAAATCAAGAGGATCTGCCCAGTTTAGTAAACCTAAGAAATCCCACCCTAACCGACGTCAGTTACCCTAAACTGCCGCCGGTCAACCCAAAACCTCCGTCGGTTACCATTTAATCCCTAAAACAACCTTATTTTGAGGTTGGGACTTTTCTGAGAGGTTGGCACATCTTCTGAGAGTGAGAGACGAAACCAGAGCTGCATGCAAGCAAAACCAACATTCATACACGCATCAGAGCATCCACTGCCAGCACCTGAAGCAACCACAGAGCCATTTGCCTTCACGGGAGCATCTGGGGAAGCGCCTACACCACACCAAGTTCCTTTCATTTGATCACCCACCATTACCAACCAGACATCAAGCTCGTGCAATAGTAAGTGTTTTATTAACCAGCACTTGTCCATTGCCATTTTTAGTAGATTCTTTTACTTTTGTTATTAGTTTTTGCTCCCATTTCCATTTACCCACCATTTACCTCCATGCAAACTTGACCATTCCTTCACCCACACCCTTGAACTACCCATACTTGGATTTTAATCACCCCTGAGTATACCTAAGACCTACACAGACCCTGCCATAGCCCTCTCCATTTCCATTTAGCCTTGGATCTACCCTCACCTCAAACTTTTATTGAGTTTCCTGTACCCCAACCACACCGATGCCGGTTACCCACAACCGTCACCAGTTCACTTAAACCGACATCGGTCCTATCAGACCGACGTCGGTCTCTGTGTTTTTTACCATCAGACCAAGAACAGAGCCTGAACTCTTTACCCAATACCCAAAACAACCCAGAACTTGACCCTGACCAGTACTAGTACCCTGACAAACACCTTGACCCTCAGATTCAGTCATAGCTTAGCCTATTGTGAACGAATTTTCTTATTGTAGATGAATGAGATACCTAAATTATTTTGACTACAGTAAGGATTTCCTTTATTGTTAGCATTAAGTTGTTTTAAACAGTGGATTGACAGTCGTCTAGGGAGTATCACACTTCCCGGATCTAGCATATGCTAGGCAGTCCACTGCATATACTGTTTAACTTTCATTTGGTGGTCTTGTTTTCCATTTCAGGTAGTTCCTCCAAGAAAAAAGGAAGCTCTCATGATCATCTGTGGATCAAGAAGTCATACCTGCGCAACAACCTACAACCAACATTTCGACAGGTATTCCTCCTAGCCCTTTACCCTTATCTGTTTCGTCAACATTCGAAGAAACGATCTAGAATCAGGTGAAACATTTTGGCATGCCCGGTGGGACCCATTCGGGGTTCTTTTGCATTCTTTCATTTCTAGGTGAAAATTTGCATGTTTTTTTCCTTTCTAAAAGGTTCTTACATTAAAATTTCTCCCTGGAATCTTCTCTTCTTCTATTGTCTAAAAGCAATCATATTTTGGTGCTTTAAAACGAACATTTCTTTCCTTTCATTAGTATCGCATTAGTGAAAGAGCATCCCTTCTCCTGTTCATCTTTTTGTGTCATCAAATTCAACATTTTGATTTGGGCTTAAAATTAATTGCATTTCATTCTACTTTACTGCATTAGCTCACATTAAATGAGGGAAACCTATACGCTGGAAGTCATGCCCAGCTAATGGTTGAAAAACAAATCATAGAAAAGAACTTTCTTTCTCTTTCTCTCTCTGAGTCTTACCAAACATCAAAAAATTGAAAAATAAATATACACACATTCTTAAACAACATCTCACCCGGAAGAAGCTGTAGGTGATCACATGATCACGGTACAGTGGGCACCCTGCTGGTTATCTCTGTCCAGTACCCCATCAGAGGATGGCCTGCCCCCACCATAACATAACCTAAAACCTCTCCTTGTAGATATCCTTCTTCGTAGGAAGCCATCCTCACCAAAAATTCTATTCTAAAGTTCATGAGTCAGTCCTTAAATAGCATAAGCTAAACAAACATAATAGAAAAAGCACTCTTAGGATCATATTTTTCTTAGTGTTTCTGCTTGGCTTGCATTTTGAGGTGAGAGGATTCGTTCTTCATTTTCTTATTTCCCCTTTACATGCTCCTCATCATAGTTGGTGTATTCCAACTTCATCTGAGTGTGCCTGGACCATATTCTCATCATTCTCAGAATTATGGGTTTGATTCCACATCTAATTTTAACTCACAACCACATTTTCTTCATCTCTATTTCAATTTCACAATAACCGGTGTCGGTCCAGTGACTTTCGTCGGTTACCTTCTAACCATCGGTTTCACCCAACCGGTGCATTGGTTTACTGTGATTTTGGTTAACCTACTCAAAAGGACACCCGCTTCACCTTCTTTGTTGTTCAGAGCCTCTGTCACTCTCAGCATATTCACTTTCCAGGTAAATTCCATCAGCATCTTGCATACTTGGCAAATTATTGGCCTTTTACCTTGTTTTGACAAACTGACCATTTTCCATAGTGACCGACCGCGGTTAACTGTGACCGACGTTAGTTTACCCTAACAGGCATCGGTTAGCCTATGTAATTCTCCAGCTAACATTTTTAACCCCAATCCACCTGCCACCAATTGTTTCTCCTATCTCTACTCTATTTCTGGGGCATTTACAGAAAGCAATCCTACCAAGTCAGTACTTGTCCACATGGTGTTGACGCGTAGCCAAGAAAACACCCTCATATTCCACGCCAGCTGTCAACCACTCCCACCTAGCCCTTCACCACCTTCTATTTTATCACCCATGGATCCTACCCAACCTATCACTATCGCCACAGGGGATGAGGAGTTCACATGACTCCTTGACCAGAACCCTGCCACCTTGCAGTTTTATCTTTCCCACTCATCCACTCGAGATGCCTCGGGTCAGTTGATATATGGCATGCCCGTATCTATCCCCCCGACACTCGCTCCTACTTCTACTCCAACCTCCTCTGGCTCCGCGCTACCCGCACCTGCCTTGCCCCCAGTCGTTTCGTAGTTAGGCCCCATACCTGCTATGACTGCCGCGTATGCCACATCTATTACACCCACCACATCCAATATACCTTCACCAACCACCCAGAACATAACCTCATCCACACCTATTGTCTCACATATACCCGTAGCTACACAACCACCCCCGGTGTCGGTGACCCCTACCCCTTTTCAAAACATTGTTCTTTCTATTCCACAATCCTTAGCCCCCATTGCCACTAGGGTCACCACGACCCTTCCACCTCCATATACATACTATCAGCAGCCTCTCGTTTCATCTATCATTCATTCTAGGTACGTACCCCCTATTTCACTTCCTCCTTCTCAATCTACCTATATGGCATCACCATATACAGGAATGCCACCTCCATCATATGTCCAACACCAACCTCCTTACACTATAGGAGGTACCCAGCAATCACAACCTACCAATGACCTAATCAAGTTAATGATGGACAAGATGCAGACACTAGAGGCATCAGTTTTTGGCACATGAAATTCTCTTACCTACGATGAGATTTGTAATGAGCCCATACACCCATCCATTCCTATTCGTCCATATCCCGTACATTGGGAAATGCCTAAATTTAACCACTTCAACAGCAAGGAGGACCCGCAACAGCATTTTTGGTCTTTCAAACATGGGTGTTATCTTATTGCCCATGATGATGCTTTGCTCCTGAGGAATTTTCCCATGTCTCTGACTGGGCCGCATTAGACTGGTATAGTGGGTTGCCTAGACATTCTATCTTCTCATTTAATCAGGTAGCCCAAGCCTTCTTGGATCACTTCTCCATCAATGTTGTTAAGAAGGTTACCATGACTGACCTCTACTCTACGCGTCAATATGACGACGAATCTATCACATATTTTTTCGCTCATTGGCGTAGCCTGATCAATCAACTCACGTTCCAATTACCACAAACCGAACTCATAGAGCTCTTCACGTGGGCTTGTGCTAGACATATCTCACCGACCCTGTAGGTCCATACTTTTGAACCTTTGATGAGGCATTCACCATGGCACAAAAGCTAGAGATTCGGGCCATTGAAGACAGAAAATCCAACTACGAAATAAGAACTCGACATTCAAGTCAAATGATTCCTCTTCTTATTCGAAACCACATAACAATTATTCAAAATCCAAGGGAACCGCTAACACAGTGGTACTCAAGCCTGACCCAGCTCATCCCTCAAATCAAGCTAACCCCTCATCTAATCTCTCACCCATTCAGACTTTTCAATTCCCCAATTGGGGAACCTTATTCTTCTGTCTTAGAAAATCTCATTAAAGCTGGGGCCATCACCCTTCCTCCCATAAAGACACACACTGGTTTTGATCCTTCTCACCCCACACCCACGTGGTACAAAGAGCATGAATTCTGTAACTATCATCGAGTAAAAGGTCATAGTGATGGAAATTGCATCACTTTCAAAAACATTGTCCAAGAAATGCTCGAGAAAGGTGAATTAACCTTGGATAATCCTAACGCACCTGCCAATCAAAACCTACACATCTTCAAGAAACCCTTTCCTAATCATGCCCCTTCTGCTGATCAAACCAGAGAGACCTCAACTCATGATAGCCATACCCGTGAGGTCCATGCTATTTTCAGTGATGCACCCATTGCTTCCCAATTACCTCATATTCCTTCCATAGAGGAAATTCTAGCCCGAAGCCCTCCACCTACACTTGAACCCACTTCACCTGTTTCTCCACCCACAGAGGAACACCCTTCATCTCCTCCCTCACCCATGAAGGAGACTCCTGTTAACATCAAAACCATTTCACCTTTGGCTTCTCCACCTAGAGATCTATCACCTGTAGTACCTCTCCGACCCACGGAAGAGGCTTGTTTATCTCCTCCACCCACAGAGGAGCACCCATCATCTCCTCCACCCACAGAGGAGCACCCATCCTCTCCTCCACCTATCAAAAATCCAGTAGAAATGCCTTTACCTCTAGGTGCCCATTCTCCATCAGTTACCCAAGATCCTGTGGACTTACTTTCGGCTCTCTTACCCACAGAAGCTGAAGCTAGCAAATTCCCCATTTCTAAGACACATTTTACGGGAATTGCCATTGGATCCTCATCAGCCTCACCTACAACAGTGCCTTTCTCACATTTAGCCGATCACCTAGATTATGTGGATAGAGCCTTACTTTGGGGGCATCTTCTACTTCCTGTCTCCACACAAATGCAGATGTCACTTGCTGATACTTCCACTATATATCCAAAAATATTTCAGCTAATCGAACCAAACACAACCACAACTATCACAAATTCCACCACGATACCACTCATGGCTCAACTCACACCCCTACCCATAACCCAACATGCATCAAAATCCAAACCTACACCTACATCATCTTCCTCGCCTAAACCTATTACTACCTTAGGGGTCATCCCAACCGCCAGCCTTACTCATCCACCCATCAAATTAGATTTGGTTACATCCACCAAAGCCAACACCAAGTTCAATCCGGCACCCAAACAGAAGAACCCATCCCATAGATCTCATACTCTAACCTCACCGATCACACCTTCATCACCTTCACCACTTCCGTTCGTCTTAGGACCTCGCTCTTCCGGCATGGGTAAGAAATCTCTACCCGCCGGTACACTAAAAACACAGCAGCCCATTCCTCCCTCACAGACCTCTAACATACCCAAGTGCCCAACATGGCTTCCACCCACACCTGCAACATCTTTACCATCCATACCTCTAATACCATCGATCACTTCTTCACTACCCATGACACTTCAGTCCTCTTTCCCTCACACCTCCTGCATGACCATGCACCATCTACCTTCACAGCACCTCAGTTATCCCCATGGGTAACTCACCCTCTTCCACCATCCTACCTTTCCCTCTAGATTCTTGTGTGCCCATATCACCTTTACCCAAGAAGGTGCCACCTAAAGACAAAAATTTGCTACCCTCCAATAAGGTAGTCAAACCAACCACACACTCTCTTGCCAGTTCATCTACCATACCCCTACCCAAACAAACACGACCAACACCTAAGACCACACCAGCACCTAAAACCATGGCTCGACCTACTCCCCCTCATGCAAAGACCCTTCCTCTGCAATCAGCCACACCTACACCCAAACCCACTTTTATTTCCCATTGTGATCCACTAGCGGGATCCTATGCCAAAATCTTAACCAACCTCCTTGAAACTTTGTCATCACATTACCTGCCTCTCAGACCTTATGACCCTCTCAAGCCCAAACCAAAGGGGTTTGACGACACCAAAATTTGTGCCTACCATCGTGTGCCAGGGCACGATGTGGAGAACTGCAAGGCTTTAAAGACCATTCTTATCCAGTTGTGTCCTCCTGAAGAAAACTTTGACGATGATGACCTTCTCGATGAGGACCCCATTTCACCAGCACCCATTCTCACAGTTCTTCCCTCATTGCCTACTCAACAACCAAGACCTCCACCCCCACAACTCCTAGAGCCACCCCCAAGATTTGAAATTAACATGGTTCACATCAGAGAACTCGCCAAACCTCCACCCAAATGTCGGTGTGCCCAACTCATCTCACAAGGTTCCTTCCCACCCCTAGGCTTCTGCCCTTCTTGTCGCTATACCTTTCATGGCTTGCCTACCTCGCCCACCTCCCCACCTCAAATCAACATGATCCACGTTGCTACCCATGCTCAGAAGGATAAAGGCAAGGAAAAGGCAACTGACCCACTGACCAATCCTATACCCAACATACCATCTGCACCCACACCTAAAATCACTATCCGCGGCCCCACATATCCTATGTCTAATGGGGTTACACATCGTGCCATGCTCAAACAACTACACCAATCCCCCCTCAAAATGTCCCTATATGACCTCATCCAAACCTCAGAATCCCATCGTCAAGCTCTCATGGAGGTTCTTCAGTCTATTGAGGTCTTACCCAATGTCCCTATACCCATGAACTCCATTATTACACCTCATCATGTAGCCTCCCTTACCAAATTACCATCTTCTCTGCACCTCCACCTACTCACCAAGTAGCCACACTCAACTTCTCAGATGAAGAGATCACACCGCACCAAACTGATGACCCAGATCCAGCTCTCTTCATCTCTGTCCACATCGATGATATACGTGTATGATGTGTTATGATCGATGGGGGTGCTAGCATTAATATCATTTCCTCCCATGCATTCACTCAAATGCGCATACCTGACAATTACATGCATAAACATCCCGTCATGTTGCATTCATTCAATGACGCTATCACCTCTACACTTGGCACCATCATCCTCCATGTTCGCATGGGCCCCCGCACTATTCCAGAGCTATTTTATGTCTTGGAAGGGGAATTTCAATACAACTTGTTGCTTGGTAGACCCTGGATTCGTGTTATGGGTTGTGTTCCTTCCACTTTGCATCGTTGTGTAAAGTTTGAGCATGAGGGACACACCTATACCATTCTAGCTGACCCATCACCTTTCAAAACTTGCAACATGCTTTACCGACCCAATGACGTGCTTATACCCATTAAAGCATCTACCTCCACAATCACTGCTTCTTCACCTACACCTCCACTCACCAGTGCAACCGCTACCTCAACCGCACATACCTCCTCCATTCCTACTGCTGCCACAACCTCCACGGCTGAACCATCAGCCTCCCAATCTATTAACCCCATCTCTGATCTGACCTCTGACACATCATCTATTCCAGCTACCCACATACCAACCACCGATCCCTTGGAGGGAATTTTTCAACACCTCACTTTGGGGGAGTATCACCTATATAGTGTCAACACATTCCTTACTCCACAAGAGTACGGAAGTCTTCACCAGCACCCTCACTATGATCACTGTATACGAGAGATGCCTTATTTATGATCCTCCCCACCTTCATACCAGTCTCACTTATGGGGGACTTGATACTACCACTTACACACTTGAACCACCATCACAAACCCGCCCATTTTTCGCTAACTTCTAGTCACTCACCAATCATCATTTTCCCACACCTTCCTACACCAATGTGCGTGGAAGGGTTTTGGTTTTGTATTTTACGAGAAAGGCCACCATATTGTTATTCCATGTACTACCCACAAACATAACGACCGTAGTGGTATCGGCTTTGCTGAACCACCTACCAAGAAGGCCCGCATTGAACTCATTGAGGACATCAGCCCTTCTCCACCTTCTTCACCCGCTCCACCTTCTTCACCACCTTTTCCGACAGAGTTGATGGATCCAGAATCCATTCCTCCTAACTTTTTTTTTTTCATAAACACCATTTCCTTGGGGCCTCTGACTTATCAATGCGAGGGCGAGGCTCCCTCCTCTCTTCCCTTCCTGTATCCTGAAATGATCGATGATGATACACCTTCAATTAATGTCATTCAATGTCAGGATGATGAATCTATACTCACCTACCTTGGTGCTGAGGGCTCATATATTCAATGGTCATTACCATCTGAGACCCAAACCATGTTGAACGAATCAACTATCGAAATCAACATCCATACTCCGGACAACCCGCACATTCTAAAGATCGGACAATCTTTAGATACTGCTGAACAGGAAGCCATCACTTCTTTTCTCAAAAACCATAATCATGCTTTCACTTGGTCTTACAGATATGCCTGGTATTGACCCCACCATAGTGGTCCACAATATCGTAACCATTATGATGCCAAACCTATCAAACAAAAGCTAAGGAAAATGCACCCTCGTATTGCACTTCTGGTCAAAGAAGAACTTCAACGCCTTCTTTCTGTTTCCTTCATCTTACCCATTGATTATCCCTGGTGGATTTCTAACATTGTCCCTATCACTAAGGTGATAAGGGGACTTCGTATTTACATGGATTTCTGTGACCTCAACCTAGCCTGCCCAAAAGATGACTTTCCTCTACCCGGTATTGACCAACTGGTTGACCTTACCGCTGGTCACGAGATGCTATCACTCATGGATGGTTTCTCGGGTTATAACCAAATCTTGCTTGCCCCAGAGGATCAACACAAAACCACATTCATCACCCCTTGGGGGACCTTCTTCTATCGAGTCATGCCTTTTGGCCTTAAAAATGCTGGTGCCACATATCAATGGGCTATGACTTACATCTTCCATGACATCATGCATCGTATATTGGAAGATTACGTGGATGATCTCTTGGCCAAATCTAAATGCCACTCCGAGCATCTCGCTGTCCTAAAAACCATCTTTGACCGCCTCATTAAATATTGTGTTCGCCTTCAGCCCAAGAAGTGTGTCTTCGCTGTACTCTCAAGGAAACTCCTGGGATTTATCGTCTCCTTGTGTGGCATAGAAGGTTGACCCTGCTAAAGTTCAAATCCATTCTTGAAATGCCTTCAGCCCACTAATCTTAGGAAACTCCGTAGCCTGCAAGGTAAGTTGCAGTCTATTCACCGTTTCATCTTGCAATTGTCTGATCGGTGTCAACCATTTCATCATCTTCTCAAGAAGGATGTCTCCTTTAAATGGGATGATGACTACCACAAATCTTTTGAGGCCTTAAAACAATACCTTCTCCAACCACCCATACTCATTCCACCTAAAGATGATCAACCCTTCTACCTATACATCTCAGCTACTGATCATTCCTTGGGGGCCATGCTCACTCATCGTGATGAACAACACAGGGAGTAGGTGGTTTATTACATAAGCCGTACTCTTTTGGACTACAAAACCCGCTATACCCATGCCAAAAAACTTTTCTTAGCCTTAGTGTTCATTGCCACAAAACTCTGCCATTACCTACTCAACCACAAAACCTATGTTGTGACCAACACTGACCCCCTACACTTCATGTATGCCAAACCTTACCAAAATCAATGTGCTGCAAGCTGGCTCATGCTTTTGGCCGACCTCAACCTCGAATTTATCCACCAAAATTCCATCAAGGGCCAAGCCATCACCGACCAATTGTTCCACGCACCTATTTCCAGGGATCAACCTTCTAATTTTGACTTTCCAGATGAGTCAATTGCTTCCCTTTCCTTGGATGAGCCCGCATACCAAATGACACTCTTCTTCGATGGTTCTAAGTGTCAGCGTGGGGGTGGGGTAGGTGTTATCCTCATTCCACTTGATGGTGAACCCATGCCTTTGTCTTTCAAACTTGATTTTGATTGTACAAACAATATTGCCGAATACGAAGCACTCGTATTAGGTCTCCAAGCTGCCTATGCCTTGGATGTCAAATCCATCAACATCTTTGGTGATTCCCAATTGGTCGTAAACCAAGTCAATGGTATATACCAATGTCATAATGAGACACTTCAAAAGTATAAACATCATGTGGACATACTTTTGACCACTTTTGACCGTTATGACCTTCAAACCATCCCCCGCTCTACCAACAAATTTACAGATACCATGGCCTGCTTGGCCTCTCAAATACCCGCTTCACCCACCGATTCTAAAATATTTGTCACTATACAAAGACTCCAATCACCCTCTTATTTACCTCATGAAATTTACTCTATCAGAACTACCGCCCCTGACCCGAGTGACCTTTGGTATAAACAATACTCAGACTACCTTTCCCTCTCCATCTTGCCTCCCGACCTCACTCGTAATGGACAACGTGCACTTTTCTAAAAAGGGTCTCTTGTTACATCATCATGGGTGGCCTCCTCTATAAGTGTGGCTTCAATGGTATTCTCTTACGGTGCCTTAGGAGTTTGAAATTCCTTATACCATTAAGGAAGTTCATGATGGCATATGTGGAGGTCACTTCAGTGGCCTTGCTGTTGCTAAGCGTATTCTTCACCTAGGCTATTACTGGCCGACCCTCAACCATGATTGTTGTGACTATGTTAAGCATTGTGTAAAATGCCAACAACATGCCAACCTTCATCATACACCCAGTCATGCCTTACAGGTCACCCGTGATCTTTGGCCCTTCTCTCAATGGGGTTTGGATCTCGTCGGAGAGATCAATCCCCATTCTTCACAATGACATCAATGGATCATCACCACTACCGAATACTACACAAAATGGGTTGAAGCCATACCTCTCATCTCCACGAAAGCCAAGAAAATATGTGAGTTCATCAACCATCACATTATTTGTCACTTTGGTGTTCCACATTGCCTCATCACTGATAACGGCAAATAATTCAAAAATAAAACCTTGCAAAAACTTTGAGATGCCTTCGACATTCAGCTAAGTTTCTCATCACCTTATTACCCAAAAACCAATGATCAAGACGAATCCACCAATAAAACCTTGAACAAAATTCTCATGAAAGTGGTTAATGATACTGGGAAGGACTGGCATACGCACATTCCTTTCACCCTGTGGGCATACCACACTAGTATTCACACTTCCACTGTTGCCACACCTTTTTCTCTGGTCTATGGTACAGAGGTTGTTCTGCCTCTCGAAGTCTAGATTCCCTCACTCCACATTTCTCTCCATGACATGCTTAATGATGACAACTTTTGTCAGGACCGTTTAGCACAACTTGAGTTATTGGATGAAATGTCGTCTTAATGCTCTTGACCATCTTCAAGTTTACCAAAAACGTATCAAACGTGCCTATGAAAAATGCATCCATGAATGAACCTTCCAAGTCGGTGACCTTGTCCTAAAAGAAAATCAACATGTAACCAAAGCAGAAAAAAGTAAATGGGGAAAATTTTCTCCTAATTGGCTTGGACCATACATCGTGACTCATACTTATGGATCAGGTGCTTATCGTTTATCTTCATTAGATGGTCAACCCAAACTTGAGCCCCCTCAATGCCTTGCATCTTTGACCATTCTACTGTTGAATTTTAGTCCTACCTCACTTTCTGCCTCTTTCATGCTCGTCCCTTGAGCGCTACCCACTTCCTACGCCATCACCAACGATTAAATAAGAATCATGTGCATACCCGTCACTCTTTTATCTTCTCTTAAATATGTGTACCATGGCACTGCACATGGCATGATTCTCATGGATACTTTTTGTCTGCTTTTAGATGAGATCCCATGGTCATTTCACCTTTCCTTCTGAACAAGAATCCAATTCATCACCTTAAGTCTTGTCCATGACTTAAAAGTCCCACACGCGGGATCAAACTCCTTGACTCAAAATTCCAATAAAAGATGACTCCCTCAAAAGGACATCTTTCTCTCTACATCGCTGCTATAAATAGACTGCTCCCTCGAAGGATAGCTATGTAAAGCCTGCTTCAAAAAAATAAAAAGAGAGAGAATCTGAAGCTTCCCACATCGATCAGCTTCGCGAAGACCTCAAGGAGTTAATTTCCTCATCCCATATAGACTTCCCACATCGATCATTCTATCTCAAATAAAAGTCAAACAAAAAACTTTTTCGTCATGGACTTGCCCATTGTGACCTTGGATCTCTTACCCAAAAGGCATGCTACCTAGTACCATATAAAAACTAACCACTTTTTACCCTCTCACCATTCGCACTTTCACTTCCTACCGCCTTAAGGGACCTGCTGAAACTGTGACATTCGGTGATCATGTGACTTTTCTTCACCTTTAGAATAATCAATCATGTAATGTCTTTAGGGTCTTACGTTCATCAGACTATCTAAGGTATGACCTACTCATTATGATCCTTACCAATTAGGTGGCTCCCTTGCCTCCTCTTGTCTTTTCCCCTTCTTCATTACATATTGATTACCTTGAACAGGATTAGATCCTCGACGCTTATCTTTGGGTAATTTTCCTCTTTTTCGTAACCAACTCAACATCACCCATACCAATGTGCCCACAATTCACCCACGCCTAACCAAAACCTAGACTCAAATCATGCCTACAACCTACCAACTCATACTCATACCTCCTCGCATTCTTCCCTAGCTTATGGGAGAACTACATCGGCCTGAGGTCCCTTTTCGTCGGGACTATGTAGGCAGCACTCTAAGGGCATGGGGCCCTTGGAGGTTAGCTCAGCCACTCTCTACCCTAACCAATTCACCTTTCATTTTCCTAAATCACAATCTACCCTTGTTAGATTTATTTTTATATAAATAATTGGGAATTAAACCAAACAAACAACAAATTGCTTTCCACCTTTATCATCATCAAACATACCTTCATTATGTCTACCATTTCTTTACCATTATCATGCATATTACTATAAAACATCTCAAACATGACCCATATCATCATTAATTGCACAAATTAATGAATTACAAACTAAACCAAAACCTGACTCAATCCATGCCTAGACCACAACCTAACTCCATCCATGCCTATGACCTAACTCAACATGCCTAAAACAAAAACTCAATCCATGCCTATGACCTGACTCCATCCATGCCTATGACCTGACTCAATCCATGCCTAGACCATAACTCTGAATCGATCCATGCCTACAACCTAACAACCTGACCTGACTCGATCCATGCCTAGACCACAACCTAACTTGATCCATGCCTATGACCTGACTCTATCATGCCTACACTACTTGATTTCCATCACATATACACATCAAAATAACAAGATAACCACAACCATGTATACACATAATGACCATAATCATCATCATCTCTATAAATAAAAATATCCAAACATGTGTCTTCATATACATAACTCTCAACTATCTTCGGACACACAGGCCGGTATATATAACCAAATCTCTCAAAACTCTCATATACAGCCTCACCATCTTCGGCACGCAGGCTGGTATATGATCAAAAATATACAAAACTCTCATACATCCTCACTCTCTTCAGCACACAGGCTGGTATATATCAAAAATGAATCAAATACATCAAAATGGAGGGATGTGCATCAGGCATCATCTTATCAAACATCCTCCATCTCGTCTCTCTTGTCTCCTCCTTCTCTCTTGTCTGGTGGCCTGATAACATCTCACCACCCACCATAGGCCATGGTCGGGTCCCTGCTGGTACATTTCACCTGGAGCTGGCCTCTGTGAACTGGTGGCCTCACCCTAATCCTGTCTTAGAGCTTCGATGGCCCCCTGTGCTCTCCACATTGTGGGTATGGGATCTGGTCCTCTCACTTGAGGCCTTATTGTGCCCTGTACTCTCCATAAGATAGAAAATCTATCTCTAGCCACCATCAACTGGTCTTGGTAATATCTGGAATCCCCTAAGGCATCCTGTAACCTAGATATGGGTACATTCTATGGTGGCCCCATCGGCCTCTGCCCCTATACCTGTCCTGTGGGACCCTGTCCCGCCCCTGCCTATGAACTGGGACCCTGTCCTGGTATCTATGGAGGTGCCATTGGCCTCGCACCCTGTGCTTGTATCTGAGCCTGTAATGCCTGAATCTGCACCTATGTAGTGGCCAACTGGCCCTACAACCCTGTAACCATGTGCCTGCAGGGCAGGCCACCTACTCATCATCACCCTCTCCATCTCCACCATAGGCCATCTAGGCCTATAGACTGGCTACCTATGCATGTAATGTGGCCACCTCTACCTCTGAAGCTGCTAACTTCCCTTGTACCATCCCTAACTAGGTAATCAGGGTTGCCACCTGCCCCTGTAGGGCATCTCTCTGCACCGTGATAGTGGCTAAATCTAGTTGCCCTGGCCTAGGCGGTACTACTCATAAATGGGCAGCCCACCACTGTTTGTATCTATCTATCACTCTAGCATCATCGATCTGTCAGTCTATCACCTACTCCTCCTACCCTGTAGGCACTGTCAGCTGTGGTAGAGGCAATGGCCTCTCCACATCATCTCTCTTGTACTATGGGAAGGGTGGAGGTATATCCTATCATAGCCCAAACTACCATCTGACCCTATCAACTGGGATCATCTCGTGCTCCCCTACATGGTGCCCCTCTATCCATCTAAGTAGTTGAAGGCCATCTAGCTCATCGGCCATCTGTCTGTATGAGGGATAGCCCACATACGGTCTCCAAACAATGTCCATGCCAGACAATCCCTCTAGTAGCCGCCTGTAATAGGCTACATCATGTGTAACTCTACCTACTCACTGCTCTCCCATCACAGGCACCCATTGCCTATATCCCACTTGCACAAAACCGGGCTCAAATGCATATGTCCGAGGAATACTAATAAGATGAACACTAACAATGTGCTAGTAGGCCCAACAGTGAAGAATAAATGTGCAGCATAGGCTAAACCTACAGAGTCGCCCATATGCCTATAGCTCTTTATATAACTATGCCAGGAATGCTAGCGCCCATGTAAAGTAGGTCCTGTCCATAATCATGTCATGTAGTAACACCCATCAGGGATCAGGGGAATCTCCCACCCTCTGCATCTGGTAGTGAAAAATAGCAGACTGCCTCCATCAGTAATACTACTAGCCTTGTCTCCTCTAGACGGGCTAGGTACATCTCACCATAACTCAGGCTAGTGCTGTGGAATTTCATCTCTGCCAGTCCCTCACCAAATACTGTCAGCATCAACTCCTCAGACACCTCTAAGGAGATTGAATATACCTGCATCCCCAATATCGGTAATCGCAGGATCCTATACACGTCCTCCAGGGTGATGGTCATCTCCCATGTCAGTAGGTGGAATGTGTTGGTCACAGAATCCCATCTATCGATGAGAGTGACCATCAAGCTTGGATGCCAGACCACATGCCGGTAACTTTAGACCCCAATCAGGCCCACATCTATGACATGCCTCCACTCCTCGACTGTCACCACCCCACAAACTATCACGAGTAGGGGTGGCACCATGTCTTGCATCATCAACTGATCTCTCACCTGCATCCAACAAAACAATCACATTATTAAAAACATGACCATATCTCCATTCACCCATACCCATTCCCATTACCCTACCCCTTTTACTTTGCCACTTACCCATTTATCCCATGGCCTACCCTCACCCCAACCCAACCCTAACCAACCCTGACCCACCTACCCTAAACCTACCCACCTACCTAACCCAATATCACCTTACCTATTTACACACACACCCTGACCCCTCACCTACTTCATTTTACCCACTCCCAACCTTACCTATTTTCGCACACATCTATACAATTTTTCCCTAATAGTTCCACCCTTACCTATTTTTACCCCTTACCAATGTTATGATTTTCACAAAAACAACTTCTCTTACCCCTTCCTACCTCACCCACCCAACCTAGGACACTTTTTGGACCCTTTTCCCCACCATGGTGACCAGTACCAATTACCCATAACTTACCTCGGTCTCCCCATAAACTTGCATCGGTCACCTATTTCAATGACCAATACTGGTTCTCTACCACCGACGTTGGCTAACCATCAACCGACACTAGTCATTGTCGCACTTAAAAACCACGACACCCAAACCCCCATTTCTTCCTAC
Source organism: Taxus chinensis (assembly GCA_019776745.2). Lineage (NCBI taxonomy): Eukaryota > Viridiplantae > Streptophyta > Pinopsida > Cupressales > Taxaceae > Taxus > Taxus chinensis. Next base: position 31,044,734 of record CM034156.1, read on the forward strand.
AAAATCTCCCTTTTCTCCCTTCTACCCACTGAATCCTACCTAAATCCCCCCTCAAACCCTTCCCCACCCCTCTTTCACCAATCAACACTCTCTCCCCATTCCTAGTTTTACCTCATTTTCCCTCCCATAATTCAAAATTCATTTCCCCCCCAAAACTCATTTTCATCCATCCAACCTCTAATTCAATCTAATAAACAAAGAAAAGTGAAAGAGGGATTGAATCTTACCTCATCACACTGTCGTCTCCATGGTGGCACCTCACTACGGCACTATACTGGTGGTCCCACCCGATCCCTCTCCTACCATTTCCATCACCAAATGACCTCTCACTCTCCATCCCAATCAAATCAATCCAACCCTGTGCTCATGGATCTACCTATCAACCAAGTATCCTCTAACCAACATGTGGCTCTTTACCTGCAATATCTTTCCCTCCATCTCACTCCTGTCATTTTCCACCTTTTTTTCTCTCTCTTTTTCACGTTTTCCCCAATTCGATAAAATGAACAAATGATTTGAAAAATACAGACAATTTTTCTTTTTTATAACCTACCTGACTTGACCGGTGACATTTTTACCTTCGACATCGATCATCGAACATAGATGCCCTAGCTTACCATAGATGGTCCATCGTGTGACAAAAACCATCAGTTCCTCAAAACTGTCATGCATATGACCAGTTTACATCATGCTTCTGTCTTTTTCCTAACCCCCTACCCCCAATTTTTGTCCTAAACCCACCTTTTTGTACCTCACCTCCACACCTCACTTGGGACACTATCAATTTATCGCATTCTTGGGACCTTATCATTTACCCCCTCACCTCATCCTCATTCAGGGAACCTCATTATTTTACCCATGTACCTCTGATACCTTGTAAAACTGATTACCCATGACCGTGACCTTAGATATTGCCGTGACCTAGGAACATCGCTAGTGACCTGTGACCTCATGTGCTCACTATACCTTATGGCGCTACTACCTATGTTGTTTGACATATTGACCTTACCTTGCCTCTTGTCATGACCATTTATCTTGACCTAACCTATGGTGTACTAAGAACATACCTAAACATTCCTGCACTTGACCTATGATCATGTTTCCTGCACCATATCCTATACCTTGGATACCAGAATCACCTCAACCTTTTTTGGATAAACCTATCGACCTTAGACAATGTAGAATTTTCCTGCTCTTCAACCTGGTACCATGTTGCACAGTTTATATGTGTGTGTGCGTGTATTTGACTGTTACTACCTTTGAACCCTAGACCCATTACCTAGATTACCTGAGTGGACATTTTTCCCTTTTTACCCCCAGTCGCCCACCTTCTTCTTCATCACCTTCACCATTTATCAAACCACTCACTGATTCTACCTTCTACCTCATCAGTTCCTAGTTTGAGGGGGATCACCTTCACCCACACATGGGGCAACCACATCTTATTTTTTTAGCGTCACTTACCAATACAAGCTACACAACAAAAAGGGGGAAAATGTAGACACCAAAATTGGGTCACACTCCCCTTGGTCCCTTGTCAAAATAACCTAGACTCAAATACATTCACCTAACCATGGCCCCTTTCACCCCACTCTAATATTAATTGAATTAATTAAATTTAATTGATTTATTATCCTCACAATATTTATTATTCAAATATCCTAATTAGATAATGCCCACATATCCACCTCACCTATACACCTCATCTAGCCACCACACCCTAAGACCTATTCTTAGTATGTTTCCATAACTAACTAAGACCTACCTTAAAGCTCAGATTTGGTCCTAAAAATCAAGTGCCTATATTCCCTCTAACCACATTCCCACATGTTAGAAAGGAAGATTCCATTCTAATCCATAGAGAAAAAAATGAATGAGATCCCAGAAAATCAAGGGGATCTACCCAATTTAGTAAACCTAGGGAATCCAACCCTAACCGACACCGGTTACCCTAAACCACACCAGTCAACCCGGAACCAACATTTCGGTTACCATTTAATCACCAAAAAAACCTTATTTTGAGGTTGGCACACTTATGAGAGGTTGGCACATTTTCTAATAGGTTTGCACAAGAAAAAGATGAAACCAGAGCTGCATGCAAGTACGAACCAACATTCTTTACATGCATCAAAGCATCCACAGCCAGCACCTGAAGAATACCATTTTGAGAGCCATTGTACCTTCACGGTAGCATCATCTGGGGAAGCACCTATGACACCAAACAAAATTCTTCATTTGATCACCCACCATTGCCAACTAGACATCCAAAGCTCATACAAAAGTAAGTGTTTTATTACCAGCACTTGTCCATTGTCAATATTGAGTAGACTTTTTTACTTCTGTTATTAGTTTATACCTCCCATTTCCATATTCCCCCACCATTTTAGCTCCATGGAAACTTGACCATTCCTTCACCCACACCCTTGAACTTCCCATAGCTGGATTTTAACCACCCCTGAGTATACCTAAGACCTATTTACCAGACCCTCAATTTAGCCCTCTCCATCTTCCATTTAGCCTTAGATCTATCACCCCATAACTTACATTTTTTATTGATTTCCTATACCCGACCATGCCGATGTTGTTTACCAGAATGCATCAGATATACCCACAACATCACCGGTTACATACAATTAAACCAACATCGGTTACCAAGTGGCCTAGATCAAACCCAAAATGTTGGTCTCACTGTGTTTTTACCATCAAACTAAGAACAAAGATTAAATCGGTATTCCACCCAATACCCAAAACAACCTAAACAACCTATAACCCTAACCAATACCAGTACCCTAACAAACTACCTTAACCTTTCAAATTCTTTCATAGCTTAGCCTATGTTGTGAATCGAATTTTCTTATTGTAGAAAAATGAGATACCTAAATCATTTTAACTATAGTAGGATTTCCTTTATTGTTAGCATTAATTTGTTTTAAATAGTGGATTGACAACCATCTAAGAAGTATCACACTTCTTGGATCTAGCATACGCTAGGCAATCCACTACCATATACTGTTTTAACTTTTATTTAGTGGTCTTGTTTTCCATTTCAGGTAGTTCCTCCAAGCCAAAAAGGAATCTCTCATGATGAGTCTATGGATCAGAGAAGTCATAGAATGCTCATAACAACCATCAACTGAACCAACATTTCAATAGGTATTCCTCCTTGAGCCCTTTACCCTTATTTGTTTCATGAACTTATCGAAGAAATGATCGTAGACTTAGGGAAATGTGAAGAAAATGATGAAACAATAACATGATGATATCCTTAGAAGCCATCCATGAAAGAATAGATCTCACACCTAACTACTCCCTCTATGATCTCCTCAGTGAAGCGGGTTGGAAAAGGGTCGATGACACATACCACTTTCAAATTTCTATAATCAACGCAAATCCTTATCCTCCCATCCTTCTTAATTTTGATGACCATTGGACTTATACATTCTGATTCATCAATAGCCTCAATGATTCTTGATGTGATCATATTATCAATCTCCTCCTTGTCCCTGACGCATAGATTCAGATTCATTCAGTATGATCTTTTAGTACAAGAGAATAAGATTAGATTTTCAGTTGTTTGGAGGCCATGTCCTATTCGGTATCTCGCTGGTTCACAACATGCCACGGTAATACCAAAATTCATGATCATATCAGAGCCTAAGAATGAGTGTCAGATACTCAACAATCAATTCAAAATCCCTTCGGAATAGTTTTTCAGATCAATTAGAAAGATTTTTCATGTTTTGGGCTAAGTTTTGGAATAAATTCAAGGTACACATCTCATTTTACAGTTCTTTCATGCTACTTGTTTTGCAAGCTGAATTCATCATTTCGGTTCTAGAGAAAAGGAAGCTATTTTTCACTTCCTATCTTAGGTTTTATTTATCCTTTATTTATAGCTGGTTAGAATAGGGTAGATTAGGATTTCCCTTTCAATAAGTGCAATTCATGCATATTGCAGTTTTCAATTCAATAAGTGCACCTATACACATGATCTGGTTCACCAGATCCTTTCCAGTTTTGGTGTGTTTTTTTCGAAAAGGTAGTTTTGGTTGTATGCATTTGACTCCATGCCAAATGGACAAGAGTAAGGCACTAGTCTACAAGCTAGCAGGTAGCTTTCCCCATAGGAACGCCAGAAATGTTGACATTTTTCACACCCTATGCAAAAAAGGTCAACTCAAAACTTTTAAGTTTCTCATATTGATCGAGTCAGAGGTTTGACTATGTTTGGGACAGCCACCTCAGAACAACATACAAATTTTAATTGTTTGGTTTTGGACAGTCTTGGAAGTCACGTTTAGATCAAACTCCAAATAGGTTGCAGTTACATAACGACATATCTCATAGATGCATCCATTCCATTTGAAACCCTCATCAGAACTGTGTAACATCCATAAAGGAACATTGCAAAGCCCTAAAGAAGGCAAGAAAGGCAACATGTATCAGACATGAAGTTCTAAAGTTGTGGACATGGTGTGAAACAAAATTCAGTCATCCAATGAAAATCAAAAGGTACATTCGATTTTAATTTATTTCCATACTTAAGTGAATTATTTAAGTGTGTTGAGTTGTACAAGTTCATTATTATCCATTCAAATGAAGGAAGTACAAAAATGGAAGATATACATCTCATTACACAAAAATAGTTCATTTATCCATATGGAATAAAAGTACAGTGAACCCACACAAGTTGTGGGATGTAACTTGTATGTACTGGAAATAAAAGATGCATATACTTAAATCTATAAGCAAATGGAGAGAGAAGAAACCCATCATTGCTTGTTTGGGTCGATTCTCTCGTGCTTTTGGCTTTTCTTCTATTGGTACATAGATTTAATCTCCTTCAAAACTTGAGCAACATCATGGATTTTACAAGACACTCAGAGGTAGATAAATGGTTTATATGTCATTTTGTATATGGGGAACCAATTTATCTAGCTTGTTAGCACTCATGCTTTGAAGAAGTGGGTAGCACCTTGAAAGGATTTTGATCTAATCCTCACTATTTTAGGTTGTGCCTTTCAAACAAGGTAAAAGAACCTATATTGTAGCCTTTTTTTGTGAAGGAGGTGGACATATCCTTATACTTTACATATTGTATGGATATGGCCTTGGGAAAACATAATCAATTTTCCATTATTCAAACTCGACAGAGTTGTCACTACTAAATGATGGAAATGCTTTCAAGACAAGGTTAAGGCTGCTAGAGACATGGTATGATCCTGATTTGCTTTGTGCATTTTTGTAGATGGATTAGATTATTTTGTTGACACACAATGCAATGTAGGGGTATTGTGGGGTAGGATTAGTTATTCTGAATGAATTTTTGGTGGGATATTTTACACAAGACTAACCAAAATTTTCCAAATTCTTTGAGGACCTTTTCAAGAAATTTGTAACACCTAAATAGTAGAATGCTTCAAAGGGGTTTAGGTACTCCTTTGACCAGGATATGTGCACCAAATGGAGGCCCAGATCTACACTCTTCCACAAAATATTTGACAACCTACCATAAAAGCTTGAAGCAAATGAACTAACAAAGTATCCATAAATCTCTATTTTATCATGACCTAAGGTGCACCCAAAGGTTTACAAACAAACTCAAAATTCAAGGAAGGTCAAGTGATTTTAAATATATTTATCTCTTTATCAGATGAAAGCTCTTCTGAATGTGAGACTGTAGATGCCACTAAACTATCAACAAGAAATAAGACCATGTATGATCAAGAGATATTTTTAACACAAGACTACAACAGGAGCAAGAAACACAAATTGAAAACATTCTAAAACATAAGTGCATGCAAATTTTTCCGAGAGACAACACAAAATAATCCAGAATGACCAAATTTATCAGCAGGGGAATGTTATAAGAACAATCTCAGAGCTTGTTGATGGCTTTACAACTGAAACCAACTCAACATGATAAAAATCTAATGTAAAAAGGAAATAGAAATGTTTCTAAGGCAGTTTCTCAGAGAATGGGCTTCTTCCCAGATTTTCCCGTGAATTTCTAAGTTTCTCTGACCTTTTGCATGTTTCAAAATATGCATTATATAACTTTCAATTACATTTGATCCTTCTTTCCCAAGAAAATAATATGCCCAACATCAAGTTTGTTAAGAAATGCCAACATGATTCGCATATAGGGACATTTAACAAATTTGCAACAAGAGTTACCAGGTGTTTCTAAAATGGCGAATCATTACAAATCCTTCATCATTATCCATTGTGGAGGTATGTTTTTCATTCTCTAAGCATGCAGACCCCTTTCATTTTACCATTTCATCCTTATAATTCCAAAATTTGATTCTGTAACTTTATAATTTGATATTTCATGTTTTACACAGGCCTAAGTAAAAATTTATTTCAAAAACACCTCAAATCTACAATTAATCCCTAAAACCACTTGTATTGATCTTTGCAGGCACAAAGGACACGAATTCACCAAAAATTTGATGAAAAATGATGCAAATTTCACATTTCCACACTTCCTGGAGCAAAAATGGCAGCCAAAAATGAAAATGTAATGTTACCCTTGATCTATTGTTTCTCCTTCAATCTGGACCCTCCACATGTCAAAATATGATTGGGAATGAATTCAAGCTCACTTTTTGACTTTTTAACATTTTTTGGAAAATGGAAAATTTTGACTTTTTTCTCCGCCCTTGAATTTTGGTGATGACACGTGGCACATGGTGGGTCCCATTGGGATTATGGCTCAATTATGTGCATTTTAACCTTTTTCAAAATTTGGAAAAAATTAACTTTTTTCCCCACAAGCCTGCACCTCCACCTCTATCCTTGACACATGTCACCCTCTATATCGCTAAAAATCCGCGGGATTATTTCATGTTTTAACCCCATTTTTCACCAAGGGAAAAATTTCAACTTTACCTCCACAGGCCTGCACCTCCGATTTTATCCTTGACATGTATCCCCCTGTGGTTCGTTCGTGGGGCCACACCTCAAATCTTCCATTCTAAGTCTTTTTGAAAAAGGGAAAAAAATCCCTTTTGCCTCCGTCGGCCCGCTGACCCGCTCTGCCCCCCACGTGCCTTCCTCTACTTCATTCGGACCTACGGCTTAAATTTTTGCTCTAAGTCTTTTTGACCAAAAGGGAAAAATTTCCCCTTTACACCCACCAGCCCGCATTCCTTCTATGCACACCACGTGTCCAACCCTTGCTCCATTGCAGACCCATGGGCTTTTCTTCTACTTTCCTCCCTTTTTGCCAAATAGGAAAAATTGCCTAAGTTCCCCACCCGCCTTGGCATAAGAACACAACATGTGTCCTTCTGCGGAGTTGCGGGGGTAATGTTGAATTTTTTCCCAAAGCCAAAAAAAGCCAATTTTTTCAAAGAAACCCTGCCTATCCTTGTCCAACCACATGATGTCACGTAGGATATGTCATTTGAGCTTAATTTTGACATTCAAATAACACCCGTACGATCATCAAAAAACACAGAATTTTCTAAGGACACCTGAATTTGACTTTTTTCTCGTGGGTAAAGGATTTTTTGGTCAAAAAACATATGGGAAGTGGTTTCAAGCAATTTTTGACCATGGGGAAGGATTTTTGAGGGCACATAGGTACAAAATGAGAAAATTCGAGCTTCACAGGCCAGGAAAATGGAAAAAACAATAGAGGCCCATGGATTTAGAAATTTAGGGCATAAAACAGAACTATTTTTCTTTCAAGTTGGGGTAAAATAATAGGTTTATGAGCCATTTAAAGCATTCAATCTGGATGGGGAAACTTACAGACCACCAAACTCAAAGAAAAATGTTTTTTGAGCACGTAGAACAAAGGGGAAAGATGGGAAAATAACAGAGGATCAAAATGGGCACCAACATCGGCTCCTGCTCGGGGATGGGCACTCCCAGTGAGTGTCACAAGAACAACGTAGACCAAGTGCCAAAATAATCCATTGGGAAAATAGATTCATGAGCCAAAACCATCCAAAAACCATCTGAGAACCCAACAAAAATGGCTGCCACATAGCAAGGCAAACCACAAACTGACAAAACACCAAAAACAAAGCAAAAAACCAAACACTATACACTTTACAAGTGGTCCATACCTCAAATTTGGGGATTAATCCAAATAACGCTTCAGATGCTTGCCATTAACAGGAAGTTCAAGCAATTCCCTATCTAAATCTTTGAGAAAAAAGGTATTCTCACCAATTCTGATATAAATGGAGTAAGGGCCCATCCATAATGCATCAATTTTTCCATGTTTGCCCTTATCTTCATTTCTTCTATCCCACAACAAAACCATATCTCCAATATTGAAGGCCCTAGGAGTGACCTTCTTTCAAACAATCTTTTCAACTTCTCTCTAAATTTGACATGCCTATGGTGGGATGCTCTTCTCTCTTCATCTAACTCCACAATCTGATTAATCCTTGCTTTATATGGACTGACCTCTTGATCCTCAAGCTGTTGAACAAAATAAAATGATGATAATTGCAGATGTAAGGGAAGAAGAGCTTGAGTTCCATACACCAACTCAAATGGGCTCTTACCAGTAGCTCTCTTGGTAGTGATTCTATCAGCCCAAACTCTAAATTTTAGTTGTTCACCCCATTTTCTCTTGTTCAACTCCAAGGTCCTCCTAATGATATTCAATAAGTTATTATTGTTGGACTCAACTTGTCCATTCCCTTGGGGATTATAGTTTGAAGAATAAGTCAGATTGGTCCCATACTCCTTACACATTGCCATCAAAGGTTTAGCTCTAAAACACATGGCATTATCAGCCACAATCTTTACTGGCACACCAAATCTGCATATGATATTATTTAGCAAGAAGTCTAAAACAACTTCGCGTGTTTCTTTCTTGGTGGGGATTTCCTCTACCCACTTGGTGAAGTAATCTGTGGGTACAAGGATCTATTTATGTCTAGCACTAGAAGGGTCTGAAATCTCACCAATGAAGTCCATCCCCCACTGTTTAAAATGAGCTTCAATTTATATAGGCTGCAAAGGAAGGGAGCTTGAAGATTTCATTCTTCCAGAGAAACCCTGGCACCTTTCACATTTTCTGATCAGCATGATTGCATCTTTGAAGAGATTAGGTGACCAATAACCAGCTCTCAAAACTTTGTGTGTTGTAACCCTTCCAGCAAAGTTTCCTCAACAAACTCCCCCATGGAAATCAGCAACTACTTTGGGAGCTTCATCTTCAGTTACACACTTCAAGAGGACACCTTTAGGGTTCTTCCAAGCCATCCCAAAGTCAGTGATGATGTATTTTTGACAAGCAAGCTTGAGGGATCTTTTTTGATTTTTATTTAAATGATCAGGATAGAAAAGGTGTCTAAGGTAAAAGATTATATCCTTGTACCACTCAGAATTTAGTAATTTCTCAAGAACATCTACCATTTCTTCCTCTACTTCATTCACTTCCACAATCTACAAGTTTCTCTCAGCCATGAGCTTGGCAAGACCCAAACCTCTTACCAACTTTGTGGTTTGGATGTCCATATCATACTCCTACAATTTTTTCACCCATCTACATCTTTTACTTGAGATCTCCATATTTGATAAGATGTCCTTTATCATGGTGTGGGGAACATAAGCAACAACTTTTGAACTTAAGATATAAGGCCTAAAAACCTTTGTTTCTTTCACCAAAGAAAATGCTTGTTTTTCCATGATTGTATACTTTAACTTAGCAGCTTGTAAAGCCTTGCTAAAGAAGGCAATAGGCCTCTCATCCCCATCTTCATCCTTTTGGAGAAAAACAAATGCAATAGTATTTTTAGAAGCAAAGGAGAAGATTTGGAAAGGCTTCTTGTAATTAAGAGCTACCAAGACAGGTGCATGTTTAAGTGCTTCTTTGATTCCTTCAAAATCCTGAATAACAACCTCCTTCCATTTGATAACTTGATCTTTCTTTAACATGCATGTGATAGGAAGAGTCAACTCAACAAAATTGGACACAAACCTTCTAATGAAATTGATATTCCTAAAGAAAGATTGGATGCCCTTCTTCACTCTTGGAATTGGAACCTTGTTGATTTCTTCTACTCTCTCAGGGTCAATCATGACACCAGCCTTTGAAACAATATGACCAAGTAGCTTGGACTTTTACACCCCAAAGTGACACTTCTTTGGATTGAGAGAGATTCCAAATTCTCTACATCTGATCAACATCCTTTCCAAATGTTGCAAGTGATCTTTTATGCTCCTTGAAAACATAGTCACATCATCCTAATAAACTACAATAAAGTCATTTATATAACCAGCAAAAGCAACATCCATTGCTCTTTGAAATGTAGCTCCAACATTCATGAGAGAAAAAGGCATTCTCACATAAACATATTCTCCCCAAGGAGTGGTAAAGGTAGTTTTAAATATTTCTGACTCCTTGATAACAACCTGATTGTAGCCAGAGAAACCATCCAAGGTGGACAACAATTCAGATCCAATCACTAACGGAAACATTTTCTCCATGTTTGGCAAAGGATAATTGTCTTTCAATGAAGCTCTATTCAAATTTCTAAAGTCTACACAAATTTTGATATCTCCATTCTTCTTTCTGACTAACACAAGGTTTACAACCCAAGATGAATACCTCGTGGGCTGAATGATGCCTCCCTCCTTCAGTTTCTTCAATTCATCTTGCATTTTCATGGAGAGGAGTGGATTAGTTGGCCTTTGCTTCTATCTGATTAGTTTGGAATTTTTGTCAAGAGGGATATCAAGCTGAAACAAGTCCTCTCTATATGCTTTCAGCTCTGAATATGACCAGGCAAGGCAGTCTTGATATTGTTTCAATAATTGGAGGTAGGATTGTTTTTCTTCTTTTTTTAAACTGATGCCCAACCAAAATTTTCTTGGTTTTTCCTTATTCCCAAGTCATGCTCTTCCACATCCCTTGAGGCAGATATGTTTCTATTGATGATGCAATCAACATTGCTAAAATTTGACTCAAGAGCAACAAGACCTCTAGGAATGGTGTTAGTTTTCAATTGGATAATATCTTTTCCAAACAAAGTCTCTCTTCCTTCAGTCACACACACCATTGGTTCCCAATAAATATGCTGATCTATAAACTCACCTTGATTTCATAGGAGCCTTTGCACTTGAGCATCATCATTAAACACTTGCCAATGCTTGATGTTGTCAGGGACAGCTGGCCTAGTTAACACTTCAACATTGTACTCACAATAAGGTGAAACGGTGTAATCTCTAAATCTTGACCCCATCACTGCCAACTTGTCAGCATTAGCATTGAAACTTTTTTCATGGTGCAAAAAATTGAAGGAATCAAACATCTCAATTAGATCCCAAACTGCATGCTTATACTATTTCATCCACTGATTTTTTGTAGCATACAGTTTTCTTATTTGTTTGACAACTAGCTATGAATCTCCCTTTGTAATGATGTCCTTGACACTTGTTGGTCCAAGTTTTTTTTGGGTGGGAAGATCTTTGGATAGACATGCCAACAGTGTGCAGGGCATAGCCCCTCTTTGAGATAGCAAAGTGAAACTGGTTTATTACTATTCTACCAATAGGAATCTATGCAAGTCTTATAGTATCATGCCTTCAGGGGGTTTGGGATCTCATCCTAGTGGAGTTAGTTCCGATGAATAGAAAGGGATGAAGGAGGGAAAAGAAGAAAAATGGATATGAAGGGAGAAAAGAAATGAATTCCAAAGTAGAAAGGTCAGAGGGTTTATGTTTTGGGCCGGTAATAAACAAAGCCAAACTTACTCACATAAACAAACAAAGCAATACTGATAAAAAAATGACAAAAGTATAGTTGAATCCAATAGAATAATCATGCAGATCTAACTTAAAAAAGATCTAACACATAACACATAAATTCAGCACAAAGTCTCAATTTTTGTATTAATATTTGTTATGTTATAAGAAATCTCAAAGTTTTTCTCTCCTCACTTCTATTTTTCATATATATTTGTTCACCCTTGAATACTACAAGTATCCAAGTATATATAGAAGGAGAAGGAGAAAGAAGACAAAAAGGAGCCAACAACTATTTACAAAATATCTACAAAATATTTAAAAGTCAAATGTTGATATTGGGGAAATTTGGTGGATGCAACATCCCATGGTGCAACATGGATAATGTCATCATTTGTGCCAACATAATTTTAAATAATTTTAAAAAAATGGGATCTACCCCAGGAGGAAGGAGCCTATTCATCATCATCCCTTGGTTTGAAAGGAGTGTCTTGCTTCTGCTCAGGAGAGGTAATGTGAAACTGAGCTTGATACTCCATGAACTTGCTGACCATCGCTTGAATTTGATCCTAAACAGGACCCTTGGTGTGATCTCTGATGACTTATCAAGTTTCTCATTCATCTCTGAGTCTTTTAGGGATTTTGAAGTATTCATTTCCTACCTCCATCAGGTATCCAACAAAGTCAGAATAGGCCAAAAGGTTGTTGATAGATTTGGCATCAAAAGTGGCCTTTGATGTTAAAATTTGCGATGTGATTCCCTTGAAAATATGAATAGTATCATCTTCCTTCCTTAAGGCATATGATGCACTGAGCAACCCTACAGAGATTCTTAAGATGATCTGCTCTATTTGATGCATGGCATCTAGGGCTTCCTCCTTGATTTTTTCTATTTTCTCCAAGACAAACTCCATTACTTTTTTGGGTGCTTGCGGGTGATCAAAGTCACCGAATTTCACCAAGTCATCTACTAGGTAGTCGAGCATCTTCTGGAAAGTCTCGTGTTGCAACTTGGCATGGTCCAACTCTTTGGAGATAGGCCCTGCTATTTCCTAGAGTTCCATATTCACTTGATCTATATTTTGATAGAGCTATGCGAACTTTGTAATCATTTCCTCACTATCTTTAAGGATCTGCTCTCTCCAGGAGGACACTATTGTACCTTGCTCACCGTTCTTGGCATACTCATTTATCTTCTCTTGACTAAGAACTTTGGGAGGGTCGGTGACAGTCATAGGATGGGCATTGCCCATATTTTTTAGGGCATGGCGAAGATGCTTGTTTTTCTCTTTTAATATTTGCTTCTCTTCCTTTGCTTCTTGAATCTTCTTGCAAAGGGCATCCACTTCGGATAAGGCCTCTCCTTACAGGCTCTCTGATGATGTTCCCATTGTGACCTGAATCACTATAAAATCTGTAGGAGACAGATCTTCTTTCTTCTTTGTGAGATTAGGTTACACAATCTCCATAACCCTTTCACCTGAAGGACTTTGAGAGAAGCAAGTTATAGCGTTTTACTTCTTAGGCCCTTCAACCAGTATAACAAAGAATTCCATAGGTGTAATAGGGACTTTCCTCTTGTGTTGGCTCAGGTGTTCGGAGATCCATTCTAGACTTAGGGGAGTGAGACCAAAGGAAGAGGAGGAAATGGGGGTGGAAGAAGGAGAAATTGCAGTGGACACGGGAAAATGTGCTAAGACACTTGGTGGCGGAATTGAGAAAGAGGCCAACACTCTAATGCTCATGGGGTTAGGAGTCACTGCAAGAGAGGGAACCGTGGGGCTAGAAGGGATCTGTGAGATGAGGGAAGAAATGTTGGGGGACTGTCGATACTAAAATTTTCCTCCGTAATTTCTATTTCATGAATGTATGTATTAGGAATAGGATGTTGTTAAGTAGAATTAGTAGTAGCGTCTGATAGAAGATAACGGCGCCGTCAGTACGGTGCCGCCAATAATGTGGAGTACGGTAACAGTCAAAGTACAATAGGAATGTTGTAAAAAGTAAATATTTGTCGTAAGTGGTCCGGTAATGTTAAAATGTCAAAGTTTGGGTAATTAGAGAAGTAGGGTCTACATGATTAGGAATTAGAAATATTATATTGGTAATAAAGACAAGGAGTGAGGTCATAAATATTTTGTGTATTTTATTTGTAAAAAGTCTAAAAATGTGGAACCCATGTAAAATGATAAGGTTTATCTTATCTTAACAGATAAGCTTACATGTACAGATAAGAGTTAAGGTATGGAATATGATTCGTCAGAGTGGATTTCTTATCCTATCTTAGAGATAAGATGGATAAGCCTGGAAGTTCTATAAATAGAGAGGCCACCCCCCTCATTTAGCATAGAAGGAAGTAGTGAGAAATATTGTAGGAAGTGTGCGAAGGAAGCCATCAGTTTAAAGGTGTGTTGAAGAAGCCATTAAGAGGTGTAATTGTAAAGTTTCTCCCATAGTCTTGGTGAAAGGCAAGTGAAGTCAATAACACTTGAAGTACCTCATGGGTGAGATTGTAACAGTTTCATGTTAATATTATAATTTATTTTGATATTTCAGATTTGTCATCATTCTGTCTTATCATAGTCGATGGTATTCTTGTGTTATGTTGTTGTTTTGTTTCCAGATTACATCCACCAAACTAAAGGCTGTGCATTAGTAAATAATCATAGCACGAGGAGTTCCCGGTGAAGAATTATCATAGTGCCGGATTGGTGATGACATTTTGGTTCCGTTGCCGGGACCATTCCTCGTTGGTGGATTTTCTGGAGAGATATTCCCACTTAGTCAAAAATCAATTAGAGGGTAACCTTGTTTTTACTGTGCATAGTAGTTACCATGGTAAAGTCATTTTTGCCATGAATAGTAGTTACCATGGTAAAGTCATTTTTGCTGGAATAGTATTTACCGCAGTAAAGTCACTTTTTACTGTGAATAGTATTTACCGCAGTAACTTCACTTTTTACTGTGAATAGTATTTACCGCAGTAACTTCACTTTTTACCGTGAATAGTGTTTACCACAGTAAAGTCAGTTTTTACCGCAGTAAGTCAAGTTTTACCATAGTTTACCGTGGTCATTTCTATTTTACTGTAGAAAGGTGTAAAGTCACTTTCTAGTATAGTGATTCCAATTATTTGTACACATAAGTCTTGTTGATTGTACTTGTGAGTTGGTATTTCACGGTGGTTACTTTTGAAAATGGGAAAGATTCCTATTTTTTCAGCTCAATCTAATGAAGATGCTTCTTCTTTCATTCAAGAGTTTAAGCGATCTTGTATTTGTAATGGCCTTATAAGAAGGGAACAATGGACTGAATTTTTTCCTACCTTTTTGGATGGTTCAGCACTTAGGTGGTTTGAAACACTAGGTGATAATGTGAAAAATTCATGGGATTTATTAACTGAAAGTTTTCTTGAAGAATTTGGTGAACAACAGAAATATGCAGATCTCATGATCGAGATCACAAAGCTATCCCAAGGAGAGAAGGAGAAGATAAGGGATTATCATGCTCGTGTTCTAGAGCTAAGGAGGAAGCTCGATGCCCAGATCCGGAAGGAAGGACTAGCGGATGGGTTGATGAATGGCGTGGATAATCTCCTCTGTAAGCACTTCATTCTTGGGATGAAGCCAGAGATCAGACAACGAGTGAAGTATGACCACCCAGCTACCATTGAACAAGCAAAGGAGATTGCAAGAAGGCAAGAAGAAAGCATGGAAGAGGAGCCCAAAGAAATTGTTGCTAAAGTAGAGCCTACACCAGCACCTTTGGTCCAGAATCCACAACCACTCCCGGTGAGCACAAATATTTCTCCTAGTACATCTACTGAGTATGAAGATCTGCTCAAAAAGATGGGTCAGTTAACTATTAATCTTCTTCAAGGAAAGGAATTTAGTTCTCAGGGAGGAGATAGAGGTCCAAAAAGAAATATTTCTGAAGTTGTATGTTATGGTTGTTATAAAAAGGGTCATTATAAGTATAATTGTCCAGATAGAGCTTCTACATCTGGTAAAGGAGATAATGATAAAGGAAAAACACCTGTGAATTCTTTTGATGTAGTAGATAAGAGTAGAAATAATGAAGTAGATGTGTTTGTAACAAAAAGAAAGAAAGAAAAAGATAATCAAGATGGAAATGATCCTAAGAAGATGAAAGAAGAAACTAGTAAGAAACATAGGAGAAGAAAGTTGGGTGTGCAGGATTTTCTGATTTCACAGGGGCAAGGACCATACTCCATCTTGGAAGATCTGTCCAAAAGGCCTGCAAATATTACATATGGTCAACTCTTGGCTATGTCTTCTGAGAAGAGGCGGGAGTTGCGAGGTGGACTCAATGCTCGAAGAAGGAAGGAGGTTGAGGTCCCTGTTTTGGAGGCAGAGGCAGATCCCTATGCTCCACAAGCTGAGGTATTATGTAATGGTATTTCAATTCATGATGTCTTAGTTGATGGAGGTGCTGCAGTTAATGTAATGACCGAGTCTGTAATGAATATGTTGGGTTTAAAAATTGATCGCCCTTCAACACTTATGTTAAGGTCATTAAATAAAGGAAAAACTAAACCAGAAGGTGTAGTTTCAAATGTGGCAATATCTGTTATGGGTGTTGTATGTGTGGTAGACTTTCAGGTGATGAAAAATGGTACTGTTGCATACCCAATGCTGCTGGGAAGACCATGGCTAAGGAGAGTTCATGCAAGAAACTACTGGAATGAAGGTTTCATGACACTTGGACATGGTAGAGAGAGGGTGAAGATAAATGTGATCCCTCGACATCATAAGGCAGAACCTGTGGATTCAAGTGATGAAACTGATGATTGGACATCCTCTGATTACTCTAGTACCAGTGAAGTGGACACTGAAGATGAAGAAAGTGAGGTGGATGTTTCAGTCATGGATATCCTTCCAGTCACACCAACTCATGACCCCATAAAATTATCTGAAGAAGAAGTTGATGATCGTCTCCAACAAATAAAGATTGGTGATGCTGTGATGGAGAGTGAGAAGGAATCCTACCTCCAGCTCTTTCGAAGGTACATACACCTATTCACTTTTGATTACAAGGAACTCCGTCAAGTAAGTTGGGTAGAACATTGTATTGAGCTGGTAGATGGTGCTAAGCCCATAAAGCAAATGCCATATAGAATGAATCCTAATTTTTCCAAGACTGTAAAAGAAGAAATAGATAAGTTGCTTGATGCAGGATTCATATTTGCTGTGGAGAATTCAGAATGGGTTTCTCCCATTGTGATCTCAATAAAAAAGAATGGGAAGCTACGCATTTGTGTTGATTACAGGAAGCTCAATAAGGCAACAAAGAAGGATCATTACCCTCTTCCATTTTCAGATCAGATCTTGGACGAAGTAGCTGGCCAGGAGTGCTATAGTTTTGCTGATGGATATAGCGGCTACAACCAAGTTCGTATAGCAGAGAAAGATCAGCTGAAGACCACGTTCACCACTCCTTGGGGAACGTTTGCTTATAGAGTTATGCCTTTTGGGTTGTGTAATGCTCCAGCAACATTCCAGCGTTTGATGAATAGGGTGTTCGAACCCTACATTGGGACCTTCATCAGAGTATTTCTGGATGATTTTTGCATCTATGGGAGCAAGTTGGACCACCTGCACCAAATGGAGACAACATTTCAAAGGTTAGATGAAGCACAAGCCTCACTAAACCCTACAAAGTGTGTCTTTGGATGTTCTAAAGGTGTTTTGTTAGGGCATGTTGTATCCAGAGATGGTATTGGTACTGATCCTGATAAAGTTTCAAAAATCAAAGATTTACCATTTCCTCTTAATAGAAGTAAGTTGAGATCATTTTTAGGCCATGTGGGTTACTATAGAAGGTTCATCAAGAATTTCTCAAAGATTGCACAGCCACTAACCCAGTTCTTGAAGAAGGATGTTACTTATGAACCAGGAAATAAGGCGCATGAAGCTTTTGGACAATTGAAGGAAGCCCTGGTGTCTTCACCTGTTTTGAAGAATCCAGATTGGAGCAAGCCATTCATTGTGTACACTGATGCCTCAGATGCAGCACTAGGAAGTACTTTGAGCCAAAAGGATGAAAATGGGAATGAACATCCAATTTACTTTGGGAGCAGACAAATGAGCAGTGCTGAGGTAAATTATACTGTAACTGAAAAAGAGGCTCTGGCTATCATTTTTGTTGTAAAGAAGTTTAGAAATTACTTGCTAGGGCAAAAATTTCTAGTTGTAACAGATCATCAGGCTCTAAAATATATTGTAAATAAGCCTAACCCATCAGGGAGGATAGCAAGATGGATAATTTTGCTACAAGAGTTTGAATTTGATATTATAGATAGGCCAGGAAAGAAGCATGTCAATGCAGATGCACTCTCTCGAGCCTATGATGGTTTAGGATCATCTTGTGATGATGATGATTTCCCCGATGCAGCATTGTTATCCCTTGACACAATCCCTAGTGAATACATAGATATTTGGAATTATCTGAATGAATTCAAGTTTCCTGATGGTGCCAATGCAAAGACTAAGAGAAAGATTACTCAAGCCAGTCGTCCATATTCTATTCTGCATGGAGTATTATTTCGAATAGGACCTGATGGACAGTACAAGAGGGCAGTTGGACGTGATCAAGGGAAGGAACTGCTAGAAGAATTCCACAATGGTACATGTGGAGGGCACTTCTCTGGACAACTTACAACAAGAAGGATCTTGGATGCAGGTTATCACTGGCCCACTCTTTTTAAAGATTTTTATAATTATTGTAAGACATGTGATATTTGTCAAACACATGGTAACCGTAAGACTTCATCAGCTCCATTATGTCCTATTCTTCCCCTTGGTCCCTTTGAAAAGTGGGGAATAGACATTGTAGGTCCACTTCCAACTACATCACGCCAAAATAAGTATATTGTAGTTGCCACAGATTATTTAACCAAGTGGGTTGAAGCTAGGCCATTGAAAACAACTTCCATGGATGAAGTGGCAAGGTTCATGTATGAACGCATTGTCACCAGATTTGGTTGCCCATTAGAAATTGTAACAGATCAAGGAAGCCACTTCATTAATGAGGTGGTAGAAGCCCTAGTCAATAAGTTTTCTATTAAGCACAGGAAGGCAACAACATACAAGCCAAGCACAAATGGACAGGTGGAACGAACAAATTTTGTGTTGTGTCAAATTCTAGCAAAAGATGCAGCCTTGCAGGTACATAAATGGGATAAAAGGATTCATGCAGCATTGTGGGCATATAGGGCAACATCAAAGTCAGCAACAGGATACTCCCCATTTCAGTTGGCCTATGGCATTGATCCAGTTCTTCCTATTGAGTTTGATATTCCCACTGTGAGAGTTATGAAAAATGAAAGGATGGATGAAAGTGATTCAGTAAAAGAAAGGTTGGTACATCTTCATTTGCTGGAGGAAATGAGAGAAATAGCAAAGGATACAAGCCATAAGAAGAAAATGAAGCAGAAGGAATACTTTGATCAAAAGATCCGGTGGTCTCCATTTCATGTGAATGACTTGGTTCTAGTATATGATTCCAGATACAAAAAAAGAAGACAGAGAAAATTTCTTCCAAAATGGATGGGGCCCTACAAAATAGCAGCTGTGCATGAAAATGGTACGTACCGACTGGAGGAATTGGATGGCACTCCCATTACGAAATGGGTCAACCACGACAAGTTGAAGATTTTCCAAGCACCAGAATAGTCTACTCCGAGGACGGAGTAGAAGCTAGGAAGGGGGAAGATGTCGACACTAAAATTTTCCTCCGTAATTTCTATTTCATTAATGTATGTATTAGGAATAGGATGTTGTTAAGTATAATTAGTAGTAGCGTCTGATAGAAGATAACGGCACCGTCAGTACGGTGCCGCCAATAATGTGGAGTACGGTAACAGTCAAAGTACAATAGGAATGTTGTAAAAAGTAAATATTTGTCGTAAGTGGTCCGGTAATGTTAAAATGTCAAAGTTTGGGTAATTAGAGAAGTAGGGTCTACATGATTAGGAATTAGAAATATTATATTGGTAATAAAGACAAGGAGTGAGGTCATAAATATTTTGTGTATTTTATTTGTAAAAAGTCTAAAAATGTGGAACCCATGTAAAATGATAAGGTTTATCTTATCTTAACAGATAAGCTTACATGTACAGATAAGAGTTAAGGTATGGAATATGATTCGTCAGAGTGGATTTCTTATCCTATCTTAGAGATAAGATGGATAAGCCTGGAAGTTCTATAAATAGAGAGGCCACCCCCCTCATTTAGCATAGAAGGAAGTAGTGAGAAATATTGTAGGAAGTGTGTGAAGGAAGCCATCAGTTTAAAGGTGTGTTGAAGAAGCCATTAAGAGGTGTAATTGTAAAGTTTCTCCCATAGTCTTGGTGAAAGGCAAGTGAAGTCAATAACACTTGAAGTACCTCATGGGTGAGATTGTAACAGTTTCATGTTAATATTATAATTTATTTTGATATTTCAGATTTGTCATCATTCTGTCTTATCATAGTCGATGGTATTCTTGTGTTATGTTGTTGTTTTGTTTCCAGATTATATCCACCAAACTAAAGGTTGTGCATTAGTAAATAATCATAGCATGAGGAGTTCTCGGTGAAGAATTATCATAGTGCTAGATTGGTGGTGATGACAGGAAAAATCCACTAGGGAAGAGAAGATGGAGGAAGAGGGAGGGGGAATAGTAGAAGACAGGGGAGAAGACATAACCAAAGGAGTGGCTGGTTGAGAAACATGAGTAGGGGAAGGAGTAGTAGGAGAGGGAATGGTTTATACTTCGCCAGTTGTAGATGTGATGACATCTTGAGTGGTTGTGTTTGTTGGAGCACTGCCCACTTTCATTCTTCTTGGGGACACTAAGTCCACAACTTGTTCATCAATGGTGGAAAGAGGGCTTTCAAGGAATTCTTTCTAAGCAGTGCTTGTCTTTCCTTCTTTATCTTTTCCTTTGCCCTCAGGAATTTTTTTTGGTTTGGATGGTGCATTACCCAAGGGGGACGTGGTAAGTTCTACCCTAAGGTAGATGATACCATTTTTCTTGCACCAATTATTGGTGCGTTGTAGATTACCCTTGAACCTTTCCTTAATAGTCTGAGGGGCCTTATTCCTATACATTTCAGAAAATGGCCAATTGTCCCCATCTGTGTCTAGATAAAACTAATCAACTTCTTGATTAGTTGCGTGGAAATCCTTTAGGATGATAGTTACACCATATTGAATGATCTCTGTCAGGGCCAAGTGGAAGTGATCCTTTTGTTTGAGCTCAACTTCATGATATATATCAATGTAGATATCGTCTATCTGAGGGATGTGAATTAGATTGATCTTTTCCCTTGGAAGGAAATCATGAGGATCAAAGGATGGCCTTGCCAGGAAATTATGCTTCAAATTGAGAAATTCAAGCTCTGTAAACATCTCCTGGGCTTTACTCTGTGAATTGCAGGTGTACCTGCCCACTGTGAGGGGGAATGGAGTTCAACCCTTCTTCGTTTTCAAACACTTCTCATGGTATGTGATGAGTTGTCTGGACAGCTCTAACAAGATCATTTTGGGTCCCGCATACCTTGGTAATTTGGTGGGCTCTCCCAAGAATTTAGCAGCTCTAAGATAGTTGAAAGTTAGGAATTGTGTGAATAATGCTCCCCACTTCTTTGTGGTGGTGACCATGCTTTGGGTCATCTGACCGTAAGTCATGTTGGGCCTCAAGAGGTAGATGATGCCATAGAAGAAGACATTGTTGATCTTACTGAATTGGGCTATGTTGTTCTCCAGTTTTAACTCTGGATAGTACTCATATATTTTGACATGTGGCCATACCCCATACCGATTCAATGTTGGGTATTCCCTCTCTGAGTCAACAACATATACTACATAGGAGTTCATATAGAACCTCCCAATTGTTGAAAATTGTTGAAGCTGCTCCAAGATTGTCCTACTGATAATCTCTCCCCATTCAAAATGCTGATCAGGAACATTTTTATTCATTATTTCTAAATACCCGAGCATCCACTTGTGAAAGTAATGGGCATCGACGAGCCCAAACAACCTACTCAGGAAGGTGATTGTGTCACTCATCTCCGCTAAAAAGTCACTGCAATGAATGACTTGTGGCCACCTGTTTGATACCGTCTTGTTTTTTAGGTACTGTACGTACCCAAAATTGTAGGGTACTGTACTGCCAGAACAGTGTAACAAGTGCCCCAATGATGATACAGGTCTCCTCGCAAGGTGCTCAGGATCCGGAAAAGCCCTCAGAGTATGCGTTAACATCCGGCATGCCCTGCTTAGCCCCCACGCCCTTTGTTTTCCCCTTCTTTCCTCTTTCCTTGGCCTCTTGACCTTCAGTGATGAAACTACCACCCTCAACAGGGTGGCGGTCCTGTAACCGCCGCCCTGCTCAGAATAGCGGTCCTATGCGCATTTTCCAGAACGCTCTTTTGATGCGACTCGCGCGAAATATCACGTTTCACCAGCTTTTCTTTGCTGACTTGAGCATGCATTTATGTTTTTAGTCCCCTGGAATAGTGTTTTTCCTTTGTTTATTGTTTAGGAGTTCAATTTGGTTTTGGTTTTTGAGTGTTGGAATTTCTATAAATGCATGGCTTGTGCTGAGGCAAATGGGCACCATTTTTACTTCAATCTTCTCACTTTCAGTGATGTGGTCTGATAGTTTACTTAGGATTGATAGTATAGTTCATTTCATGTTTGGTTAAGCATTGTATTGCAGCTGGTAAGCCACATACTCATCTTGTGCAAGTTCTATCATTGCTTCAGCCCCTCAGGCAGTGCTGTTATCTCATCCCAATCCAGTTAGAAGCTTGCCTCTGAATTTCTCTTTGATGTAGATTTGTTTTATTTTGTCTTGGATTTCTTAGTTCAAATCCATTATATGCATGGTTAGCTTTATTCAGCTGTTGGTAAGCCACATATCCAACTTGTGCAAGCAGTGTCTTTATTTTATCCAATCCATTGGAACAGAATAGCTTAGGAAGCCATTAAAGTTATAGGTTTTGCTCTTCATATAGGATAGTTACAGGTTCTGGTTGCTTCATGTTACATGGCTCGTAGTAAAATCCTGCTAGGAATCGCATAAGCCAAGCTCTGTACTCTTGCGCTATCCCTCTCCTACTCGCATTTTTGGTCTGCATTCTAAGTTGTCCTTGTCCCAAAATCTACTCCTATTGGTGCTAGCATTACACGCTTTTCTGGATCCACGTGAACACAAAAGAACGAGGAGATCATACTAAGGGGACGAGATCACATACACCATCGGATTCGCCACTGTTCTGCGGAGTCCAGGTTTTACATTTCAAAGTTCTAGTCAGATTCATATCAAATAGAGTAGTTAATCACTTTATTTCATTTCATTCTATTCTCGACATTGCCAGGGAATCTATGGGGATTGATAGTTTCTGAGAAACTATGATTCACTCCTCACTTCTGAGGTAGGATCGAGAATCTTTCCGGTAGATTAGACAAACTGTTTTATTTAGAATAATTCTACAAATCACACAGGAAAATAACTACACTCGGTTATCTTGTCTGTTTCAAATTATTGTTTAGTTATTATTTCTAGATATGCTTAAAATAGTTTGCTTTCCTTAAAATTATTAAAAGTTTTCTTAGAAGAATAAAAGTTATACAGTTAGATTTATTTCACATAGAATTTTCTTCGTTACAGTTAAATTTGCATTTTGTTTCGTATGACAATCACGGGACCTCAAGAGCCCAGGGAATATATATTTGAGCCAATCGTGCCTCAACCAAACCTAGTCACAGCAATAGTTGACATAGACCAAAATCTCAGGATACAAGTATTCCAAACAGCCACAGATTTACAACTGATCAGTTCTCAGTTAAGAGGATTAAACACAGAAGACAACCAAGCACATGCGTTTTGGTCAAGTCATCCAAACTACAGATTACCCTAGAAAACATCCACATGACTGTAGAAGGGCTCGAAAGAGAGCAAACCTTCGGGTGTGATCCTCTAGTTCCACAGCCAGACACTGGAGACACCCTCGTAGATATAGATACCAGCTTAAGAATCCAGGTTACGAGAACGCCTGTAAGGTATTCTCTGAAGATTGCACAACTATTGGTTCTAAACATAGAAGCTGAGAAAGCATACGATTACTGGATACTAGGGATTAGAACTTGATCCCGCATATGACCATAACAGGACCGCAACAACCAAGAGTCTATGGTTGTGATCCACAGATCCCACAGCCCAACGAATCCACAAGTCAGTTAGACATAGACACTAGCCTACGCATCTTGGTATTTAGGTCCACTCCACTTCCGCCTGTCATCATTGAACAACTGTCCTTACTAGATATAGCAGCTAACGAAGTAAGAAAATTCTGGACTAGGCCAGAGAATCGTCCATAGAGTCGATTGTATTCATCATCCACTATATGACCTTATCGGGAGATATACACAAAACAATCCCAGGTCATTTTCCACGTATTCTGCAACCCATAGACTGAATCATGCCAGAGCTCGATATTGATTGGAGCCTTCGAGAAGTCATCCTTGCTGATCGATCTATCACACCAGTCCAAGTTAGAAGGGCCTTCTTTGCCTTAGATTCGCAAATTCCACTAGTGTGTGTCAAAGACATTAGACTACCTAACTAGTTTGTCTGCATATTCTACCCCCACCGGCTGTCTCGGCACGACCTCGGGAGGTCGGGTACGCGGAAGAGTTACTTGTTGAGTCTCACGCTCACCTGTCGCTTTTCCGACGTACAAAATTGGTGAACCCGACGTGAAACAAACGAAATTAGTGAAGCTGACATAAAACTTCCTACTTTCTTATTCGGAGTCATAATATCACGCTTCCTTTCACAAATCACCTTCACTCCTTCCCATTATTCTGTGGGTATTCATATACCCCCCGAATATGTCAGGATTCGATGCATATGGCAGACCCCTCTTGGGTCCTGAGGCATACTACGCCCAACAGAATAGGCAATCATCACCCTCGCTCTCAATATGGGGTGACAACTATTCAACTAATCAGTTGTCAACACAAACCCCAAGAATCAGATATAGTTCATCTTTCCAAACTGAGGAGTTAGATCAACCCCCTCGAACCCAACAAACAGAGCCTTCAGGTTCAAACAATATGACGTTTACCGGAGAATCCGGTTCGTTTCCTCAAATACTACTCAGACCACAAATTAGTAGACAATCAGACCCATACTTGGTTCTAGATAACGAGTACTCAATGCGTTATTCTCGAAATGAACAATGCTCTCAAGGCATGTACCCACCTGTAGGAGGTTTACAAGTACAACCTGAGATCTCTTTTCAAGAAAATACCTCTACAGGAAATATTCTTGGAGAAACTTGGCAAGATAGCGATCAGTTCATGACAGGCTATCACATGCCTATACAACACCAGGGTATATAACAAACGCCACTCAGGAAAAGTACCGTGACTTCACCAAATGAAGTCATTTCAACATTAGTAAAAAGAGTGAGAGGGTTAGAACTTGCTCAAGCAAGTCAAAATTCAAAGTTAATACAAACAGGGAGTTCCAATCCTCCTCACCATCCCAGCCAAGTAGATCTCCTCACAGGAGTAGGCACATTGGGCATGACTCCTCAGTATTCACAACAAATACCAACTAGACCCACCAATTCTAGCACCGTTCCTCCTGGTCTAGTACAAAACAATCCATTTCTTGATAGTACCCCTTCATACTTAAACATGTATTCAAAATCACCACAAGGGGATATGTACTCATCCCTCGGCATGTTTGCTCAAACGCAGGGACCTCCCTATGCCCCTGCCAACGCATACGCTGCACCGTATCAACAACCTATCCCACCACCACTCCCTCAGCAATCACCATCAATGGTCGAAAGCTATGTGATAGGGACTTATTCAGAATACCTAAAGGAACCCTTAGATTTCACCATACGAAGTGTCATGCTTCCAAGGCCTCTTCCCGATTTGCCCAAGTTCAAGGGTGAGGGAGATCCAAACGTGCATATCAAAGCTTACGCTACAGCCATACGAGAATTACTCCCTTGGGATGGGGTTGTTGCTAAAATATTCCCCAAAATGCTAGAAGGTATTGCTCTCGATTGGTATTATAGAATACCTGAGGCTTCCATACATTCATTCAAATAACTTGTGTCTAAGTTCATCAAAGCCTTCGACATGAACAAACTGCTAAGGACATGAATCAGGAGTTCTTACACATCAAGCAAGAACATAACGAATCTGTCGCCCATTTCATCCAAAGGTGGCGTACAGTCCTTTATTCCTCGGCAAGCGCTCCAAACATGGATCAGATGGAACTATGTGATTTATTCCTTCATTCTCTCAGTAGAGAAGTGAAGGAAGAAGTCCAAAAGTTCCCAATAAGAACTTATGATGAAGTACTTGAGAGCGCTCTGCGAATAGATCAGGCGGCAATAGATAGTGGTCGTAAGACATATGAAGCAAACGGTAGGTTGATTACCTCTAACCAAAATACTACAACTACCACAAATGTCAATCAAGGACCCAAAATCCTTAACAAAAATCGTGGAGTAACAACGGATGGGGTAACTGACCAGCCCAAGAGGGTAAATGTTGTTAATGCTCCGTCACAAACAAACAACCAACGAAACAACAACTTTACCCCGACAATCAATACAGTAGATTTTAACCAACAACAACAACAACAACGGTGAAATCCCATACAAGGGCCAAGCCAAAACTCATTTGGTTACCAAAACCAAAGTCAAAACCAGAAACAACAATTCCGAAACTTTAGTCCTAATAGGCAACAGTTTGATCAGAATTTTAGGCCACAATACACACCAAACCAACAAAACGGGAATTACAACCCCAATTCTTATTGTGGTTTCCACAAAATTCGGGGTCATGATACTAGAACGTGTTGTGACTACAATAAATTTATGCAACGCTTACCAGAAGAACAAAGACATTTCTTCACAGATTTGTTTCTGGCAGATCCTGTATCATCACCACCCAATACGCTCGCAGGAGCAATTTCCCCTCAAAACGCACCCCTGAAGATCTTTAACAATCCACTCCCAAATCACGATAACAATAGATTAAATTCAACCGGAACAAACAAGGGTGCAATGACAGGAAACAACGATCATGAAGCCTTGACTTCATTAAATCCGTCAGTTGCGCCACAGTTGGGAGCTCAACCGAGACCTAAAATAGTCAGTTTGGTAGAATTAGACGCTGAACTACCTATCGAAGCTATAACAAGAACACAAGAGTATTTCTCTCAACCGAGCCCAAGTCATCTGCCAGAGACAGATAAGAGTCATCAAATAGTTGAAAAACCCATCGGTGCCTATGATTTAATTAGTGACCTAACAAAGACCTTCTCACACATTTCATTTTTGGACTTACTAAAGAACTCTCCCCCTCACAGAGCTGCTCTGTTAGAAGCATTAGGTCTAGGCCATCTAATTAACATCACTCCACCTCCCGAAACACAAGTAAATCACGTAGATTTTGATATCCACCCTCTGGGGCAGCCGGACAAGGATGTCGAATTCATCTTCGAAATAAGTAAAATGCCCACAGATGCTGAGATCGCACGCCGAGGTGATCCAGCCTTACACCTACAAGTGTGGGTTTATAATAACTATGTAAAACGGGAAATGGTTGACGATGGGGCCATAGTTAACATAGTCCCTTTCTCTTTCCTCCAAAAACTTGGATATGGAGAAACGAACTGTTCTACTACACGAAATACCTTGAGAGGCTATGATAGCCTTAAAGCCACTTCGATAGGAACTATAATACTTCTGGTCACCTTAGGGCCCAAAACCATCTTGACTGAATTTTATATTATAGATCGGGAAACTAACTATAATATGATCCTCGGCCGACCTTGGATACATCGAATGAAGGCAATCCCTTCCACGCTATTTCAAGAAGTAAGATTCTTGCATCCGGGAAAGGTATTTGTAGCCAAAGGCGATCCAAAACCTTTCGATTTGCACCTAGTTGATTTAAAGAAAAGACCAAGGGTGCACTCAGAATTTGAACTTCCAACAAACCAGCTTAATAAACCCTCTGACCCAAAGCCAGAGGAAAAGTTGGTACCTACGACGGATCTTGAAACTACCAGCATATCCAAAACAAATCCAACCCCTAAAGGTAAAACTAAAGAAACAGTATCATTAGGGACTACTACGAAAATCGTTGAGTTGATAGAACAAGATTCACCAATGTTCTTACCATTCGATTCAGTAGGCATAGGATTTTCCCTAGGTGTTGGTTCCTTGCCAGCATAGGATCTCTATATGGTAGAAGTAGAGTACACAAACGCAACAGATCCCCCAACCTCTATATTCCCAGCTAAGTATTGGACTCTCCATTTTGATGGGGCTAGGTGCCGTTATGGAGCAGGGGCAGGTATAATTCTTACTTCACCAGAGGAAAAATTCCTGCCTTTTTCCTTTAAATTAAATTTCGAATGCACAAACAATAGCACTGAATACGAAGCCCTCCTCCTTGGTCTCACCTTAGCCAAAAGAATCGGTGTTGATAATATCAGAGTCTTGGGAGACTCGCAATTAGTGGCAAACCAAGTTTCAGAGGTATATGAAACTAAAGCCGAACATTTGCAGCTTTACAAAAACGTTGTATTAAAATTAAGCAAGGCATTTAACTTCATATCCATTGAAGCAGTTCCCCGAGAGGAAAATCTTCTCGCAGACTCAATAGCAACTTCAGCATCATGTTTTACTCCAAACAATGAGTTAAAAGATACTCATTTCACCGTGTCCATTCGTGACGAACCATTGGTAAAAACAACGACAAATCCCCTTTCAAGTGAAAGTGAATCTACCATCCTAGACCATGTCGGAAATGATGCGGCTACTTTGGATTACTTAAATGCCTATGCAGCACTACATCTCTCCTATCACATGCTAGATTTATCCCTGATTCCACATTCGTCTTCCTACTTCGGAAACCCCGTAACGGATCTTCCCTCACAAACGGAACCTAGCATATACGCAATAGAAAATGGGGATGACCTGGATTTACCCCCAGCACCACCAGATTTTGAAGAAGGTAACACCTGCTTAATTGAAGAAACGATCGATGTCAACATCGGAACGGAAGATGAACCGAAAATCATAAAACTAGGATCTTCGTTAACACCCAAAGAGGTAGAGATACACACTCGGATCCTCAAAGAACATCAGAAGGCATTTGCATTTAATTATAAAGAAATGACAGGAGTTGCACCCCACATTACGGTACACAACCTCATCACTAAATCAGATGCAAAGCCAATTAAGCAAAAATCAAGACCTATGAAACCCAAAGTAGCTCTCATGGTAAAAGAGGAGGTAATAAAACTCCTTCAGGTAGGATTCATCAAGCCAGTTGACTACTCCCAATGGGTATCTAACATCGTTCCCGTTCTCAAGAAGAATGGAAAGATACGGATTTGCATAGATTTCCGATACATCAACAAAGCATGTCCTAAGGATGACTTCCCATTGCCATCTATTGATGTCATTGTTGATGCAACAGTTGGGTTTGAGCTTTTGTCTCTCATGGATGGATTCTCGGGATACAATCAAATTAGAATATCTGAGCAAGATCAAGCTAAAACTACGTTTATAACTCCTTAGGGAACCTATTGCTATGTTGTCATGCCTTTCGGTCTCAAAAACGCTGGTGCCACGTACCAGCGGGCTATGAATTATATATTTCACGATTTAATTCATAAAATCGTGGAATCCTACATGGATGACTTGTTGGCTAAGGCCAAGAAGCGTTGTGACCATCCCGAAGTACTCCGCGTCATTCTTTCACACCTAATAGAATACGGAGTCATGCTAAACCCAGAAAAATACGTCTTTGGTGTAACGAGAGGGAAGCTCCTAGGTTATATCATATCATCACAGGGAATAGATGTGGACCCAACCAAAATTCGGGCTGTCCTCGAAATGGTTCCACCTTCGGACGAATCTGGAATCAGGTCATTTCTCGGAAAGCTAGGTGCAATCTAGAGATTTATCCCGGACTTAAGCTTCGCCGTTCATCCAATCAATAATTTACTCAAGAAAGACTATAGCATTGATTGGATCGAAGACTACAATGAAGCTTTTAACACAGTTAAGCGTTTCTTACTGTCACCACCTACACTAATGCCACTTAAGCTAGACCGCCCATTGATTCTATATTCATGAGCTACCAATGTTTCATTAGCTTGCATGTTGGCCCAAGAAGACGATAACAAAAGAGAACGCGCGATTTATTTCATTAGCCGGACGCTGCTCGACTATGAAACACGCTATACACAAGCAGAGCGAGAATGTCTTGCCATAGTCTTCGCAACCAAACACCTAAGACATTATATGCTGAATCAAGAAACGAAGGTCATGGTAAAAACGGACCATTTACGGACTTTTCTCACACAAAGGTCCTTGTCTAAAAAGGCTGGACGTTTTATAACTTTAATGGGAGAGTTTGAATTAACATTTGTAAATCAGAAGTCGGTAAAAGGACAAATCATTGCGGATTGGTTAGCTGATAATCCATTAGATGGAGGCGATCTAGTAGATTTGGATTTTCCAAATGAATGCGTATACTACGTCGAAACCCGACCCGCTATCTCTGAATGCCCTTGGTACGCTGATATCATTAACCATATCATGGACCATACGTACACAGAAGGAGCTATACCGCAACAAAGAAGGCGGTTACGCATTATCGTAGCTAAGTACGTTATTATAGAGCAGGTGCTCTATCGAAATTTGTTCAATGGAATGCTCTTAAGGTGTGTCGACACAGAAGAATCCAAGAAGATTCTCTATGAATATCACAGCGGTATATGTGGAGGCCACTTCA
The DNA here is from genome assembly GCA_019776745.2 of Taxus chinensis. Taxonomy (NCBI): domain Eukaryota; kingdom Viridiplantae; phylum Streptophyta; class Pinopsida; order Cupressales; family Taxaceae; genus Taxus; species Taxus chinensis. The sequence goes on from CM034156.1 coordinate 31,075,309, forward strand.
GTGGCCATGCCACCGGTTGAAAAATACATCGAATGGGCTATTTCTGGCCCACTCTAGAACGTGACGCGATAGAGTTTACACGCAAGTGTCATAAATGTCAAGAATTCTCTCATGAGATCCACATGCCGACACAAGCTCTGCAACCAATCGCTACTCCATGGCCCTTTTCTACATGGGGTCTGGACTTAATAGGGAAATTCTCTCCCTCATCCACAGATGGCCATAATTTTATAATCACGGCCACTGAATATTTTACCAAATGGGTGGAGGCCATGCCTCTTACTACTGTACTTGGTTCTGTAATCGCTAAGTTCATTTTAAACCAAATCATTTACAGGTACGATATCCCACAAATCATTATCTCCGATAATGGAACTTCTTTTAAGAATGAAGAAGTTCGCGAACTATGCAGTAGATTTAAGATAAGCCATCATACGGCTTCCTTGTATTATCCCCAAGCCAACGGATAGGCTGAAGCGACAAACAAAACACTGAAAGCCATTCTCCTTAAAACAGTGAAAGAAAACAAGTGAGATTGGCATTTGAAGTTATATCCGGCCTTGTGGGCCCACCGAACCTCAATAAGAACACCAATGGGAGTGACTCCTCGCTGGTATTTAGGGCAGAAGCAGTTCTCCCGCTTGAGGTCGAAATACCCAGTCTCCGCATTTCACTACAAGGGATTCTGGGTGAAGACGCTTACAAAGAAGCACGTCTTTCCCAACTAGAAAGCCTAGATGAAACCAGGTTAGATGCTGAACAGCGACATAGAGTCTACGCTGACTGGATGTGCCAGCAGTACAACAAGAAGATCTATGAGCGTGACATATACGAAGGTGATCTAGTTCTAAGGTTGGACAGCCGGATCGACAAGAAGACCGGCGAAGGAAGGAAATTCTGGCACAAATGGTTGGGCCCATACCGAGTCATGAAGGACTATGGCAATGGTGCATACCTCTTATGTACGTTAGAAGGTGAGGAGTTTGTCGAAACAGTCAATTCCCTGCACCTCAAACGTTTCTACGCATAAGCAGCTAACGCTACCTATATAGCTATCTACATTGCATTTTCATATAAATTAGGATCATTTTGTCCATTCGTTTCTTACACAAATTGTGATCAAGGAGTCTATTCTCAAAAGCAATTCATTACAAACTCATGATGTTGTTGGCACAAAACTTTCTAATCATATCTCTCCATTTTCACGATATCATCAATCACTTCAGAATCTTTTATCAAATAAAAACAAACATGATGAAGTCTTAACGGTAACCATACCAAGATCTGCAAGTCTGTTCTCGCTTTGATTTCTTCTTAGGATAGGTGTCTTGCCTATGGTCTGTTCTAGAAGCTTCATGGTGTCACATTTATCCCATATACACATCTCTTTGGAAATAAGCATATACTGACATTTTACTCAAAAAGACAAATCAAAAAGTGATTAAATAGAAAATTTTATTTTTACACATTTCCTTGCCCCACCAACCTTCGGTGATGAGCTTGTGTCTCTTACTAGTGACGTAGGGTTGGGAAAGGATGGAAATTCCCTTACTCGCCTATGCCTTGCCCACAGTGATAAACCCACGCTTCTTACTAGTAGCATGGGGCAAAGTGTAGGGGGTCCTCTTGACAAAGCAAACGTTAAAAGGTCAGAAACAAACTATTCAAACTTTGAGTCAAAAACGAATGAATCAGATATTCAAAATTCCAAAAAGAGTTAAAAATCCTAAAAACCCAGATTTTGTCTACTATGTGGCCATCTACGGGTCTAAGTCTGGATAAACCGCAAAGCAAGTTGCATCCGAAACTATGAAGTCAACCGGGTGGAGTCAGCTTGTAGCTTTCAATTTGGTTCCGCCAAAGCTTCGTCTGTCTTTCATCGCTATCGTTTCACCATATTTCATAACTTGCGCCCTTCTTGGCTCTTGGTGATGAGCCCTCGCATCTTACTAGTTACGTGGAGTTAGGAGTGGGGCAAGTTAATCTGTTCATCATACTGGTTATTTTCATCACTTTTCCAAAACAAACATGAGGTATCCAAATTGCTCACAGAAGCTAAGATTTAAGATCACAATATATCTACAATATCATTTATCAGCATCATGAAACACAAAAAAAAAGCAAGCATTTGCATCATCTGTTCTCCATTGCATACATATAAAAAAGCATATAGAACATACATCGTAGTATACACGAGGAAGCTGGAAACATAAAAGGAAAACACCAGTGACAAGTTTTGATCCAAAAACGAATGCATATATATAAATAATCAATGTTTATATACAATGCCATCATGCTCTAGGCATGGTTAAAACGCTCAAAGAGCCCGTGATATACAAAAAAATCTATAAAATACATAGGATCCAAGTGGTCTCTCAACCCCTACACGACCCCTTCGAAGGTGTGCGCCCTCGCCTAGGAATCCGGCTACACCAGTGCTCTGAATGCACAGAAGGCTCAGGGTCCCGAGGGGCACCCGTGGTCTCACCACGAGAATGGCTCCTCATAAGACGCTCGGCTGTCCTATAGCTTGCCAACTCTGTACGGAGAGTCGACACCATCCTGGCCACGTGCCAAATGGGAGCAAAGACATCGGTATGCCTGCCGGCTACTGAGGGCTCCCTGGCATCTACAGATAGCTCCGCACGGGTCCTATCCATAGGGATCATCAGGGAATCAGTGCATACCCTACGGATTAGATCCCGCCACTCGTCAACAGTCTCTGCAAACAAAGAAGAAAAAATGAATTAGAAACTAGGCAAGAGGCTAAAAGATACAATATCAAAACACAAGGAGAGATAGCAATTAAAAACAAATCCTAAATCAAACGAACACTAAAAGGAAGAAAGGATAACTTACTCAGATCACCAGGCCTCCAAGATGGGTCGCTAGGACCAGCACCCGCTGCAGATGCCGCTGCCGACTGAGGGGCTTCTCCTGTAGATGGAGCAACATGATGCCCCACAACGGACTCATCCTCTCCACCATGGCCCTTGGAGAGTGGCTCCTCTGAAGCTAGAGTCTCTCTCTCTACACTCTGCTCGGCCCTCTCTGCCTGCATGATGTCCTGAGTGTCATACCACTCAGGATCGCTATCATCCGTCTGCTCCTCCGATCCTCCCTCTGTAAACTCCTCAGAATCAGAGTCAATATCTATGGGGTCATCGCTGCTATGAGCAGGACCCGCAGCAATCTGAAGCAAAGGTGCCCGAGGCGCACCAACTCTCCCTCTAGCCCGAACTATCCTCCTGGCTGCAATAGGAGTGCCAGGAGTAATCACTGTCCAACCGTAGCCTCTAGGCCCCCCTCTAGCCTTGTGGACTGATCTATAGACTGGCGCCACTGGGGGAAGCATGCCCATATATGGTAGGCCAAACTGCTGAGGAACCCTGCTGAAAGGATGTACCTCCACTCGTCCCACGCGGTCAATAAGCTGCCCTATGGTGGAGAAAGAAATCAATGTAAGAGTCTCCTTTCCCCATATACCGGCCATAAGCTGGTACGGTGTCACCTCCATGTCTGCTATAGTAAGAGAGGCAACTGGCTGGTGAGGTGCTCTAAGCACCGACATATCTGTCCATCTGGCTGCCCTCACAGCGCCGGGATCTGCCACCTCCACGCCTTTGCCATAGGGGATAAAACACTCATACACCCAACTCATGACTAGAGTAGGGTGGCTCAAAGACTGTCCCTGTAAACGGACCACCCTGTATAAATCATGGTAGGTGGTCCCCAGAATATCTGCACCCCAGGCGTATATCCGACCATGCCCCTCTATCTGTGCAATGATGGGGGCCCAGCAGTATAGTAAAGTATCCCCTCCCTTGTCCCCGATCAGCCTCGAGGAAATGATCCCCATGATGGGCAAAGAAGGAATGGATCGAACTCTCACTCCCTTCTTCGACCCCGTCGAGATAGCTGCATCTCCCATTTAGCCTGCCCACTGCACAATCTGTGCTCGGGACCCTGCCGTCTCCAGTGTGAGTCTCCTTTCGATGATTGGGACCCCCAGGATATGGTAGGTGTCCTCCAAAGTGATGGTCCACTCACCACGGACCCTTGGCAATCGGAAAGTGTTCCGATCTGCATCCCAATATGAGAATAAGTCACAAAGAATGTGACTAGATGGCGTGACATGGGGCACGTGCGATATACGCAATATGCCAACCCTCTGTAATGTATCCTCCTCATCCGGAGAAAGGGCATCCAATACCCCAGAGATCCAATCACACTCTCTCTCTCGGCTCCATTTGATATACTCTGCTCTCACCTGCATACAACCAAAACACACAAAACAGAACAAGTTAGTGTCTGAATAATACCAAGAAGGTCATAAAAACATATAGAAGTGCAAGAAAATACAAGTGCAATCTCAAAAATTAAGTTCTTTTGCATTTTGTTCAAAACTGCTGCCCTGAGCAGGGGGAAATTTTGTAACCGCCGCCTTAAGGGTGGCGGTTGCGTAACTGCCACCCTGAATAGGGCGGCAGTCATGTAACCGCTGCCCTGGCCAGGGCGGCGGTCGCGGTCTGAAAACCCGCGCAGGTTGTTAACCCCAAAAAGCCCAAAATGAGCAAAAATAGACCATTTAAACTAAAAATAGAGCCTACCTAGTAGGCGCCCCCCCTAGGTGGACCTTTTAAACCTAACATTTTCAAAAATACCTCCCCCATCATGACGAATTTAACATTTCAAATTTAAAGGGGGAAAAACACAAAATTAAAGAAAACCAACCTGTGATCTAGCAGGGCGGTGTTCCGCACGTGGAGGCATGATCACAATCTCGCTGTGGACGTTTTGACTCTACTCGCGTGAGAAACCGTCACCGTGGGTCCCAGAACTCAAAAACAATCAAATCAACTCGCGCAAATGAATAGGAAAATGGGCCCACTTTCATATATATATCGTTCTGTTTTGTTTTAAAATAACTTTTTCGCAGGTTTGGAGCACTGATGGAGGTAAGTTTCTATCCCCGCACGAATGGTACGTTCTCCTTCCCTATTATTTTAGCGTTTATCTTCCAAGTTATTGTATCTATCTGCACTTGAGCTCTCTTTTCATTTTGCAGGTAGCGGGAATTTCGGATGGTGTCATCTCAACACACGGACGAGTAAGGTATAGCTTCTAACTCCCCATTTCGGGACTGCCATACTCGGACCCACCGTTTTATGCCTCTTCATGGCTAAAATGCTTCTCCAAGGGGGAAATATGTACGTACCCAAAATTATAGGTTACTGTACTGCCAGAACAGTGTAACAAGTGCCTCAATGATGATACAGGTCTCCTCGCAAGGTGTTCGGGATCTGGAAAAGCCCTCGGAGTATGCCTTAACATCCTGCATGCCCTGCTTAGACCCCGCACCCTTTGTTTTCACCTTTTTTACTCTTTCCTTGGCCTCTTGACCTTCAATGACGAAACTGCCGCCCTGAATAGGGCGGCAGTCCTATAACCGCCGCCCTGCTCAGAGCGGCGGTCCTGTGCGTGTTTTCCAGAACGCTCTTTTGACGCGACTCGCGTGAAATATCATGTTTCACCAGCTTTTCTTTGCTGACTTGAGCATGCATTTATGTTTTTGGTCCCCTGGAATAGTGTTTTTCCTTTGTTTATTGTTTAGGAGTTCAATTTGGTTTTGGTTTTTGAGTGTTGGAATTCCTATAAATGCATGGCTTGTGCTGAGGCAAATGGGCACCATTTTTACTCCAATCTTCTCACTTTCAGTGATGTGGTCTGATAGTTTACTTAGGATTGATAGTATAGTTCATTTCATGTTTAGTTAAGCATTGTATTGCAGCTGATAAGCCACATACTCATCTTGTGTAAGTGCTATCATTGCTTCAGCCCCTCAGGTAGTGCTGTTATCTCATCCCAATCTAGTTAGAAGCTTGCCTCTGAATTTCTCTTTGCTGTAGATTTGTTTTATTGGGTCTTGGAGTTCTTAGTTCAAATCCATTATATGCCTGGTTAGCTTTATTCAGCTGTTGGTAAGCCACATATCCAACTTGTGCAAGCAATGTCTTTATTTATCCAATCCATTGGAACAGAATAGCTTAGGAAGCCATTAAAGTTGTAGGTTTTTCTCTTCATATAGGATAGTTACAGGTTCTGGTCGCTTCATGTTGCATGGCTCGCAGTAAAATCCCACTAGGAATCGCATAAGCCAAGCTCTATACTCTTGCGCTATCCCTCTCCTACTCGCATTTTCGGTCTGCATTCTAACTTGTCCTTGTCCCAAAATCTACTCCTACCGGTGCTAGCATTACACGCTTTTCTGGATCCACGTGAACATGAAAGAACGAGGAGATCATACTGAGGGGACGAGATCACATACACCATCGGATTCGCCACTGTTCTGCGGAGTCCAGGTTTTACATTTCAAAGTTCTAGTCAGATTCATATCAAATAGAGTAGTTAATCGCTTTATTTCATTTCATTCTATTCTCGACATTGCCAAGGAAGCTGTGGGGATTGATAGTTTCTGAGAAACTATGATTCAATCCTCACTTCTGAGGTAGGATCAAGAATCTTGCCGGTAGATTAGACAAACTATTTTATTTAGAATAATTCTACAAATCGCACAGGCAAATAACTACACTCGGTTATCTTGTCTGTTTCAAATTATTGTTTAGTTATTATTTCTAGATATGCTTAAAATAGTTTGCTTTCCTTAAAATTATTAAAAGTTTTCTTAGAAGAATAAAAGTTATACAGTTAGATTTATTTCACATAGTTAGAATTTGCTTCGTTACAGTTAAATTTGCATTTTGTTTCGTATGACAATCACGGGACCTCAAGAGCCCAGGGAATATATATTTGAGCCAATCGTGCCTCAACCAAACCTAGTCACAGCAATAGTTGACATAGACCAAAATCTCAAGATACAAGTATTCCAAACAACCACAGATTTACAACTGATCAGTTCTCAGTTAAGAGGATTAAACATAGAAGACGACCAAGCACATGCGTTTTGGTCAAGTCAGCCAAACTACAGATTACCCTAGAAAACATCCACATGACTATAGAAGGGCTCAAAAGAGAGCAAACATTCAGGTGTGATCCTCTAGTTCCATAGCCAGACGCTGGAGACATCCTCGTAGATATAGATACCAGCTTAAGAATCCAGGTTGCGAGAACGCCTGTAAGGTATTCTCTGAAGATTGCACAACTATTGGTTCTAAACATAGAAGCTGAGAAAGCATACGATTAGTGGATACTAGGGATTAGAACTTGATCCCGCATATGACCATAACAGGACCGCAACAACCAAGAGTCTATGGTTGTGATCCACAGATCCCACAGCCCAACGAATCCACAAGTCAGTTAGACATAGACACTAGCCTACGCATCTTGGTATTCAGGTCCACTCCACTTCCACCTGTCATCATTGAACAACTTTCCTTACTAGATATAGTAGCTAACGAAGCAAGAGAATTCTGGACTAGGCCAGAGAATCGTCCATAGAGTCGATTGTATTCATCATCCACTATATGACCTTATCGGGAGATATACACAAAACAATCCCAGGTCATTTTCCACGTATTCCGCAACCCATAGATCGAATCATGCCAGAGCTCGATATTGATTGGAGCCTTCCAGCAGTCATCCTTGCTGATCGATCTATCACACCAGTCCAAGTTAGAAGGGCCTTCTTTGCCTTAGATTCACAAATTCCACTACTACGTGTCGAAGACATTAGACTGCCTAACTAGTTTGTCTGCATATTCTACCCCCACCGGTTGTCTCGGCACGACCTCGGGAGGTCGGGTACGCGGAAGAGTTACTTGTTGATTCTCATGCTCACCTGTCACTTTTCCGACGTACAGGTACACCTCATTCATTAACTAAATACATTTGTCTTCGTTTTCAGTCCATGTCTTCATGCAGTCCTCTTGGCTTACTGCTACAAAATGTCAGTGGTGAGGGATACCCAACATGATATCAAAATGTTAGGCCATGAGGTTGATTATTGCCTCGCCCTTCTCATTTTCAACACATCTTGTGTCCTTATTGTAACAACGGCCCACCAACATCATGAACTCATTATTGATTGCACTCATTGGGATCCCTGCAGCAAAGTGCAAACCACTACCAACCAATTTATCCATCCATGGGTTGCCTATGACCTTCTTGGTTTTGGCCCAGAATTCCTCCATGTTAATGTGCCCGAGTTTTGAATCTCTGATATCCAGATCACACTTTGTAAGAGATTCAGGCATCCTGACCCTTTGGTATTTATACTTCATTTCTTCTTCTGTTAGTCTGGCTTTACCCTTGGACTTAGTTGGCTTCTTACTCGATGAAGACATGTGTGAATCTGAGTTCAACTGTTGATTTGCAAGAAGAATCAGGGAAGTCCATCGCAGAAGAGCCATGTTAGCTGTTAAGTCATCCATCAAAGCTTACATAATGAAAAGTTAGCAATTTATGAGCTTCTGGGTGCAAGGCGCAGCCTTACTGCAGGCTATAGGGACTTAGAAAAGTGAGGAGCACTTTAGGAAAGTGTTGTATGGGAGAAAGCAGTGCCAAAAGGGGTGCAGGGTGTGGAAAGCCTACACACCACATTTAGATGTTGGTGTCAAGGGATGTGTGCTTGTGCCATTAGAAGTATTTTAGTGGGGCGCAAATATGATTGGTGTAGTAAGGTCCCAAGATGGGCCATTGGTGTAGATGTGGAAGATGCTACATGAGAGTGAGGTGCACCAAGTGGTTTAGCTTTACGTGGCACGGGAAGGGCTTACATAACATTCATATGTTTTTGTAGTTTCTTTGGCGCTAGCGCTTGCGCCTAGGGAATTTTTCAACAATGTTTATAAGGTGCGGAGAAGGATTATACCGCATGCAGGGACAGTGCACCTGTGGCGCAACTACGTTTGATGTAACAAGAATGAAGCTTGCACCGAAGGAAAAACAGTGGGTTGTTTGCAAAAAATTTATGATTTTCACTCTTTTGGTTTAGATTTTGATGTCTAGGAGGGAAAACTTAGCAAAGCAGGGAATAAGGGACGAATGAGTTTGAGTGGTGTTGTGGCATAGTCTTCCAAATTTTTAGATCTAGAAGGAGGAGAAGGGGTTTTGGAGTTGAGTACTTGGGTTCATTGTTTATTATCAATCCTAATCACCTAAACCATCATAAAAACCACAACAAATCCACAAGAAGGGCAAGGGCCACTTACCAGGAATATATAATGATAAAGGAGATGATGCGGGGTCCACGAATGTGATAAATAGCAACACACGGGGCTAACAGGAACGCTGACAAGTACAGAGGAATAAATTTTTCACATTTTTTGAATTGTGAAAATGACAGGTCTGACGCACCTATATATAGAAAAAAGTGCAATAAATGCACCACCAAATTTTTCTATGGCGTACTTAAGTGGATGTCGACACAAAATGATTTGCACCTTGGCGCAGCTTTGGGGGTGTCAACACTATGTTTTCAGTGCCCACATTGCACTTTAGAGAGGCGCAACATTTGTAGTGTTGACAAGTTTGCGCATGCGCCTTGGGGCACCTTTGAGAGGTGCAACATTTGGAGTGTTGACATTCCCTAGAATGCACCAAAGGAATAGAGGGGCGTAGTTTTGGTTGATGTAACATGAATGAAAACTGCACCCAACCCAAAAAGGTTGAAAATGACCATGTTCTAAAAACTAGATTTTCTAGAAAAGGATTTAATGTCATTCCGAACGTTAAGAGACCTCAAAAGGGGACCAAAATAGAAATTTTGGTATGGTTACCCACAAAATTTCCCTCAAAATTGCCCTTGTCAATTTTACAGGATAACAGCTGGCTCTTTTTGGGGACTAACTTTGAGCGAAGCCTAAGGATAGATAATCCCAGATCTACATGTGCCTATCCATTGGGTTACGGATTCAAAAACAAGGGCGACGAAAAAGAAAGGAAAACACACAACCAACTGAAAGCAAACACACGACAAAAACAAACACACAACTAAAGAAAACTATACAAAGAAGAGAGCAAGCTCTACTTCCTGAATATTTTGAGATGTTGCCCGCTATAGGGAAGCGGGAGTTCAGTTCTATCTAGATATGAGAGATAGAAGCTATTCTCTCCATTGAGCTACTTGATCTTGAAGCATGGGCCAAGGTTATCCCGTATTCATAGCAAAAACCGATAACTTCCTATGAGGAGAAGTTGGAAGTATTATCAGCAACGATCTTGTATGGGATGTCAAATCTCATGATGATATTTTCTTTGATGAAGTTACAAACAACTTCAGAGATGGCATTTTTAACAGGTATGGCCTCCACCCATTTGGTGAAGTAATCTGTTACTATTAGGACATAACTATGTCCAACACTTGAGTGGGGATGTAGAACTTTGATAAAGTCAATTCCCCATTACCTGAATGGTTCGTTAATAATAGCGGGCCTGAGGGGAAAAGTATCCAATTTTAGTTTTCCAACAAACTGTTGGCAGAGCTCACATTTTGCTACCCATGTGGCTATATCCTGAAATAGCGTTGGCCAGTAGTACCTGGCATGGATGATCTTATGTACTATTATAGACAAGGAGAAGTGACCACTGCAGGCCAAGTCATGAAAAATTTCAAGTAATTTGATCTGTTGCGGTTTATCAACGCATCGCAAGAAAATCCCATCAATCCCACGCTTGTATAAAATGTCATCCCATATGATGTATCTAGCTGCCCTGAGATTTATAGTCTACTTTTCCTTTGAATTTAGATGGGCTGGACACTCACTGTAAGTGAGAAAGAAAGTGATGTCAAATACCATTTGTCGCTGGTCGCAACAGCTCTCTTCAGCTGACCCTTTGCTCTATCGATGCAATCATCCTTTTCTTTAGGCACCTCTTAATCTTTGTTTTCAGCCATAAGCTGACATAGGCCCTTTCCTCTTACTAGCTTGATTGGTTTTATGTCTAGATCATACTCTTGGACCTTTGTGATCCAATTCCCTCGTAAGCTTCCTAACTCCTGTTGAGTTAGGGTAGACTTAAATGTCATGTCAGGAACCAACACTACCGTATGAGAGTTTATGATGTAGTACCCGAAGTTCTTGACTACTTTGACAATGGTGAAGACGTGCTTTTCTAACTGAGAAATCTTCAATTCATGAAGATTGAGAGGGGAGCTCATGAAAGTGATTGGGGATTCAACATCTTTAGAGTTCTTCTGCATTAAGATGGCCGATACAGTATGCATAGATGCATAACTATACATGATAAAATCCTTGGAGAAGTCGGGACATACCAGGATGGGTGCATTATCAACAGAGGCTTTTATATCCTCAAATGATATCTTTCCTTCTTCGCTCCATCGGAATGTTTATGTCCATTTCATCATATTTGATATGTGACAAGTCTTTTCAGTGAAGTCAGGAACAAAGCATCTGAGAAAATTCACCTTTCCAAAGGAGTGAACACCGGTCTTGCTTGTGGGTAAGGTAAGGCTCTAAATATCCTTAACCCTTTCGATATCTATCTTTGTTCCTTCCTTGCTGAAAATGTGTCCCAGCAAATTTCCTTCAGTGACCCCAGAAATAGACTTTTTTGGATTTAGGGAAATCCCGTGTTCTTAGCATCTAATCAATACTTGCTCCAAATGATCACAATGATCACTTCACTTTTTTGAGAACATAGTTAAGTCATCCAAATAAACTATGATGACCTTTCCCATCATACCTTTGAATGCGAAATCCATCGCTCACTGAAAGGTGGCACTAGCATTGGTCAAGCCAAAAGGCATCCTATTGTAGGTGAATGTGCCCCAGGGAGTAGTGAATGTTGTTTTGAATTGGTCTTCAGGCGAGACTTCAATCTGATTATAGCTCAAAAAATCATCAAGCATGGAAATCATCAAGCATGGATATCATCTCTGAACTAGTTACTGCCTACAAAACTTGATCCATTATGAGGAGTAGGTAATTTTCCTTCAAGGATGCCTGATTTAGATTATGAAAATCTACACATATGTGTATCTCGCCATTCTTCTTTCGCACAGGCACAATGTTCGTGACCTAGGTACTGTGATGGATATGAAAGATGATCTCGCATCCACCATTTTCTGTATTTTTTTCCTAGATGGTACCCGAGATCTTAGGATTTGTAATGCCTCTATTTTTGGTGAAAGGGTTTGACATCATCTTTTAACGGGATGTCATGTTGAATGTCCTCAGGCTTAAAAGACTTTAGATGGGCATAGACCATGCCAATACGTCCATATATTTCTTTAGAAATTTGACAAACTTTCTCTTTTCCTCAAGTGTACAACATTTCCCGATGTTCACAAACTACGGATATTCTATAGTACCCCAGGTTGACCAATTCAGTCTCTAGAGAGGAGTTAGGGTCATCTTGTGACTTCTTCTTGACAAAAAAATCATGTTTGTCAAACAATCATTCCAGAGAGACTAAACCCTTCGGAATTTTATTTCCTTTGAGCTGACATATGTCATCACCTTCTTTTGATTCTTTTTCTTGACTAGTGACAGATTCATGGCATGTGAAAGTGGATCCCCTCAAAATGAAGCTCTTTGAAGTTATCAACTTTTTCTAGAAAAGCAACAAGCTGATTGTCATCGTTGAATACCTACCAGTGCTGAGAATTATTCGGCACACTTGGGCGAAAGACTACCTCAATGGGTATACATGTCTATTTTCAGCCCTAGGTGAGGGAGCATAAGAGACACTGAGATGGCCAATGAATCAGCCATGTCATTTAGAGCTCTTGGAATGGATTTTAATAAGATAAGTGTCAAATTCTTCAATGATGTCCCATACTACGTTACGATAGTGCCTGAGTCTATAATTTTTCACTTGGTACACCCCTTTTACCTGGTTGATGATCAGGTTTGGCTGTCACCTTGTACTTTTAGGTTCTTAATTTCTCTTTCCTTTATAGCTTGCATGCTGAGAAACAAATACTCATACTCAGTAGTATTGTTTGTATTGAAAAACTACAATTTGAAAGAAAGAGGGAAAAGCTCTTCTTTAGGAGATATCAGGACGGCTCCAGCGCCACATCCATTTGTTGCACAACTACCATCAAACTGCAGTGTCCATATCTTGTTAAGGTCCTCCTCCTGGACGAGAATGTCCATTTTATCAGACTAAGTGGATAAGAAGTAGTTCCCCATCCCTGATGATTCAAAGAGAATTTGGGCTTTGGGGTCATCAAAGTTGGTGACCAGGTACTTCTTTTGTGATTCAGGCTCCAATGTCTGCATTACACCCTTGATGGGGATTCTAGCTTTGGACCAGTCCATATGAATCTCTCCACCGACTTCTCTGCAAAAAGCTTCTTCCTAGTAGGAATTCCATATGTTGTTGGGATATCAGCAACGAGGATGGTCATCTTTACCCTTTTCTCTGGGAATGTTGCAAAATGTGAACTGTGCGTCTTTAATTTGACCAATTAATGGAACCTGCTTGGTTTCCATGGATTAACATCTGCTGAAAGGTTTGGTAAGGGTGAGGCCTAAAGCAAGAGTGACCTTTACTAGCATGATGTTATCAGAAGCTCCAGAATTAATTATGCAGTTGCTTAGTTTAATGACCATTTATTAGGAGAGAGAGATAAAAAGGTTTAATTTTTCCTGATGTAGAACGTCGAGGTAAAATTTATGTGAGATGAAGGAAGAGTGGAAAGGATTCCTTTTGGGGAGACAGGAGAGGGGATGACAGCTTGGATTTGGATATATTCAGTCAATCTTACAAGCTGCTCAGGGTTAGACTGGAGATACTCAGCTTCAGACATTTGAATCTTATTCTTTTTAGCGTGATTGACTATGTCGAATGTGACCAAGGGTTACATTGATGAAGGAATGCGTCCCTCATTTCACGATGGTAGGGTAGGGTTACTGGTCTTTATGGAAATAGAAGAAGGATAATTTGGGGGAGAGATGGGAGGAAAAGACTTCTTCGTAAAAGTTTTAATAGGAGGTTGAGAAGGAAGAGGATTACCTCTTCTAGCAATGGTTAGAGACGTGTTTGACATAGCCTTCACCTTTTGTATCTTGGTAGCAACTTCCGCTTCTTTTCCTTGTGATCGGGTGAAAACAACATATGACTGTCCACTTGCATACCCTTAAGTACCTTCCTCCTCATCAGACTCCTCATCTTCAAATTCCATATACCTAATTTTAGAGTCACCAGTCGGTTCACCGACATCTTTATCATCTTCACCTTGCAATGAAGTCTCTTCGTAAATTTGCTCCTCTTCTTCGATCTTGACTAGGGCATTAACCAGAGGGGCCTCAAGTGCTAACCTTGGAGCAGCAATAGGTAAACACGGCCTTTGTGGGGCATTTTTGGGAGTGAAGTTCCTTCATGGGATATCCTGGTACAGAGTGGTAGATGAAGCTTGAGCTAATTGTTTTTTTAATGTGAACAAGGCATTTGCCATCTTCTGGGATGCCGGATCTGATGAAACGGCTTGAGAAGGAGTTGAAGCCTTAGGTTTGGATGGCTCTCATTTTAACTTGCCAAATATAAGCATGTTGTCTTCTATATGAATGGCTGCAGCTTGAGTCAGGACCAAGGTGGTTGATTTGTTCTTGTAAGAGTAAGAAAATAACTCTTGAGCTCATGGCGTTTCACAAAGAAACACTTTTGATTTTCTAGTGTTGGCAACATGGCAGGGTGGCACATGGTTAATCAGTGAATTGAAATGAGTGATAAAATCACACATGGTTTCATTGGCTTCCTTCTTCAAGTGAGTAATCTTTGATAGTAACGCAAATGCATCTTTTGAAGGCTTAGACCCTGTCTTCAAATGCAATTCGTAATGTGGCCCAATTGGTGATAGATCCGGCCAGCAAGTGTTGGAACCACTCTGCTGCAGGTCCTAGAAAGGTCTCTAGAAAGAGGCATACCGACACATCTTCATGGGTCACATCTAGGATACTGCATGACATGATGAATGTAGATATATGCAAATCTGTGCTTTGATTCCACTCCCATCAAATCTTGGGAAATTCTTGCAATTTCCATGAGGGAGTGCATGAACCGGATGTGGCAATGCAAGAGGGCCCATAGCGTTTCCTCATGGTACTGCCATTTGAAAAGTTGGAAAGAGGACGTGAACTGGAGAGGGCATTTTTGCTTAGGTAGCAGAGCACTACAAATTGATGTGGAGGCTCCTTGTGAAAATCGGTTCTTTCATGGGGGGCGAGGGGAATTCTGGCTGGACCGATCAGCTGAACTCAGCAATGAGAAACATGCTTGGTATAATATTGAAGTTGTGCCTTTGAAGTAGATCAAAAATATGATCAACTTCTCCACAAGCTCTCCTACTATGGGTAAATGGCTCACCCGCTAGTGTATCTATTCAAATTTGCAGTCGATTTTAGAGCAGATTTATAAAAACTCTTTTTGTTTGTACTTTCTGATTTTCTGATTGTTCTGACAAAAATTAGCAGCATGTACTTTTCTAAATATTTAATTTTATCCCTCTTTTGAAAATTGATTGCGGTTTAACGACAAAGATTAACAAGTATAAAATGATGGTTAACTTAGTAAGATGATTTTTGGATCTTAGATTTTACTTTTTACAAGAGTTTGAAAATATTTGTAAAACTATCAGAATCTCAGAGTCTACACAAATATACGGGATTTTATAAAAACTCAGTGAACTAAAGGTTTTTGACTGGTCTAGAACTATGGATCTCTTAAGAAATTTTTTAGTTTGGATCACTTTTGCAAAAAATTTAGATTTTAAACAAAGAGTAAAGATTTGTAAACAGGTAGTGATTTTTACTATTTTATCTATTTTCTTAGTCTCCCCAGTAGCTTTAAAAATTGTTAGTGTCTTTTAGCTGACATACCACTCACATAGATCTGGTTTTTTCCCCAGTAGAGTCACCAAAAACTGTTGGTCTAAAAATATGTTGGGTGGGAAGATCTATGGATAGATAGGCCAACAGTGTGTAGGGCACCCTCTTTGAGACAACAAAGTGAAACTGGTTTATTGCTATTCTACCAACAAGAATCTGTGCAAGTCTTACAGTATCTTGCCTTCAGGGGGGTTTGGGATCTCATCCCATTGGAGTTATTTCCGATGAAGAACAGAAAGGAATGAAGGAATAGAAGAAAGGTGGATCTGAAAGGAGAAAAGAAATGAATTCCAAAGTAGAAAGGTCAGAGGGTTTATGTTTTGGGCCGGTAGTAAACATAGCCAAACTGACTCAAAAAAACAAAAAAATCAATACTTATAAACAAATGACAAAAGCATATGTGAATCCAATAGAATAAGCATGCAGATCTAACTTAAGAAAGATCTAACACATAAACACAGGAATTCAACATGAAGTCTCAATTTTTTGTATTAATAATTGTTCTGTTATAAGAAATCTCAAAGTCTTTCTCTCCTCACTCTATTTTTCATACAAATTTTTTCACCCTTGAATACTACAAGTATCCAAGTATTTATAGAAGGAGAAGGAGAAAGAAGACAAAAAGGAGCCAACAACTATTTACAAAATATCTACAAATTCAAATGTTGACTTTGGGGAAATTTTGTGGATGACAACATCCTATGGTGTAACATGGATGATGTCATCATTTTGTGCCAACATACTTTTAAATATTTTCACAAAAATGGGAGTTAATCCCAGGAGGAAGCGAGCCTATTCATCATCATCCCTTGGCTTGAAAGGAGTGTCTTTCTTCTGCTCAAGGGAGGGTAATGTGAAATTGAGATCGATACTCCATGAACTTTCTTACCATTACTTGAAGTTGATCCTGAGTGGGACCCTTGGTGTGATCCCCGATGACTTCACAAGTTTCCCATTCATCTCTGAGTCTTTCCAGGAGTTTGAAATATTTATTGCCTACCTCCATCAGGTATCCAACAAAGTCATGGCAGGCTAGAATGTTGTTGATAGATTCTACATCAAAAGTGGCCTCTGACGCTAAACCCTGTGACGTGATTTCCTTGAAAAGCCAAATAGTATCATCCACCTTCCTCAGGTCATACGATGCACCAAGTAACCCTGGAGACATTCTTAAGATGGATCTGTTCCATTTGATGCATTGCATCTAGGGCTTCCTCCTTGATTTTGTCTATCTTTTCCAAAACAAACTCCATTTGGTCAACCCGATAGTCTAAAGTAGCAAGGACTTTATTAGGTGTTCACGGGTGATAAAAAATGCCGAATTTCAACAAGTCATCGACTGGACAGTCGAGCATCTTCTAGAATGTCTCATGTTACAACCTGGCAAGGTCCAACTCTTTGTAGATAGGCCCTGCTATTGCCTAGAGTTCCTTGTTAGCTTGATCTATATTTTGATAGAGCTATGTGAACTTTATAATCAATTCCTCACTATCTTTGAGGATCTACTCTCTCCAGTAAGACACTGTTATACCTTTCTCGCCGATCTTCACGTACTCATGTATCTTCTCCTTACTAATAACTTCAGGAGGGTCGGCGACAATCATAATAGGGGCATTGCCCATCTTTTGTAGGGCTTGGAGAAGATGTTTGTTTTTCTCTTTTAATATTCTCTTCTCTTCCTTTTCTTCTTGAAGCTTTTTACAAAGGGCATACACTGGCGGATAAGGCCTCTCCTTGTAGGCTCTCTGATGATGTTCCCATCATGATCAGAGGTCACTTTAAAATATATAGGGGACAAATATTCTTTCTTCTTTGTGAGATCAGGGTATGCGATCTCCATAACCCTTTCACCTGAAGTCATACGAGAGAAGCGATTTATAGTTTTTTGCTTCTTAGGCACTTTTTGCTGGAATAACGAAAAAGTCCATAGGTGCAATAGGGACTTTCCTCTTATGCTAGCTCAGGTGTTTGGAGATCCATTCTATACTTAAGGGAGTGGGACCAGAGGAAGAGGAGGAAACGGGGGTGGAAGAAGGAGCAACTGCTGTGGGACACAGGGAAATATGTCAAGACACTTGGTGGTGGCATTGATAAAGAAGCCAAAACTCTAATGATCATGGGGTTAGAAGTGACTGTAGGAGAGGAAACCATGGGGGTAGAAGGGATCTATGAGATGAGGGAATAAATTCTAGGGGACAGATCCGTGAGGGAAGAGAATATGGAGGAAGAGGGAGGGGGAATGGTAGAAGATGGGGTAGAAGACACAACCAAAGGAGTGGCAAAGGAGTGGGTTGGTTGAGTGACATGAGGAGGGGGAAGGAGGAGTAAGAGGGGGAATGGTTGAGACCTCACTAGTTGTAGCAGTGATGACATTCTGAGTGGATGTGTTCGTTGGGAGCACTGACCGTTTCTTCTCTTCTTGGGGACACTAAGATCACAACTTACTCTTCGGTGGTGGAAGGAGGTCTTTCATGAACATATTTCTGAGCAGTGCTTGTCTCCCCTTCTATATATTTTCCTTTGCCTATAGGAAAGTGTTTTGGGCCTTGTGGGCACATCACCCAAGGGAGACGTGGTGAAGTCTACCCCAAGGTAGAGTATACCATTTTTCTTGCACCAATGCTCGATGCGTTGCAGAGTGCCTTTGACCCTTTCCTCAATAGTCCTGAGGGGCCTTGTTTCTATCAATTTTAGCAAATGGCCAATTGTCCCCATCTGTGTCTAGAAAAACATGTTCAACTTCTTGATCAGTTTCTTGGAAGCCCTTTGGGATGATGGCCACACCATATTGAATGATCTCTGTCAGGGCCAGGTGGGAGTGATCCTTTCGTCTGAGCTCGAATTTGTTATATAGATCAATGTAGATATCTTCGATCTGAGGGGACATGAATTGGATTTATTTTTTCCCCTTGGGCAGAAATCACGAGGATCAAAGGTTGGCCTCGCTGGGAAATTATGCTTTAAGTTGATAAATTCAAGGTCTACAAACATTTCCGAGGATTTTCTCTGTGAAGTACACGTGTACCTGCCCACTGTGAGGAGGAATGGAGTTCGACCCTTCTTCCTTTTTAAACACTTCTCATGGTATGTGATAAGTTTTCTAGACAGATCCAATAGGATCAGCTTGGGTCCTACATACCTTGGCAATTTTGTGGGCTCTCCCAAGAAGTTAGCGGCTTTGATATATGTGAAAGTGGGGAATTGCGTGAATAACACTCCCCACTTCTTTGTGTCAGTGACCGCACTTTTGGTCATCTGACCATAAGTCATGTTGGGCCTCAAGAGGCAGATGACGCCATAGAAGAAGATGTCATTGACTTTACTAAATTGGGCTATGTTGTTCTCCAGTTTTTAGATTTTTGGATAGTACTCGTATATTTTGACCTGGGGCCATACCCCATACCAATTCAATGTTGGGTAGTCCCTCTATGAGGCAGCAACATATACCACATAGGGAGTTCATATAGAACCTCCTAGTTGTTGAAAGTTGTTGAAGCTGCTCTGAGATTGTGCTGCTGATAATCTCTCCCCATTCAAAACACTGATCAGAAACATTTTTACTCATTGTTTCTAAATACCTTAAGCATCCACTTGTAAAATTAATGGGCATCAGGGAGCCCAAAAACCCTGCTCAGGAAGGTGATGGTGTCACTCAGCTCCTCTGAAAATTCACTGTGATGAATGACTTGTGGCCACCTACTTGTCACCCTTCTTGTTCTTGAGGTACACCTCATTCATTAGCTACATACATTTGTCTTCATTTTCATTCCATGTCTTTATGTAGTCCTCTTGGCTTACTGCTACAAAATTTCAGTGGTGAGGGGATACCAAACATGATCTCAAAATGTCAGGGCCGTGAGGTTCATTATTACCTCGCCCTTCTCGTTTTCAACACATCTTGTGTCCTTATTATAACAACGGCCCACCAACATCATGAACTCATTGTTGATTGCGCTAAACGGGGATCCCTGCCAACAAAGTGCAGACCACTGCCAACCAATTTATCCATCCATGGGTTGCCTGTGACCTTATTGGTTCTGGCCCAAAAGTCCTCTATGTCAATGTGCCCGAGTTCTGAATCTTTGATAGTCCGGAATCACACTCTACAAGAGATTCAAGCATCCTGACCATTTAGTATTTATATTTCATTTCTTCTTCTATTAGCCTGGCTTTACCCTTGGACTTAGTTAGCTTCTTACTCGATGAAGACATGTGTGGATCTGAGTTCAACTGTTGATCTGCAAGAAGAATCAGGGAAGACCATCGTAGAAGAGCCATGTTATTTGTTAAGTCATCCATCAAAGCTTACAGAATGAAAATTTAGCAATTTACGAGCCTCTGGGTGTAAGGCTCAACTCTACTGTAGGTTACAGGGTCTTAGAAAAGAAAGGTGCACTTTGGGAAAGTGTTGCATGGGAGAAAAACAACGCTAAAAAGGGCGCAGGGCACATAAAGGCTACACACAACATTCAGATGTTGGTGTCAAGGGATATGTGCATGCGCCATTGGAAGTCTTTTTAAGTGGGGGTGCATATATGATTGGTGTAGCAAGGTCCCAGGATGCACCCTTGGTGCAGATTGTGGTAGATGTTGCATGAGAGTGAAGTGTGCCAAGTAATTTAGTTTACGCGGTGTGGGAAAGGTTTTGCACAACATTCAAATATTTTTGTAGTTGTTTTGGTGCTAGTTCTTGTGCCTAGGGGAATTTGTAATGTTTATAAGGTGTAGAGAATGCTTATGCTGCATGCAAGGATAGTGCCCCTATTGGCGTGACCTGTGTTTGATGTCAAAAGGATGAAGTTTGCATTGAAGGAAAAACAGTGGGTTTTGTTTTTGCAAAAATTTCATGATTTTCACTCTTTTGGCTCATATTTTTATGTCTAGGAGGGAAAACCTAGCAAAATAGGGAAATAAGGGACAAAATGAGTTTGATTTGGTTTGTGGTAGAATCTTCTAGTTTTGCAGATCTGGAAGGAGGAGAAGGGGGTCTAGGATTTGAGTACTTGGGTTCATTTTTTTATTACTCAATCCTAATCACCTAAACCATTATAAAAACCAAAAAAAATCCACAAGAAGGGAAAGGGCCACTTACTAAGAATATATATAATGATAAAGGGGATGATGCAGGGTCCACAAATGTGACAAATGGCAACACGCGGGGCTGACAAGGAACGCTGACAAGTACAAAGGAATAACTTTTTCACATTTTTTGAATTGTGAAAATGACAGATCAGACGCGCCTATATATTGAAAAAAGTGCAATAAATGCGCCACCCAACTTTTTCTATGGTGCACTTAGGTAGATGTCAATACGAAAGAGATTTGTGCCATGGCATAGCTTTGACGAGTGTCGACACTACGTTTTCAGCGCCATAGCTCACTTTAGAGAGGCGCAACATTTGGAGTGTTCACACTCCCTAGAATGCGCCCAAAGGAAAGGAGGGGGCACATATGTGGTAGATTTTACATGAATGAAAACTATGCCCAATCCAAAAAGATTTAAAATGACCAAGTTCTAAAAAATAGATTTTTCCAGAAAGGGATTTTATGCCATTTACTGAACGCTAAGAGACCTCAACAGGGGACCAAAATGGAAAATTTTGGTATGGTTACATGCAAAATTGCCCTTGTCAATTTTACAGGATAACAATTCACAACTGGGGGACATTAAACAAACATCAAACTAATATCCCAAGACTGCAAGCTGGTCTGCAACATCATTGAACCTTCTATCGTGATGCAACAAATTCTTCCAAGCTAGGA
This sequence comes from Taxus chinensis, assembly GCA_019776745.2. Taxonomy (NCBI): domain Eukaryota; kingdom Viridiplantae; phylum Streptophyta; class Pinopsida; order Cupressales; family Taxaceae; genus Taxus; species Taxus chinensis. The sequence goes on from CM034156.1 coordinate 31,096,887, forward strand.
AAAATAAGAATTACACCAAAACCACTTCTAAATTTGGAGCAAGCTCCATCAAATAGAAAGGTCCAAGGAGAACATACATGTTTAAGAAACTTTGACTAATCCATTTTGTGTTCTTTTCCATCAGCAAAAGTAGTAAAATTATCAACATCAACATCAGAAAATAATACTTCATAAGAAGCATTATTTTTGTCCTCAATTAGATGTAACGTTTTCTTTTCTCCATAGAGCTTGACAAGGCTACCTTCAATGGGAATGGTGGAAAAATACATATCCATTTGGACACTCCCTCCAACACTTGCAGCCCACTTTCTTGACAATAACATACCCCATTTGGTAGGGTAATCAACAATCATAACATCCAATTTTAAATTCCTCCCATGATAAGATGCAAGTTGCACTACCAAACCCTTCACACAACCAACAAACGGCACTTCTCTTGAGTCCATGGCAGTACATTTTCCATAGGTTTTTGTCACTTTGATATCCAATTCATTCATGACTTCTAGAGGCATGACATTACATGATGCACCAGAATCAAACATACAATTATGAAGTAGCCTAGCCTTTATTAATCAAAGTTGTGAAGAATGGATCAGCATTCAATTGAGAATCAACCAAGGATGTCCCCAAATATACCTCAAGTGTCCCCAAATAACAAGAGTGAAGCTTGGATTAGTCTTCTCCTGCTTTAATCCCAAGTACTCAAATGCTCTCTTCTTATGCTCAGGGATCCTAAGCAACACAATGATTGGAACACTCACTTTTATTTGGATCAATACTTGGGCTATGTCATAGGGAACACTCTTTGAAAAAACATCATTGGAAGGGAGATAAGAAGATTCATCAGATGGCATGGGATTCTTGGCCACTTGGGCATGAGGAGAAGGCTTATGCCACACGCAGGGATAGTGCGCCTGTGGCGCAACTGTGTTTGATGTATATTTGGGGACATCCTTAGTTGATTCCCAATTAAATGTTGATCCATTCTTCACAACTAAATGAAGCTTGGATTAGTCTTCTCCTCCTTTAATCCCAAGTACTCAAATGTTCTCTTTTTATGCTCAGGGATCCTAAGCAACTCAATGATTGGAACACTCAATTTTATTTGGATCAATACTTGGGCTATGTCATAGGGAACACTCTTTGGCAAAATAGCATTGGAAGGGAGATAAGAAGATTCATCATATGGCATGGGATTCTTGGCCACTTGGGCATGAGGAGGACTGCAATTTTTTCTTGGGACAACAGAGATTTTGGCAGGTGCTTCTCTTCTAGGAGCTTCTTTGGGAATGCTTGTGAGCAAGGGTGTTTTAGGTTTGACTTGAGGCCCAACTCCCTTAAAAAATTTACTTCTAGTGTTATAGTCTTTCTCTTGAGCTACAACAACATTCATCAACAATTGTCTATCTTCCTCCGAAGGAATACCACCATCATACTTCTTAATCATCAAAGCTCTTAAATATTCAAAGTCATTGTTAGGAATTTCAAAATATTGCACTACATCAACTTCAAGAGTATGAGGGGGAAGAAAGACTTGTACCCATTTGATACAATCCCAAAAAGTTGTAACTGTCCTTGCACTTATCACTTCAGTAGATGTTACTCCTCCTTGTGGACTTGAAGAACAACCCATCATGCAGATATCATCATCAGTACCATCATCATTATTAACTCCACCATCTTGCTGGTCCACTTCACATGGAGGATGGGGTAAACAACACCTATTACACCAATCAATATCAGCAATTTCCTCAACAACAACAACCCTAGCAGTTAGGGGATCAGGTAACACTCTTCCTTCACGTGCTTGAGGATGTCTATTTGCATACCCCATGGGTCCTTTTCCTCCATCATATGCCCTTTGATCACCTTTAGGATGATTGGCAAATCTGTCATGGTTTTTTTCCCTTGGCTGACCTTGTGAAGTTTTCCCAATTCTTTTCTCAGCTCTTGCCAACCTATATGAGATTTCTTTGACAGCCCCTGCCAAAGTTTTCACAACCTCCTCTAAATCATCACCCTTGCTAGCTTGAGGTTTTTCAGGGTTTATCAACTTTGCACCATCTCTCTTGAGAGGTTTCCCAATTTCTTTGATATTGTTTTCAATTTGAAGTGTCGTGATGAAAGCTTGTCTTAGATTGGTAGGGTTCTTGTCTCTTAGTTAATAAGCTACTTTTTTATCAAATGCATCTACATATTTGATTAAACAAGACTCATCACAAGGCCTCAAACTAACAGGAAGCCTTCTCAAATTTTTCTTAAATCTTGTGTTAAAGTCATGGACTAATTCATTGGGGTTCTTCTTGATATTCTCAAACTTAGACAATAGAAATCTAGGATCGGTCTTGTCACCATATTGCAACCTAAATGCATTCTTCATCTCAGTCCAAGAATCAATTGAATTATCAGTTTGAGCCTTGTACCAATCCCTAGCATCCTGTTATAGTGTATGAATGAACAATTTAATATACACATCTTCAAACTCTATCTCAAAATCTTCCATCATGTTAACAAAAATTTTGAGATGTTGATCACCAGTTATTGCATTATTACCTTGGAATTTTGGCAATCTATTTCTGACATCTTGTGGGATAACATTTGGGTAACCTTCCATTCCTCTAAATTCTATAAGACCAAAGGTGTTAACAACAAATGGAGGTCTAGGCTGAGCCATATTGTTTGGTGGAGGTGATCTTGGGGGTGACAAAAGCTGATGAGGAGTGTAAGGTCTTTGGGGCTCAAGAATGTGATTCACAAGACTGGTATTCTCTAAGTGCTGCTTTTCTTGGAAAGTTCTATTTGAATTGAAATAAAGAGGTTCAGAATAGAGAAGGAACTTACCCGGTACAGTAGAAGGACCTTCACTAGCTGAGGAAAACAAGTTTATGAGAGGATTTCTTGAATCAGAATCACTTGAAGAAGAGTGATAATCCTCTACCAAAGGCTGATCTCTCTCACCAATGGATATGTCTTTTCCTGATGTCTGATCTTTAATAACCTTCCAAACTCTTCTTCCTTCCAACTCTGAGTTTCTTGAATCTGTAAACAACTTCTTAGAAGAGTCTCTAATGAAGAGGGATCTTCTTCCTTCCAATTTTACAGAGATTAGCAACACCAAAGTAAATGATAGAAAGGTTAAGACACTGGTACTTATCAAGATCAGAACAGCATGGAGTCACCACTAAGGAATTTCACCCTAGTTGTGTAAATGCACTAAAATACTCTGTCAAATATCTATCAACACTGAAAATCTTTCTAAACTTTATAGATTAGACCTTCCTTTCCTTGAATTTTTCAATGAAAAATACAAATGAAGTGTAAAAACTACTGGAAACTGATAAAATTGTAGGCAGAACTTATATCTTCACTTAATCCTTACAAATCTGATTATAAAATGAGACTTAGATTTGTAATTACACATAAATCATAGAAGAAGTATTATCAGGGATCTGACATACTAAAATACTGAATAATGTCCACAGAAATGGTGCCAGAAAGGTGTTGTTGATGGGCTAAATAGACATGGACTGGCAAATGAATCAACATATCAATCTCAGGAATGCAAATTATTTCCCAGGAATTCAAAACAATCCCCGGCAATGGCGCCACTTCGGTGTTTGTACCTAGATTTAATCTCCTTCACAACTTGAGCAACATCATGGATTTTACAAGACACTCTAAGGTAAATAAATGATTTATATGTCATTTTGTAGCCAGGGAAGAAATTTATCTGACTTGTTAGCACTCAGGATTTGAAGAAGTGGGTAGCACCTTGAAAGGATTTTGATCTAATCCTCACTATTTTAGGTTGTGCCTTTCAACCAAGGTAAGAGAACATATATTGCAGCCTTTGTTTTGTAAAGGAGGTGGAGATATCCTTATACTGTGCATATTGTATGGAGATGGCCTTGGGAAAACATGATCAATTTTCCATTATTCAAACTCAACAGAGTTGTCACTACTAAATGATGGAAATGCTTTCAACACAAGGCTGAGGCTACTAGAGACATGGTATGATCCTGATTTGCTTTGTGCATTTTTTTAGATGGATTAGATTCTTTTGTTGACACACAATGCAATGCAGGTGTAGTGTGGGGTAGGATTAGTTATTCTGGATGAATTTTTGGTAGGATATTTTAGACAATACTAACCAGAATTTGCCAAATTCTTTAAGGACATTTGAAAGAAATTTGTAACACCTAAACAGTAGAATGCTTCAAAGGGGTTAAGGTACTCCTTCAACCACGATATGTGCACAAAATAGATGCCCAAATCTACACTCTTCTACACAATCCTTGACAACCTGCCACAAAAGCTTGATGCAGATGAACCAACAAAGTATCCAGAAACCTCTATTTTATCATAACCCAAGGTGCACCCAAAGGTTTACAAACAATCTCAGAATTTAAGGAAGGTCAAATTATTTTAAATCTTTTTATCTCTTTATCAGATGAAAGCTCTTCTGAATGTGAGAATACATATGCCACTAAACTATCAATAAGAAATGAGACCATGTATGATCAAGACATATTTTAAACACAGGACTACAACAGGAGCAAGAAACACAAATTGAAAACATTCTGAAACATCAGTGCATGCAAATTTTACCAAGAGACAACACAAAATAATCCAAAATGACCAAATTTATCAGCAGGGGAATGTTATAAGAACAATCTTAGAGCTTTTTGATGGCTTTACAACTGAAACCAACTCAACATGATACAAATCTGATGTAAAAAGGAAATATAAATGGTTCTCAGGTGGTTTCTCCGAGAATGGGATTCTTCCCAGATTTTCCCGTAAATTTATAAGTTTCTTCGACCTTTTGCATGTCTCAAAACATGCATTATATAACTTTCAATTACATTTGATCCTTCTTTCCCAAGAAAAGAGTATGCTCAGCATCAAGTTTGTTACAAAATTCCAAAATGATTCATAGATAGGGACATTTAACAAATTTGCAATAAGAGATGTCAGGTGTTTCTAAAATGGAAAATCATTACAAATCCTTGATCATTATCCATTGTGGAGGCATGTTTTTCATTCTCCAAGCATGCAAACCCCTTTCATTTCATCATTTCATCCTTATCATTCCAAAATTTGATTTTGCAACTTTATAATTTGATATTTCATGTTTTGCATGGGCCTAAGTAAAAATTTATTTGAAAAACACCTCAAATCTACAAATTAATCCCTAAAACAACTTGCATTGTTCTTTATAGGCACAAAGGACACAAATTCACCAAAAATTTGATGAAAAATACACATTTCCACACTTCCTAGAGCAAAATTGGTGGCCAAAAATGAAAATATATTTTTACCCTTGATCTACTCTTTCTCCTTCAATTTGGGCCCTCCACGTGTAAAAATATGATTGGGAATGTATTCGCGATCACTTTTTGACTTTTTAACATTTTTGGAAAAATGGAAAATTTTGAATTTTTTCTCCGCCCTTGAATTTTGGTGATGACACGTGGCACATGGTGGGTCCCATTGGGATCACGGCTCAATTCTACGCATTTTGACCTTTTTTGGAATTTGGAAAAAATTCACTTTTTCCCCGTGGACCCGCACTTCCGCCTCTTTCCTTGACACATGTCACCCTCTCTATTGCTAAAAATCTGCGGGCTTATTTCATGTTTTAACCCCTTTTTCGCCAAGGGAAAATTTTTAACTTTGCCTCCACGGAACCGCACCTCCAATTTTGTCCTTGACACGTGTCCCCATGTGGTTCGTTCGTGATGCCACACCTCAAATCTTCAATTCTAAGTCTTTTTACAAAAGGTAAAAAATCAATTTTTCCTCCAGCAGCCCACCGACCCACTCTACCTCCCACGTGTCTTCCTCTACTTCATTCAGACCCGTGGCTTAAATTTTAGCTCTAAGTCTTTTTGACAAAATGGGAAAATTTTCCCCTTTGCCCCCGCCTGCCCACACTTCCTTCTACACCCACCACATGTCCACCCCTTTCTCCATTACGGACCCATGAGCTTTTCTTCTACTTTTCTCCCTTTTCGCCAAAAAGGAAAAAATTGCCTAAGTTCCCCACCCGCCTTCCATCCCGCCTTGGCATAAGAACACGACACGTGTCCTTCTGCGGAGTTTTTGGGGTAATGTTGAATATTTTCCCGAAGCCAAAAAATGCCAAGTTTTTCAAAGAAACCCCGCCGATCCTTGTCCAACCAGATGCGGCCATGTAGGAGTCATCATTTGAGCTTAATTTTGACGGTCAAATGACACCCGTACAACCGTCAAAAAACACAAAATTTGCTAAGGACACCAGAATTTGATTTCTTTCTTGTGGGTAAAGGATTTTTTGGTCAAAAAACATATGGGAAGTGGTTTCAAGCAATTTTTGACCATGGGGAAGGATTTTTAAGGGCACATAAGTACAAAACGATCAAATTCGAGCTCCATAGGCTGGGAAAATGGAAAAACGACAGAGGCCCATGGATTTGGAAATTTAGGGCATAAAATAGAGCCTGCATGTATTTTTCTTTCAAGTTGGGGAAAAATAATAGGTTTATGATCCATTTAAAGAATTCAATCTAGATGGGGAAACTTGCAGACCACCAAACTCGAAGAAAAACATTTTTTGAGCACGTAGAACAAAGGGGAAAGATAGGAAAGTAACAAAGGATCAAAATGGGCACCAATAGCTTCATTTTTAGCCGCTTCGTCCTCATCGTAGTTCCCAACAACACGTACCTATGAACATACACTATATATTGTTGGAGCTCTGAGTTTGGTCCATATCCATGTGTTTACAGTTTTCTGTAACTAAACCTTTTACAGAAAACACATGTAAGATACATGAAAGACAAAATTAAAGGGAGCATCTCATAATACAGTTGAATTTGAGCCAAGTACAAAAGGAATTCATAAGTAGAATGTCCTTTTAGCAAACAATCAAATGAAGGAAATGAAAAAAGTAGTTTTGCAGCAGATGATGTAGTTACAAGTTACCATCAATTTCATAAAGACAAAAACATATCTAAATGAGTTAGGATCATAAAATTCAAGTACAATATTAGTACCAATTGATCGTTGCATTGAGGAAGAAAAATCTCATTCAAAGTGCTGAAAATAGAAAGAATCAAGTACAGGAAATGTTGATATTATTTTCAAATCTGAAAGAGTAAGGAAAATATTTTCATTTCATTACTTTCAAATAAAAAAATCACTATTGTTCAAGATGTCAATACAAATTCCTCAAAAGCTATAGGTTTCATGATCATCATACATGAAACATCATTGAATATTGAAGACAAGTAGGCCTTCAACTTGCAAAATGGAAGTTATCTTTAGTAATGGTATGATCTCAAAAACAAAGTAGTCTGCATGTGTAGATGTCTAAAATTGATTCTTTTAAAGAAATACGAGTCCAAGTATAGTTCCAGAAAAGACTTAAAAAATGTAACTCCAACTTATGAGTTTCAGGTAAAAATTATAGAGTACGAGCTTCAATTATCAAGAAATTCCAAAAACTCAAACATGGTACATCAAAATTTGTCTACTCAGTTGTGTAAATCAAATGGTGACTCCAAGGGAGAGAATATTGAACAAATACGGTGAATTAAATTTTCCATTGGTCAAGAAGACAATCCTCTAATAAAGGATCTTCATCAAGCTGTAAAATGTCTCTCTACTGAACTTTACACCAAGGATCTTCATTTTTTGATGGAACTTATCCAAAATGCAAAAGACAATGATTATCCACCTAATGTAAACCATCGTTAGAGTTATTTATCACAAGCAGAGATATCACGGCTATGGGGGCCCTTGCAACTCTCCTGGCATTTAACGATGAGATGGGATTCACCTCTAGCAACATCAAATCTCTCTGTAGTGTAGGAAGATCCACGAAAAAGGGTAAAAAAAACAAGGATCATATATTGGCTAAAAAAGGAATTGGTTTTAAGATTGTTTTCTTAGTAATGAGGCAGTTTTACATTTTTAGTAACAGATATCAAATGAGATTCATCCTGAGGTCATTTTTTTTGTCTAAAATTAAAAACCCTCTTTTTTTTAAGATAAAAGAACTTTGTCAATACAATTTTTGTATCTAAAGAAGTAGTATTTTAGACTGTCAAAGATAAGTAAAATGAAACATTCATTCTTCATTTACCCTCTAAAGAGAACCCCAAGTCAAGCAAGCCCAATGAGAAGTGTAGCTACTACATGTGGAAATAGAAATTTCCAGTGAAGACCAAGAATAAGGTGGTAGGAAGGGAAGAGGTAGAAAATTGGGTTACAACACTGGCTTTTCCTCTTCAAGAATGGATTACTACAAGAAATAAAATGGGTGTAGGGAGAGTATCATATAGGAAAACACATGGAACAAAGAGCTGAAATGTGTTCGTGGTGTCATCCGAACCAATCTTGAGACACAAGAAGTCATATTATGTGAATACCGATTATGCACACCCTTGCAAGCTCAAAGAATACTCCCTACCTTCATAAATATATTACAAAAGGAAACTGACCAATGCAGTTTTCAGAAGCCCAGTGCTCTATGGTCTAGTGGAATTTTTGTAGTAAACCCCTCCATGGAAGCTATATTCAAGAAAACTAGTAAAATACATAGGGATGAAGTTAATAAACAAAATACCCAGAGTAGGTATAAGTATGTTTTCAATTACCCACATCAAAAAATGTCTAGATCTAGAATTGAAGGCAGAATATGCACAAATAGAGAAAACCCTTCAATAAAGAAGCTTCATATTTATCATTTTGAACAGAAAGAATGATACCCATTTCTATTTAAGGTAAATATAGAAGATATGGTGTCATTTTTGAAAAATCAGTGATCTCAAAAAAATAACAGAAAATAAATTTCCCAGAAGATAAGTAAAAAATATATATCAGGTCAAGTGAAGCATATTTAAAAGCAGAACTCAAAAATACAAATAGAGGGTCTGAGTATTTACAAGTTCTCAACTGGGGTACAAGCTATCAAGTAGAGGTTAAGTACAAAATAAACAATTTTTCAGAGTCCTAGATCTACAGAGATAAAAAATAGAGAAGCTCAAAACCTCCATAATTTTCATTAATACAGAGTACACAAAGTTTCCAAATTTAGAAAATAACATGAAATATCATTTCACAGTAATAAAACCAAGAGAAGATTCAAATAAAATACACTACCTGGGAGTTTAAGCTTCAAACCCTTATCACCAGTTGTGTCCAAGTTTCAATGCAAAGCCCATTAATGGGCTCTCAAATATGAGGAAATGGAGAGTGTAGGTTTGAAGGATTGCATCCATGGAATCAAGTAAAAGATGGACCATTAGAACAGAACATTCAGAGTCCCCTTATGATGGCAGACCCAAGTTTCATGAAGTGCTATTATGGGTTCCAAGTAGTGAAGATTCGATCTCTTAACAATGGTGGCCAAGAGATCACACGGAGGGCTTCATACCAAAAGATCACAAAAAGCTCAAATAATTGAAAAGAAAATGCACAGAACTCTCCAAACACCTCAAAATGGAACGATACCAAGCTCAAAAGCTTTATTAATGGTGGCCACAAAATTTCCAAAGAGTTTCCTTAGCTCGGGTAGAGCTCAAGTGAGAATGTAAAAATGACTAGGGTTTGGAGCTTTTACATTTACCTCAATGGGTTAGTTTAACTCAACCCAAGCTATGAAAGTATGCACATGTCATAGGGTCAGAAACCCTAATTGTAACCTGAGTAAATGATACCACGGACAAAATGATAAAGGGGTGAGTCATAGTGGAAGGGGTCCATCCCACGTCATTTTCATTCAAACAAAAATCATTGCATTGACCGAGTAAGGTCTTGACATACACATTTGGATAATGATCACCAAAAAGTAAGCTTTACCATTTCCCCACCTTTTCCCCATTTTGCCATAATTTATTAATCAAAGGGGGCCAAACCATGTGTATGTAATAATATTACCAAAAGATGGTCAAATATTCCAATCGAACCAAATAAATCCCGTGATACGGTGACAAAGACTATAGTCTAGGCAATATTAACCAAGGAGAACACCTTTTCAAACAATGATAATCTAAAAGGTGGTCAAACAATGCAATATATGCCAAGGGTCAAAATCAAGTGGTTGGAATAATACCATGATATTTAGAAGGTGCTAGGTCATATTGCTATGCCATGTCCATGGTGGCTATGTGCATGTATTTTTGCTTAAGCTAAGTTAGATGAATAAGAACTACCACCTAAATAGTTCTATAACAAAGCTAAGTCAAAATCTAGGGACCATCAAGATTAGAGCTAAACAAGATCAACACTAAGCATAATGCATTAAATTTGAACAAAGATCAAATTAACATGCTAAAGTATTCAAACCTCTACTTCTCTAGATTACCAACAAAATAAAACAGACCTATGTAGACTCCATGAAAATCAAATTGATTATTTTGATCTTCAAGAACCTAGGAATGGGAGCTCATCAAAGTTTGGCTATAAGACCCCTTTGACTATTCGCATATGACCCAAGCACTTGGCTAGAAAATGCAAGAAACGAGGATTAGCTCTTCAAATGGTGAATTTCTCAAGAATAACAAAGAAAAGCTTATAGTCTATTTGCTATGTGCTTTTCTTTTGTCTTCTCAAGGAATTTAGGTGTGAGTGTAAAGGTAGGAGGAGGGCTCTTTATATAGCCCAATGGATAAAGGAACCACTACATCCCTTTGCATGTGGGATAATAGGGATTTTGAATTAGTTTTGTATAAGGTGGGTTTAGATAGGGTTGAGTTAACTTTAGGAGGGTTTAGCTTGTTCTTTAGTGACTCATGTGGATAAAGGGGGCTCATTAATTAATCAAGATGATTTAATTAATAGATGTGCAAGCTTATAGAAGCATTTAGAGGAATATTAACATGATTTAGACTATAAAAGGAGATTAAATCAATTAAATAATTATTTATTTGTTAAATGAAAGGGGAAGCTAATTAATTATTAATAATTAATTAGTCTAGATAGAAAGGGGGACTTATTAATAGAAGGTCATTAATTACGGTATTTGTTGGGTAGGTGAATTAATTAATTAGCATAGTGTAATTAATTAACAATGATAGGAGAGAAGGTGAACACTTTTGACGATATGTTGTCAATTTGCAGGAAAGGAGATAATTAGCGCAATTTAAGTATTTAAATTTCTTGGGCGTAATTATGGGTGTCTACAGTGGCCAAAAGGAGTGGAAAGTCCAAAAAAAGACAAGTGTTCACAATTACAGGTGGTCCCCATCATGATGGAATACATGGGTGAATAATTTTGCCAAGTATTGCATATTAATGGAATTGATTTTGCTCACTCATAGGGAGATAATTTCTTACATGCCTTCACAAAAGGACCAAACAGATAGAAAGATAAATTTTCATGCACCTAAAAGGAGACTTTCTCATCAAGCAAGGTTTATTTTTGGCATTATTCACCCATGCTTTTTCTTAAAAATAGAACAGTCAGTTGCAGTTTGACTGCATGATACTTTTGTAACCAAAGGCTATTAATGCCTCTTTTTATTATTTTGCTAAATATTTTATTCACCCATGATACAAATAGGATGAATGGGCAAGTACAACCTTAGTCTATTTTTAGGAAGGGTGGGTAAATTAATTTTGCTATATATTGTGTTCCTTGACAAAGCACAAAGAGGAGGACTTTTTAGATACAGAAGTGCTGAAGCAATTTTCTGCTAGTTTTTCCCTTTGAATGTGAAGTATTTTTAACCTTTCCAATTATTTGCATTCTTGTGTATGTTTCCATTAATCTTTTGAATTTTAATTCCCTAATTAATCATCTTACCCTATTGCAAATTTAGTAATTTATGCATGATATTGATGTGTATGTGTAACTTAGCGTATTGTTGTGATTTTATCCATCAATATATCAAAGTGTTTACCCTTAATTATCTTCAGAAAACTGTTGGCTTGTGCATCAGAAATTCATTCCATATCAATTGTGCATGTACTCAGTCAAAGACCTCATACAAGTTTGGTGTATCACCTCAGTTTTAATTTCTTTTTTACAGTCATCTTTTACCCTTAAACCCCAAAGACTCACCTCAAAATAGGTATACCCACAGAGCTGAGGTGTTTCCATTGTATCTACAAAAGAGAGATAAAATTTGCAATATTAGAACACCTACAACCATATCTCTGCAGGGTGCACTTTTGAGAGCTAACAATACTTGCATGCTAGTATGAGGTATGTGCTGCCACAAAATGTTGTTTGTTGTTGACGTTGTTATTTTTGTTGTTGATTACTTTCTTCTCATATGGATGGACATGCAAGGAGAAGATGATCAAGTAGTCAAATACATATGTATATGTGTTAAAATGCATGTATATAGTAAAAATACCTTAAATGGAATTTTGAAAAATGTAAAAGGAACATGTGGACCTGAATCGTGATGAGATAAAAGGGTGTAGAAAAGGATATCATGTACTGCGACTTTTTGGGGTGATCTCATGTCACCTTGGCCAAAGAATTTTGGGGAGAAAGATGCATTATTCTCCAACCTATAACTACTTCCTTGATATTGTATGAAGAGATCTCTGTACTAATCCGAGGCCATAGGCTGAAGTAGTGTAGAGTGGAAATCTGATGTATCCTCTAACCTATAAAATCTGTTGTGTATGGGGTTCATATACTGGTCTGAACCCACTCATTGTATAACCCATAATGTCAAGTACAGAAACTGAAATCGACTTTACCGATAGAAATCATTGTGTTGTGTGTAAAATCCCAAATAAATCCCCCCTCTTTGGGGGAACATGCGATATCATGGATAGGAGAATTTGGTCGTAAAAGAGGACCAATCACATAAACTACACCCTACAGAGAGAATCAAATGCACTTGGTAGAGACCAAGGTGTACACAAACAAGTGGCTATAAAACAAGTGTTAGTATGAACAAGCATGCATGTTAAAGATAAGTGTATGCTACACGAACAATGTAGAAGCTAGAAATCAAGTAAACACGCAATAAGACAATCATACACCACCAAAGTGGGTTTCAAACATGGGACATCACTCATGATTTCGTAAGACACTCAAAGACATAATGGAAAAAAACAAACAATGAAATGTGCACACCAAACAAAGGGAAATTCCCACATACAAGAACAAATAATACACAAGCAATAAAAGGAAAAGAAACAAATAACCATGGAAGCAACTAATCCTGTAAACAAATGTTGTACATGAAGCATGCGTTAGCATGTTAGAAAGATAACCCATAATTCAAAAGTGTGTATAACCAAGTAATTTAAACTGCTAAGTACAAAATGAAATAATAACACCTAGAAGAGATGAATTTGGATGCCCCTAACAACTATTGTAGGAGTGGTAGAAGGAAAGCATCCATGTTGCATGAAAGAGACATGTATCTGCAATCACAACTAGAGAAAAATGTGAATGCACATGTGTGGATGATAAACATAATGACATACAAGAGATATAGCTAGCATGCATAGTAAAGTAAACATAAACAATAAAATGCAAGAAAAAGTACATGCAACCAAGATATGTAATTGTTTTCCAAATAGCTCTCTTAGTGATTTGGATAACTTGCATACACATCCTACTCCCCTTCGCATTATTCTATATCCTTCCATTTTCCCTTACGTGCCTTCCCCCTGCGCACCTACTTTCTCTCCTATCATGTCATGCACTCCTTATGCGTATCTCCCTAGACTTACCTCCCAATCATCCAAGTCCCTGGTATTACTCTTGCATGTATAGCATGCACCCCTCTTCGCCTCTTTCTTCCATTTCTCCCTTGCACCCACATTCTACGCATTCACCTTCTTTCTAGTCAACTCAGCACACCTCCAAATTTAAATACAAAGGGGTAGACCCAAACAAGAGCTAAGATTCCACGCATCCAAGAGCCCAAAAAGTTACACCGGTTGTTGAAAAATCTTCGACTCAACGGAGGGTGCCAAGTGTCTTAACAGCGCACATTCAAAAGTTGGATCCAAGCTAGAGACTCAAACTTACGCTAGCCCTCCATGTAGCAAGTGGTCAATAGAGGTCAAATCCAAAAGTAAAAGTGGGTCTAAAAATGACTAAGTATAGATTACAAGTGGAAGCCTCCAAGTTTCTCAATGGCGCAATGTCAAAAGGAAAGTCTGGAGGCAATCCCCAAAGAAGCGCGGGCCTTCCACGTGTCCAAAATTCCAAAAAAGGGATAGAGTCAGGTTGAATAGTCATGTAGAGGTAGGCCAACAGAGGCACCAAGTGTCAGTATGGCACTATTTCAAGGATCAAATTTGGGGCAGGCTTCCAAACAAGCTCCTAGCCTCCACATGTCTTAGATCAGATATAGTGCCTCCGCCCATGGAAAAGACTTAGGAAGAATACAAAGGAAATAGGGAAACCTACGAATGCCGCCACATGTCACATGGTCACTATTCCAAGAGTGAAGGAAGGAGTCAAATCTCAAATGAGCACAGAGCTGCCATGTGTACCTAGTACGGAAATCTCTTTAAAATATTGTGCGCCCACCATTCAAATTTAAAATGGGCATATCTTTCAACTCGAGGCTCGAAATTCGACAAATCTAGAACCGTTAGAAATATCTCAGATTCATATATGCCTTGGAGATCTTCATCTTTATTTTTGGAGAATTTAGGTGGGGAGGAAATGAAGAAACGTCTATCAAGCCATTAAAGTAGAATCATATTTCTTCAACCACCAGATCTGATTCAATTCGATCCATCGTTCCTCCTCCTTTGAGGCGCTGAAAAAGTAATTGATACATACATGATAGATTTGGGGTGGATTTTTTGGAGGCATTAATGATGGTGGTTGAGCTTCAAATTAGTTTTTCCTGATTCTCTCTCTCTTTCGTCCCTCTGTGCTGAATCTTTAAAATATAAGGTCAGGGCTCATTGTAAAAGGTTGGACACTCTGGATCCTTACACATGTTGCTAAGGACTACACATTTTATGTATTTTGAGTTGTAGACCTCCATGTTTGGCTCTTACATGTGGATATCGGCCTCCTTATCATTGTAACAATTCTGTGCATTTTTGGAAGTAATATAAGCATCATTTTGTGACTATTCTCTGTTCGAACGTGTTTTCATTCCTTCTTATTTCCTCTTCTCTTGCATTGTGTATTTTTGTGCTACTTCAGGTCCCATGCAGTTCCATATTTGGTTGTGTTCCATGAGAATAATTTTGTGAATGAATTTTTTAATGTGCTACTCGTGCCTAGCCTCCTTTCACACATTCCTTGTCATTCCTACTCAAAAAAAATAGTTATTCATCCCTCTTTTTTAGTGTTATCACCTTTTAGTGTAGTTTACTTCATGTTATCCTTCTTTCCCCGGTCCCTTAGCATTCTTAGCTTAGTTTCCCCTTTCAACACTAGCAATAGCAGTAGCAGTAGAAATAGATAGAGGAACCGACCTTCTCCAAAGATCCATCCCAAGCACGCAAGGTCCCACAACTTGGGGATGGTTCCATTATGGTCTCAGACACCTCGGCCCTTTCGAGATCTGAGACGCGGGTGCACATTTGAGAAACCAACAGTAACATGTTGTGGATGGATGGAGTGAAATGCAAGATGGATGATAGGATCTATGTGCCCCCTGAGTGAATGGAATTGTATGTAATGAGGTTCATTTAGTTTTCCCCCTTAGCAGTCAAGACTGAATTGTAAATGAGAGTGTGTCATCCAGAAATGGTCAAAGTGTGTGTTGTGTCTAACACACTATGATGAATGTGTATGTGTGTTGGTGATATGTGACCTAGTGATTAAGTGTGTATGTGACCCTATATCCGAAATGTATATCATGATAAGATGATCAAAGGAGTTATGATATAGCCTAAATCGTATATCACTACAAGATGAATAGAGGGATTGGTGATGTATGCTAAAGCATATACCACTACAAGATGGATGTAACCTGTTTATTACCACCAACATCCCAAGGTGTGCTAAAACATCACTCAAACTAATATGAGCACTCACTTGAAGTGTTCCATAAGTTAGCATGATTGTACATATAGTCCAGATCCATAATAGTTAATTAAGTATATTGCATAACATAAACCAGATCTAGATCTTTAACCATTAAGCATGAATACTCAAACAAGAACCAAGATTAACTTTACCATGCATGAACCAGTAACAGATGTGTCTACAAACAATATCTAGCCAAAAAGATCCATTATATTAATTGTTGTAAAACACAGAAGTTGTTATATACATAATAAAGTCATCATGGGTCATGCACGCGTATAAACCAATAACATAACTCTACAAAAAACATAAAACTCTCTAAACCGTTCAAATAAATACACATTTATAGGGGTGGGGACTTGCCCTTCATAGCCCATGCATCTCTCAAAAATAGGTTGCAGGTTAATAATAGGCATGTGACGTTATAAGCTAAGTACAAAAAGCATGCAAGCTTTCAAACAATAGATCTACTTTAGTTATCTCTCAGTTTAGATCCTATTATTAGCTTGATCCATGCATGTTGATTGATCTTCTGTTTTCCTAAAATAGCCTTTGTGTGTTCTTCAAGTCTTCTAGAAGACATGCTCCACACTCCATGTCTATCTTTAGCTCTTCATTCCAAAACTGGCTAAGTGTTAATCTGTTGTGTGTAACCTTGTCCTGTCTCTGTGCGCAAACCCTATCATCCTCACACATGCTTCCTCATGCACCTTTTCTTCTTTAATGTCTTCCATGCGTGCTAACCTCTATTATGGGACTTAGTCATTTTTCTATGCTCAACATTACCCCACACTAAAAGTGTTGTCCATCCTCGGAAATAGTCTGATCCAATAAAGAATAAAGAATGAAAGAATAATGACCCTGTACCTAGGCTTACACCAAAGAATGAAAGAATTTTGCTACTGTTGTATAAGGATTGGAAAATCCTTATTTAATGATGCCTCAATCTCATTCCATGATTCTACCTCACTCTGTGCTTGTTTGAACAAATCCCCTATCATTGCATTAACTTCCTCAAATGTAAGCTCTTCACCCTTAGCTTTAAATGTGTCAACAATATTTTCCAGTTGTTTGCTAAGGTCTGTTAGCGCGTCCATTTTGCGCATCACTTGGGGATACAATTCCTTTATTTTATTATTTATAGATGCCCTCAAGACTTCAATTTCCTCAGTCTTATTTTCTACTTCTTCCTAGGATTTTATCGCATTCCACCCAATTTCCTTTGTTTTTTGTCTAGAACTCTTTTAAATCTACCTCATGTGTGGTAACCAGCACACTTGCCACCCTATCTCTATCTTCACAGCTGTCATAGAAACCTTTGGCCTTATGAGGAGAAGTTTTCACTGATGTAAGAATCTCAGTGTACTACATTATGGCCACCTCATGTTATGCTTTCAACTCCTTTTTCTTCCATGCCATAACATCTTCTGTCGACTCTAGTGCAAGGGGTTGCTTTTGCATCGTGATAATGAGTGTCAAATATTTTAGATAGTGGAAGGCTGACTCATACTTCTGCGAGGGGGGAGCCAGATCTAGGTGCCCCAATATGATAGAATTTGTTATCATCTCTTCCTTTTTGTATGCCTCACATAACTTCCCCTTCTCTTCTTGCAGCTCAACTTTTAACTGCGCAATAGTATGTTCCTTTCCCTTTATCTCCTTATCTCTCTCAATAATTTCTTTATTCTTTTCCTCTAATTCCTTTTCCAAATCCTTTATTATGTTATTCCTTCCAAATAATCTCACCTCTATCTCCACCGATACTTTATTCAATACATTACATGCATGTTCATCAGTCATTTGTTGCAAATCCACAATTGGATTTACCTTTTTAGAGCTCAGTGAAGTGCGCATAGCTAACAATGCACCTACATTGACTTCAAATTTGGCTCATCGATGTGGGACTCAAAATTCTAGGACAACATTTTCCTTGTGCATGGGTACACACTTTCCTTATCAAAAGATGACCAACAGAATAGTTGGTATGTTGGCATTGTGCTCTGGTAGTGAGCATGAAATAATTTATTAGGATCTATGTCATATGACATTGTAGGCCTCCACTAGGTAGGTGGACACGCATATGCCACTTGTGTGTGTACCCTTAGGAAACCCAACTGCTAAACTTTTCTCTGTGCACCCACTCCCAAATTTTTCCTCTCCTTCATCTTCTAGGTGCTCTAAGCTACACTCTATTTCTATCTTGACCAAGTTCTGAATAATATTTACTACTTCACACTCCGCCAAGGTCTCTACCTTTGGTTTGAGAATATGTGTTGTATCATGTACATTTGTTCCCACTTCTTCTCCATCTCCTTCTCCCTCATGAATGTCCTCCAAATGTGCACTCCTCTCCTCATCTAATTCATGCACATTGTAAATAGGAGGGCTCTTCTCAGGCTCTCATTCTTCTTCCTCCCCTTATGTTTCCTCATTCTGCAAGCTCTCCGTCTTCTCAGAGTCATAACTCTTCATCACCCTTTACTTCTTCCTTACTAGAGACTACTTCTTTACTGGGGACTTCTTCCTATGAGTATAAGTACTCGTGCCCGCACCTGTTTCTTGTGTTCATGTGGTCTAGCCCACTCGGTGCCCTGCTTGTTGTAGGAGTTTCCTCTCTATCTCTCTTCTTTATCTCTACCTTCTTTCTTCCTGCAGGGTCTGTGGGGATAAAAACATCATCTTCTACATACGCGCCCTTCTCAAACTTTGGCCATAAATGTATGTAAACCCTTGTTTCAATTTTCCTTGTAATTGGTATTGTAATGGGCTTGAGAAAATTTATGTCGTGAGAGACATACTTTTCTACGTATGCATGCTTCTTTGGATAAACAAGTGTTCAACATAGTGCACGATGCTCCTAGTCTACTTCACATAAATCAAACCTCAATTTCTTGGCCTCCTTAAATATATTAACTACACTCTAGAAATATTGCGCTATGAAGGAAAAAGGTAATTTGCACCATGGGCTCTTTGTGCCATCAGTCAGTGTAAACCTACCAATACAGAACTGCTGATAAACTACAAACTCAACCTCATCCCCTACCAAAGCTGGCAGTTACTCAGGGATCCTCCATTCTATGCCAAAGGTAGGCATCTGCTTGTACCATTTATCTAAGTTCCCCTTGTACACAGATGTCATAGTATCACAAGTATATGATGCAAATCTCTTAGCTGGGGAGGCGTCTTCCTTAGGATACTCCCAAATGTTGTTGTTTGGCCCATCGGGCACTCCAATCTTAGAGAAAACAATGGTAAGAAAAATATTACTGTACATTATCTTGTCTCCATCTCACACGGCATCAATGATATCATCTACAATGAAGGCCGAGATGTTGTAGATGGTCCCCTCTGTAATCTTCCTACATACGTTCAACCACCTTTTGTTAACTTGGGTCCATCATTCTTGCCCATTCAATTTTGTAAATAGGCGTGTGGCCATCTTCATGACTGGGTCATTGATCTTTGCAATATCAAAGGTGCACCCTCCTTTCTTGTACTCATACTCCTTAGTTGTTTCTTTGACAGCCTCATTGTCACCCAAATCATCATCAATTGACTCTCTAGTGTAGATGAGTCTGGTGAACTACGAGATTAACTATGGAGTTATGCACATCCTCCTTCCTGCAAAGTAAAAATAGTCTTCGTGTATGCATGACATAAGCCACTGGTACAATCTCTCAGGCTTGGCAAAAAATGGTAGTTCATAAAGTTGTAAAATTCCAGCCTTCTTCAATGTCTTTTACACTGAGTCATCATATACCAGTTTTTCATCTTAGTTCTTTCACCTATGGGGAAAACCAGCTCCAATGCCATTTCCTTCTCAGTTTTATCAGTTCAATGGTTATAATCACTTATAACCATTTTACGCACATGGGACACCCACTCCATTCCCATCAATACCCCATCTGGGTATTGCATCTCTGAATACCATTCCTCGTTGAAACTTACCATCGCAACTGGTTTTCCCTTTCCCTTCTTCTTGGGTGAAACAGTTGTTCCTCTCCTTGGTGTCATTCTCCTTTGGTTGAGTACTTGATTACTTCTACCTTGTGATTTCTTCTTATAATGCCTCAAACTTAGAACCCTACTCCTATGCAACTCTGCAATCCATGCCCTAGTTCTTCAAACCCTAACCAAAGAACTTGTGTTTCCTCACGCCACACCGTCCAAACCCACAAAATCCTTCCAAAAACTTTCTCTACACATGGTTGTTTCCATATTCACAATATGGTTCACAAATTTCATTCTTCATAATCGATTGTTCGCACCAATTTGCAAGGATGCCCTAGTTCACAAGAGCTCTTTCACAAGTTATCGCAAGGTAAAAATAACTTACCCTGACTCCCTATTTATAGTTTTTCACTTTTTACCACATTAATTACCATGCCACCTACCACCATACTACCACAATAAATTTGGATTTTCCAAGTGTGTTTCCTCTACGTGCACCAATCAGCATAACCTCCACAACCTTCTGGCACGTGTAAAACTACACCGACCACAGACCTCCTTACACACGCTTCGAATGTCGAAGTACATCAACCACTACATCCTATATCAAGTAATTCTCCTTGCCGCTACCTCCCTCACGTTGCTTTGTACATTCATCACTATACGTGGATTTTTCTTTTGGCATCACCCTATTATCACCATCTTATTTGACACCTTGTCATTTTTCAGAAACCATTACCACCCCTGCTATGCATGTCCCTTTGATAATAATTCCATCATGCACTTTTGTTTTTCCTGGGAAATTTTCAAACTTTACACACTTGCCTCTACTTGTACTCTCTCTACCCCACACTAAGGGTATGCGCAGTCCTCTACACATGAAAACACTTTAGATAGTAATCAACTTCCAGTGCATGCAAGTGCACTTATTTCACAAAACACTAAACTAAATTGACAAAGCATAACAACAATGAAAGGAAACACATATAAGGGAAATGCATTAAGGAAACCTAATCTAATGGCAATACTACCTTATTACAAACACCAAGAAGACTTATTTATAGTAGGGCTTCATCCTACTCCCATTGAAGTAACCAAGAAACCGTGTTCCATCCAACACCTCTAACTAGAAAGCACCTAAAGCAAGTATATAAGTTATAACATACGGTCCCAACCAATGCACCTTAAGTTTTCCAGGGTGGCACAAAAACTTTGAGTCATAAAGAAGAACCATCTATCCAAATTCAAGCTTCTTATCCTTAATATGTCTATCATGTCATGCCTTCTGCCTGGGTTTTTCTGTCTTCTGAATCCATCATGTTATAGCATGCCTTTCATCCAACTGCATCAGTTTA
Organism: Taxus chinensis; assembly: GCA_019776745.2. Classification (NCBI taxonomy): domain Eukaryota; kingdom Viridiplantae; phylum Streptophyta; class Pinopsida; order Cupressales; family Taxaceae; genus Taxus; species Taxus chinensis. The sequence continues at coordinate 31,118,154 of CM034156.1, forward strand.
TCAATGCACTCTTCAAGTGCTTTCTCATCAGCCAAACCTCCTACTCGCACAATACGTAGAGAAGGTAACATGAATTCCACTGGTAGAACAACCTCCACGCCAAACACCAATTGAAAGGGTGTTGCTTTATTCAACCTCTTATAGGTTTTCCTATATGCCCTAGTACAACAGAGACTTTATCATCCCAGTCCTTCCTTCCAACATCACAAATTTTAGTCAATGTATGGCTCAATATCTTGTTGAAAGCCTCAATAGTTCCATTTTCCTGAGGGTGATAGGATGTTTTTTATGATGTGCAACCATAAATTTTCTCAATAGTATTCTGATAGTCTCATTAAGAAAATGAGTACCCCTATCACTTGTCAAACTCAAAGGGCACCCATACCACCTGATAATGTTTTCCCACAAAAAAATTGTTGTTGTAGTTGTTATGTAATCCTTTGTAGGCACTGCTTCAGCCCACCTTGTAAGATAATATGTACAAGTTATGATGTAGTGTGATCTAGTCCTACACGTGGGTGGGGAAATAGGACCCACAAAATCAATTGCCCACTTTTCAAAAGGTTCTATGCTGGCAATAGGCCTTAAAGGCATCTCATCTCTATCCCAGGATTTCCAAGGCACTGATAATGGTCACATGCCTTACAATATTCTTTGCAATCCTTATACAATGTTTCCCACCACAAACCAAGCCAAAAAATATTGCGTGCAGTGGCATCTCCTGCATAATGTCCACCTACAATTCCCCCATGAGCCTCCTCCATAATGGATTCAGCGCTCATGTTCAAGTACACACCAATGCAAAAATTCATCTCGAACTAGTTTTTATAAGTCTCCACTAATCAACATATAAGGCGTGGTATGCATAACAAGTTGTTTCTTTTCCAAGGCCTTCATTCCTTAAGGCCCCACACCTGTTCACAAAAAGAAAACAATATCTTCTAAGTCAGATGGGGAATGTAGTTCAATCTGAAAAATTATGCATCTGACATTGTGTCTCAATGATCTATGTGTCCTCACTGAATTAATCCTTGATAAATGATCTAGTCCAAAATTACTCTTTCCTGTCTTAACCACCATAGTAAAATCAAATTCCTGAAATAACAGAATCCAATGGCATATGTGCCCCTACAAAATGGGCTTGTTCACCAAGTACTTCAATGCCATGTGATCTGTATAGAAAATAAAAGGTGTTGCCAGCAAGTACTGTCAAAACTTATGCAGTGCGTAGATCATGGACAAAGCTTTGTGCTCTGTAGTAGTGTAATTTTGTTATGTTGATGTCAATTTCCTACTTGCAAAGAAAATAGGATGATCAACAATACCTTCTCTAGGCTAGGATAATACCACACCAATGGCCATTCCTGAGGCTTCTACATGCACATGAAATTTTTTTTCCATGAAGGAAAGCACAAAATAGGCGTTGTAGTAAGCCTTTCCTTCAGTGTCTCAAAAGTGCGTTGTTGCACCTCACCCCAATGGAACTTGCCTTTACTCTTGAATAATTATTCTAGAGGGCAATAATATTAGCATATCCTTTGATGAACTTTATGTAGTATCCTGTGTGCCCCAATAATCCACGCACCTTGTTCTGGTTAGTAGATTCCTCTAAACCCATGATAACAACAACCTTAGTAGGATCCACTAACAAGCCTTCCTTACAGATGATATGTCCCAACAAACTCCCAAAGGGTGTAGCAAATACCCACTTCTTAATGTTTAAAGAGATGCTCAACTATATGACATCTCTCAAACATAAGCCTCAAATTATCACAGTGATCTTTCACAAGCCCATACACTTTCCAATCATCCAAATAAACCTGCAATAACTTATGAATAAATTCCTAGAATGCCTACACAACAATGCACGAAAATACTGCAGGAAAAATCTTTAATCCAAAGGGCATAACCATGTATGCAAAACTTCCCCATTCAGTGGTGAAAGTTTTCTTCTCTTGATCCTCTTTAGCTATCCTCACCTGATGATATCTAGAAAATCCATCAATGAAGGAGTAGATTTGCACCCTGCAATGCCTTCCAAGATTTCTTTAGTAAACAGTGTGGGAAAAGGATAAATTATACATACAACATTTAACTCCATGTAATCCACATAGATCCCAATTCTTCCATCTTTCTTTATACTGATAACCATAGGGCTAACCCACTCTAACTCCTCAATGGGCTCAATGATTTAAGAATTTAGCATCTTGTCAATTTCTTCTTTCACCTTGATGTGTAGGTTAGGATTCATCCTGTAAGGCCTCTTCCTAACTGGGTGCACACCTTCCTTTAGCTTGATTTCATTTCTCCCAAAGATTCATATACCCCCTTTCAATTCATGACAGCCCCTAGGGAACAGATCCTGGAAGTCGATAGCAACTCAATTATTTTAGCAACCTCAAAATCAGACCAATAATAACAAATGATGGCCTCCTTAGGTTCAATATCTGTCCTAATACTGACCTTTTTAGTTTTCAATAGCTCATGGTAGGTCCACACCTTTTCATCTGCACTATCTAAGACCTCGCGTGTACCCTTTGTATGCTCAACATCTAGATTCTCCACCTCTTCATCATCAATGACATAGACCATCTTTCCCTTTTCTTTTTCTAGGTAGGTGTGCCCAAGTTGTTCACATCGGTTTCTTCCTCTTCAAAGTGTGCCTCCAGGTCTGACTCACCTAGTAATTCCTGAATAAGTTCATCATCCTTTGCACTATCTCCCATAGTCAAATGCCCTTCATAACCTATAATGCCTCATTCACAAAAGGTTTAGTGGAAAATAGTCAAAGGTCTGAATCATACCTACAGTCAATTCTTGCCAATTTCCAGTCTCTCTATTCAACTCTGCATAGACATACCATGCACACACTGTAACCTCACAAGGTGTAGTAGAGCTTGTGCACCCACAGCGAAGGTGAAAAAAATCTTCCTACCCCTCTGTCTAGAGTCTCTCACACTTCTGAATGTGGTGCTGAATAGGATGCTTACCATAAAATTCACTGATCTTAGTAGGCGCATTGATCCTGAGAAATCTAGTAGAGAAGGTGATTCTCACTTCTCGCCATTCCAAAATATTATCCCTATGAACCACCCACCAGCACGTTGTTGTCCCACACAGAGTATAGACTAGCATATTCCTTCTTTCCACTTGATCTATCCATTGAACTTCCATAACACGTAGGAATACTTCAGGATTTCCTTCACAAGTGTACCTTGGTACCTGGTTGCTTCCCAAACACCTAACACAACACGGCATTCTTACACATGTAACTACACTCCTCACTTCGCACCCAACCATTTCATAAGTGCCATGTGCCCAGTTGTCACATGCAATACTTGTAGTATCACTCATGGACTGTGCATCATCCCACTGAGAAAACTCCTTCCTTTGATGGCTCAAGCACTTACCGGATCTCTAATGGTGCACACATAAATTATGTTCAAATCCTCTTCACTTAAGGGCTCTACATAAGGTGAAACTTTCCCATTTTCCAAAGGAATTATGACACACTCTTCATTTTTCTCAAAACTGATGTAATCCTCATTGAAGTGCAGATCAATGTTGTTTACATAACACCAAGGGCACCCAAGTAGTGCTAGAAAGTTGTCTGCTTCTGCAAGCGCCAAGACCTCAAAGTCCCTAGTAAACTTGGACCCTTGTATAGTAATCATAACATCTTTTAAAACCCCTATAGGCGTGGCTTTAGTCCTATTTTCCATAAACCACACATTTGAAGATAGCTGCAATGGCGGTCAACCCATCAGAATCCATGAGTCCAAAGTGTGTAAATTCACTTCTACACCTATGCCAATTAGAATGTTACTTAAAATCCAATCATCAACAACAACATAGAATGATCTCTTTTTCATAACCCAAACAATGAGGAGGAAGGTTAGCATACAAAATTTGTCTTTCGTGCTCTATTCCATCAAGTGGGGTGTTTCCCTTTAACCACTCCCCCATCAAAGGAATGATGTTCTTGTGTTGCAACATCTTGCAAACTTCCTTTAAATAATCAACATCCATATGATGGAGCTCAACGGCTATCTTTTTCTCTAACTTCCATGACTATTCCTTCAAACATTATATCTCACCCTATAGATTCCTAATCACCTTCATGGTTTCTAGATAAACCTCCTTCTGATGCATAGGGTTCTGGATACTTTATATGTAGTACCTCCTCCTTTAGGTGGAACTTCTCTAATACCTCAGCAAGGAGGATTCTACTTTGGAAATTCTCTGATCCTTCTTGTGCTTTTTACGTGCTAGAGATTCTTCAGCCTCAATGCATGTATGTAATGATCAGGGGGTATGTTCCATGATCTTCACAGGTACTAACTCAGGATCTAGTGCTAACTTTAGCATCCACTGATCTTCCATAGCAGTAACAAGACAGCTTATGTTGCCTACTCTAAACATCCCCACAATTTACCCTTATCCTTGCACCCAAATTCAACTTGTGCATTTTTACTCAAGTGTTCATACAAGTACACTCCCAACTAGACATTCTTCATAGTTGTGGTTCTTCCAATGAACCATTACAAAATAATAAAATAATGTTCTGAGGGTCACCAATTCATGTCTCCACTGTAATGATCAAGGGGATCCACATGTATAACATGTTCCATGAGGAAACTTCACTCCTTCCACCACTTCACAATGCATGACCTCACACCTCTAAATCCTCCATGCTAAATATCCTCGACCTCTACCACATAGGAATTCTCCTCCATCATAAGTGCCCTTCATTGTGATAAACCTTATCATCTCACATCATGATCATGATGCTCACCTTTCTCCTTTGAATTATTTGACAACACTTACCGGTACGACAAATATTTTTCCTATTGTACACCAATATCGATGACATCATGAATATGATCAATCATTCCCTACAAGTTTTAGTATCATGAGTGGTAGACCTGCAAATCTTTACTTGTCAGTAACAAGACATCCGTTCTTTCTTATCGCGTGTTATTTTTGTAGCAATGGGCCTTCTTTTTTACCTACTTAACCAAATCATGATGGAGACCTAAGTGATTAAATATCACAGTCTAACAACATGGCATCCACACCAATTTACTCAGGGAAACTATCCTTAGTATGCTGACTTCTACTTCACAATGTTGTGCACCAAATTGAAAATTTTACTAGAATTTGACACAACACAAAATTTGTTCGTTCCATCTCATGCGTTGAATAAGCTGACAATTTCTCATTAACTTCCTTGATTTGCCATCACTGGTACAATTTGGGCCTCCAAAATTTTCAATGGGCTCAACACATAGTGTCTACACTATTTTTGCGTGGGATACTGGACCTCATTCCCCACTTTTCAAAGGGACCATGCATAATGGAGATGCTACCATGTGTTTGAAAAATTCAAGTATAACCTTGCCAGTGTGGATCTATATAAGTCTTATTGTGAGAGCATCCCTTCTGAAACTGCTCTCTTGTACATGATTAGGTCCTTCAATAAACCATTGATGGACATGTTGGCTCTTTAAATTGGGTGAATGTCATAATAATAACTTCGTATTCAAAAGGGTTTTCAAGGGATAAAACGTTGCATCATACTCCTGAACACTCTCAATCTGTACCCTGACCTTTGATGTCCTTCAGCATCCTCCCTGATGGGTTAGGCACTAATGCTCTTTTTCTCAAACTACAGGAATATAGAACTTTTTCTAGAGAGCATCCCGCAGTGCAGTATAATCTACACAACTCTGGTCTAGATCAAATTATATGTACCAACTATGTGTGCCCCCTTGTAGTGTAGTTGCAAACTGACTTGTCTTGCGCTCAGGAGCTATAATATCCTTCACAAGATGCCATTGGTATCTCACACATAAGACACACGTTCTTAGCTGCATCTTTTATCCCTCTTTATTCTTGAAGACGAAGAGACATCTCCATATAAATATTCTTGGGCTGTTTCAGACCGTGCCCACTAGATCTAGAACCTGTATTTCCTCTTGTGTTTCCTCCACCCCCAGAACCATCTGCCAATTCTCCTATAAACATCAACTAGATCCTAAGCCACCTAATTCTCTTGATCCCCCTGATCCTCCTCCTTTAGTAGGTATCTTACCAGAGGATGCACTAACTTGTGTCTCAAAAGTTGTGTTAAACTATACTCCTACAGTCTATAAATTTTTACTACTTTCATATGTGACGCCAACATTCTGCATGCCCAAATTTTGTGTTAATGACATGCCAGAAAACATACCTCCAACTAGACCTCCGAATAACATAAATGATGATTTCACCACCATAGATGAATACAACTACCTGATTAATTCTTTGAACTTGAATGTAAATCAACTCTATATGTCACTACTCTACTGCCCACACTATTTTACTTACTATTAACTATAGTAGAAATTAGAAAACCAAGTGCAAGGGCTATGTATTTACCAGTGGGGATAAAATGCACACTAATGCGCCACATGTATCTTTCACAATAACTATGCACTCTCATCTGAGGTCAAAGAGGGTTCTCATCCATGTTTTCCCAAATGGGGTAGTTCCAGATGCTTTAGCTCCATGTCCTCTGCGTGAGCTCTAAATCCTTCACATGCCATCTCACTCCACAATTCCATCCATTTTGCAACTTCACATTACTTCTCTAAATCCCTCTCGCATGCCTCATTATACTTAATTCACCTTCCTTCTCTCTGTCTTTCTGAACACTCTGCTAGTTCTTCCATCTTTCACCACACCTGCTCCTTCCCCTATGTGCCCCCTTGGTGGGGTTTAGCTAGCCATAGGTTTCTCTTCCAAATACAAGGTCACAATCAATATCTTAATACCCAAAGGAATGTCACACAAACACGATCCTCTAAGCTCACGCAAGAACTATAACTCAGCAACCTCTGGACAAGAATAACTAGAAAATGTGTACTACAAAATATAGCTATTCAGAACACCACAAAACCAATGATCTAGAATGCACGTCCAAGTCAGATATATGCATCATACAAAGCCTAGAATTCTTCCTGTTTCCAAATAACTGTAGAAACCTCTACTTTCTCTTTGAAGCATAAACAACCAACCACTCATACATCTCTATATGGAGAAGAAGTCTAAACAACCAACCATACACATCTCTATAGGAAAGATATAGATTCTATTCAACCCACACACGTGCATTAAAATCAGGTCTAGTGCTAAATGTGTGAGCATATTCTTCCTCAAAATATTATAACCACTCCTCAACACTAGCCAAGATCAACCAGTACATATTCATCGTGTAACATCCTAGAAAAAAACTAAAAAAGAGGTCTCCACAATGGAACCAAAATATAGCCTAGTTTTTACCACCAATAGCCCAAGGCACGCTAGCACATCACTCAGCCTGAGTTGAATGCTCACCTGAAGCACACAAGGGTACCAGGTTCCTCTTTTATGTTAGTTTGTTCCAGAAGCTAACATGATTGTACATATAATTCAAATCCATAAGAGATAATTAAGTATATTACATAACATAAACCAGATCTATATATTTAACCATTAAGCATGAATACTCAAACAAGAACCAAGATTAACTTTACCATACATGAACCAGTAATAGATGTGTCTACAATTAATATCCAGCCAAAAATATCCATTATATGAATTGTTGTAAAACACAGAAACTGTTACATACAAAATAAATTCATCATGGGTCATGCGCTCGTACAAACCAGCAACATAACTCTCAAGAAATATAGAACTCTCTAAACCATGAAAATAAATACATATGTATAGAGGTGGTGACTTTCCCTTCACCACACCTACATCTCTAAAAAATATGTTACATGCTAATAATAGCCATGCAATGCTATAAGCTAAGTACAAAAATCATGCAAGCTTTCTAACAATAGATCTACTTAAGTTATCTCTCATTTTAGATCTTATTATTATCTTGGATCCATGCATGTTGATTGATCTTTTGTTTTCCCAAAATATCCTTTGTGTGTCCTTCAAGTCTTCTAGAAGACTTACTCCAAACTCCATGTCTATCTTTAGATCTTCATTCCAAAACTAGCCAAGTGTTATTCTATTGCACACAACCTTGTCTTGTCTCTGTGTGCAAACCCTGTCATCCTCCCATGTGCTTCCTCATGTGCCTTTCTTCTACAATTTCTTCCACACTCATTGACCTCTATTATGGTACTTAGTCATTTATCTAGGCACAAAAACAGAGGAATAGGTGACCATTTATCCTAAAGCGTATATCATTAACCTAGGAATGTCGAATGATAGAAGGTTGAAGATGAACATGTGACTAGGATAAGGTCCATTTGATTTGTAAACCCTCAGCAATCAAGTATGGAGCAAGGAACTAGAGTGCATCATAGGGTAGTGAGTGCAACACATAGAATAACATGTAGTATGCGTGATGATAATAGACATCTATATGATGAATAATATGTGTGATGTATAGTATGTAACTTAAAATGTGTAGATAGACTAGTGATGTGAAGATGTTCGCTATGTAGAATGTATAATAAGTAGGATGTAATGCTATACTCGAAGATTTCCTAATAGTATATTATGTTGAATGTGTATGATGTGGAGATGTGAAAATGCTGAAATTATGTACAATAAATGTAGCATGTAAAATTTATGATGTTATATGTGTGAAAAGACTCAATTTTTAGTACCTACTATGCAATGTGTGGGTTTCATGTGTAGTATACCCTTAATAGTTAAGTGTGAACCGAAGCACAAGAGTGTGTCATCGAGTAATGGTTGATGCTAAAGTGTAGATGAATATGCCTATGTGAGGAGATTGATGTAAGATTATGCATGTATGAGAGATGTGTTGATGCTAATGGGGGGTATGTGTGGATGTTATGCCCCTAAGTATGTGGTAGTGAATACAATCATGTGACATTGTCTAAAAGATCATCATTGTCAGTATCAAAGCCTACTGGAGTGACATTAGAAACTTGATAAGAAATACAATGAGTTGAATCATATAGATATCTATTACAACATAATGTGTAGGTAAAATCATGGCATACTCTTCATAGGTAAGTGATACTGGTGGAAAATTGTGTGCATACCAATAAGAAAGATTCAGAGCATAAGTTGGAGATGATTTGTTACCTATGTAGACACTACCTATAGGCATAGGAAACACGAGAGAAGTATGGTTTACATCTATAGTATCGCTAATGTAATCAATCCAAGATTTCCCAACTGTTCCCAACTGTTAGTGGAGAAATTTAAGGAGCGCATGCAACAAAAATTTTCAAATGAAACACTCTAAGGCCATAAGCAACCGTGATGTGACAATAGTTGTGATAAATATGAGGTGAGTGAATTGGTTGTAAAATATCATTAATTGTCAAACTAATTCTAGTTAATCCCTCAAGCATGAAATTAGTATCCACAGAAGTATGATCAATTGGAATGTTATCCCAAAAGGAGTTTTTGATGAGAATAGTGCATGTAAAAGGACGTGACGAAGATGCAAACTGTGTGGTAGAGGATGAAATGATTTGTACAATGTTTATAGATCCTTGATAAAGTATCATAGCATTGGTAGATGTGTATATGAATTAGTTAACATTGCAAAGGAAATCAAAGATACCACCTAATAGCTTCAATACAATGCTAACTAGATCAATATACCATCATGCTTAGAGCTTAAGCAAATCTAATCTATTAACATATTTGCATTAGAACATGAAATGAAGATTCAAACTAACATGCTAAACAAATTAACCTCTATCTCTAATTGAATGCTAATGAAATGAACCTATTTATATCCTTAGCAATCAAAAGGGTTGATTGTATGCTTGAATCCCAAGGTTTTCAAGAATGGAGTCTTTTCAATCCATGGCTACAAGACCATTTTACATATCTCCATATGACTTCAAAACTTGGATGGATGAATGCAAGAAATGAAGATAACTAGCTCCTCTAATGGAAGAATTCTCTAAGATGATAAAATGGCTATAGTATAGGCTCTATGCTCATTTAGGTGTAATTAGAATGGTAAGAGGAGGGTTCCTTTTATAACCCAATGGTTTGAAGAATCTTTACATTCTATTGTATGTGGGATAATAGAAAAGCTAGGTTAGTTATGGATAAACATGGTTTAGAAGTGGTTGAGTTTACTTTAGGAGAGTTTAGTTTGTCCTCTAGTGACTCATGGGGATTGAGGGGGTTTATTAATTAACCAAAGTGATTAATTAATAGGTGTGCAAGCTTATAGAAGCTTTTTAGAGGAATAATTAGTATGATTTATGTTATGAGAGGATTTTAATCAAATAAATGATGATTTATTGATTAAATAGAAGAGAGAATTAATTAATTAAGATGTATTAATTAATTAATTAATTAATCCAGATAGAAAGGGGTATTAATTAATTAGAAATAATTAATTAATCTAGATAGAAATGAGAGCTTAATTAATTATAAATAATTAATTAATCTAGATAGAAAGGGGAGTTGATTAAGGGAAGGTCGTTAATTAGCATCGTTGTTGGATAAAAGAGTTAATTAACTAACGTAATGTAATTAATTAACGACGATAGAAGAGAAAATGTGTGATATTGACGATATGTCGTCAATTTGCAGGAAAGGGTATAATTAGCACAATTTAAGTATTTAAATTGCTCAAGCTAAATTATAGGTGTCTACATTTTCCCCTCTTTGGGGTGGCGTAAGTGACACCACTTCAAAGATAGTAGATAGATAAAATTTTGAAGGGGTAGAAGAAAAATTAGTAGAAGTGAGAGATGCCCCCTCGAGTGTCGATGGGGTGATGAAAGAAGGCGATCAATGATCGAAAAAGGTGAGAGAAATGGATAGAAGAATGGGTAGGGGCAGGATGCCCCAGGTGAATCAGAAGAATAGTGTTGATAGGAGAATGATGTAGAAGAGGAATGAAGACAAAAATAAATTAGAAATCTTTCATTTAGTGTATTGAAACAACTTTAGTGTCATCATATTGCCAAAGATCTACGTCATCGGTCCTTATTAAAAATATAAGCATATGAAAAAAGTAGAATGACATGAAAAGTCCATACTACAAACAATTTTCCATTGCTGAAAACACCAACTCAATGCAACATACAAAAATCAATGCAATATGAGAAGGAAACAAGATCATTTAATAGGGAAACAAGTACAAACACACATACTCAAACCAACAATGGTCAAGATGGTTGTAAAAATGTTTTGTTATCAAGCTAAAGATCCCCAAATGTTCATGATTGATGATAAGGGTGAAAAATGATGCCCCTAGCAAGGATACATGCAAGGGAAAATGATGAAGGACATCGGGTCCAATGATAAAGTGTTGTGCGCAATGAAACAGTATCAGGCAATTGGATGTGCCCCAGAGTACCGACGAAGCAAGCAGGCTAGCTTTGTAAATGGTTGTAAATATGATGATCCATGAGTCATTTGATTTGTGAACACGTGAAAATTATAACAAGATATGGAATGAATACCATGCGCAAGACACGAGTTTCAGCCATTATTGGCTATTTACCTATTTTTGTAAATTTTACAATTTTTAGGATTTTTGACAAATTTTGAAATTTTATGTATTTGTATTTTTCTATGTTTTTTGAAAAAAAAAATTGCAATGTTTACAATTTTTATTTTTTAGAAGAAATGAGAAAATAGGAGATCACCTGAAAGTAAGAAAATTTCCCTAGGGAGAAGAAACGGGTCCTAGGTAGCAAAAACATTCCCTGACGTGGCGAAAAGGAGTTAAAAATGATTATTTAATAAAAAATCATTATGGTGGATAGAAGAAGTGTTAGAGTGATCACGATGGTCAAAACATGCCCCTAGGGCATCACGACGGGTTAAAATAGCCAAATATACCCCTCCTAAGGGGGGTAAATCATCGTGATCAGTACATTTGCTACCAAACCCTACCAAATTTTTACCGTGAGTTACTGTGAGTGATGAGCGAGATGGCTAGGGTGTAGAATCACCATAGACTCACTGATACCATTCGAAGAGTACATCTAGAACGATGATGAATGATGGACCATTTGTGAGTACCCCAACCCTTCCTGGTCTTTTTACACATTTAATTTTGTATTTACTAGCATTAATTAACATTTATACATGCCATGTATTTATATGATTCATGATGATTACTACGGTTATGGATAAATATTGGATCATGATGTTGTCTGATTTTATTTCTTATGTATGTACCATGATGGATATTGATGACGTATCACATGTGTTTGATTTTTATGATAGATCCGTAGATGATATCAATTTTATTGTATATGTGATGTTCTAGATTAGTGGATGGGATGATATGATGATATTGGTGTGGGGGGGATAGATTTTGATATTTGTGATCCCTCTTGCCCCCATTTGATGATACAATATGTGATGATTATCTTAACATACATGTATGATGTACATGTAGAATTTTATTTATATATGATGTATAGATGATGTTATATGTGATGATATAGATGGATATATGATGATGTGATAATAAAACTATGTACATGCGACAAGAAAACACAAGAAAATGTTAACAAACCTATCAAATATACATTGCTAAACAACATGAATTAACACAACTATGTACAATTATTTACAAGCATGCAAAAACACACTTCATATGTACAAGTAAGAATGAATCTAATCTAAGCAAGAAAATAATGAATCTAACAAAGTATGTTTAAGAAACAAAATATACAAATGTACAAGAAAGCAGAAACTATACAAGCAATCAATGTACACAAACTAATAAACAAAGCAAGAAACAAGATAAAGCAAGTAAACTAAAGCTATGTTTTTGTAAGATTATTTTTAGTGCATTTTGCATTTGTGGGAATTTTGTGAAATAATTTTCTATTTTTTGTGTGTTTTCTATTTTTCTATTTTTTGTGTGATTTCTGTTTTTCTATTGTTTAGGGTTTTTCAAGTCTTTTGCAACTATTTTTTTTAACATATTTGAATGTTTTTTTGATTTTCTAAGGTTTTCCAAAGCTATGTACAAGAAACTGAGAAACGTGGATGCCCCCAGCGTTAGATGGAGAATATACAAGGGCATGCACCATGTATTTATAAACAGGAAGGTGAAAGTGTGAAGGTGCCCCTAGTGTTAGATGGGGAATATACAAAGGAAATACCTTCAACAATTTACAAGAGGAGAAATAGCCGGATCAAGGCTTGTTAGGATAGGCTCACAGGGAATCTTGGATGCCAGAGTGGAACTAGCCCTAGGTTAAGTAAAATTACCCCTAGAAACTAGATGTTTGTTAACAATGAGTCCTCCCAAGGTGTTGGAAGCTGGTTTTCACCAAGGGATCTATCCAAAACGCCATAATTGTGTGGTTTTCACATATGTATGACATGTTTTCTCTTTTTATTTTTCTCTTTTTTGACTTTTTTATATTTTGATCCTTTTTTACTTTTTTGTTTGTTTATTAATTGTTGTGCCATGTTTAAGCATAGAATCACTTAAGGTGCATGGAATTCATTGGCTCACAAAGCTCATCTCCATTAGGATGAGAAAGTTTGTATGCTCCTGTTTCATATTTTTCCACAATGACGTAAGGTCCTAACCAGTGTGGTTTGAAATTTCCTTTCTTCTCTCTTTCTACCCTTGTGTTGAACTGATTCTCTTTCATGACCAAATCTCTGACCTCAAATTGACGAGGTATGATCCTTTTGTTGTAGTTCTGGGAGACTCTATTTTGATATACCTTGAGATGGTTAAGGGTGCAGATGCACTTTTCATCTAGGAGTTCCAATTCTACCAGTCTGGCCACTCTGTAATCCTCATCTTTGTCTAGATAATCCCTAAGAGATATCCTTAGGGAAGGAAGCTCTATTTCCAATGGGATGATATATTTTGTTCCAAACACTAGGAGCAGGGTGTCACACCAGTAGGATTATAAATGGAGGTCCTATAATCCCAGAGGGCTGGGTGAATTTACAAATTCCAGTTATGACCTGTCTTACTCACCATCTTTTCCATGATCTGAACCAATGTTTTGTTAGTGGCTTTGGCTTTCCCATTACCCTGAGGGTAATATGGCGTAGACCACTTTAATATTATTTGAAATCAGTGACAAATATCTTTCACTATCTTGTTCTTGAATGATTTTCCATTGTCAGTAACTATGGCCGCAGGAATACCATATTGACAAATAAGGTGATTCATGATGAACTTTGATATCTGAGCGCCTGTAACATATGTTAATGGAACAACCTCCACCCACTTAGTGAAATATTTTTTGGCTGTGATGATGTGGGTATGACCATTAGATGAGGTAGGGGTGAGATTCCCTATTAAATCCAATCCCCATTTGGAAAATGGCCACAATGTTGTAATTGGTTGCAATGGCTATGATGTTGCATGGATGAAATTTTTATACTTCTGAGATATAACACATTTCCTGACATGGTTACAACAATTTGTCTCCATAGTAGGCTAGTAGTAGCCCACTCGTAACAACTTCTTTGCTAGGACCATTCCATTTGTATGGGTCACCACACACTCCTTCATGTAATTCCTTGATCTCTTAGAGTGAATCTGATACATCTAAAAAATGTAACGAATTCCCATCATAGCCACGATGATAGAGTGTACCTTCTAGGAGGGTGTAACAGGTTATTTGGAAGATAAGGATTTGTTTGTCGGATTAGGAAATGTAAGTAGGGAAGGTACCAATTTTAAGGTAGTCATAGATAGGTGCATACCAAGGGGATTAGGGACCAACAACTTCACATTCCAGACATGATTCTAGTATATCATATGCAGGTTGACGTATATTTTCAACAAAAAATGGCATATCATTGTTTTATGGAGGAATCTGTAGCATAGAACCTATTGTCACCATTGCATCTACAGATTCATTTTGTGCCCTTGGAATTTTCTCAAAGGTAATACACACAAAGTATTCTTTCAGATTTTCCACTAGTTTCTTGTATGGGATGATCTTTTCATCCTTGACCTTGTACTCATCATTGACTTGTTTGATAATCAGTTGTGAGTCACCAACAACCTTGACATGGTGGATATTCCACTTGATTGCCAACTTCAACCTAATGATGAGCACCTCATATTCTACAATGTTATTTGTGCAAGGAAAACCAAGATGGAAAGCTTGCGGTATGGGGTCTCCTGAAGGAGTGATTAGTACTACTCCTACCCCTGAACCATGGAAAGTGAATGATCCATCAAAGTGGATCTGCCACATGACATATTCTTCAATATACATTAGTGATGAATCTGGAAGCTCCAGACTTATAGGCTCTATTCCAGGTAAAGGTGCTTCTACTAATTGGTCAGAAAGTACTTGTCCTTTAACTAATTTATGGTGTATGTATTCAATGTCAAATTCACTGAGCAGAATGATCCAATTAGCCATTCTACCTATAAGGGTGGGTTTTGATAATAGGTATTTAAGTGGGTCAACTTTAGATATAAGCTTGGTTTTATTATTCAATAGGTAATGATGGAGTTTTAGAAAATAAAAAACAACAATCCAAAAATATTTTTCAATTTGGGGATGATTGAGCTCATAGGAAATTAGGGTACGACTAAGGTAGTACACATATTTTTATTTTTGGCTTAGGTCATATTGTGCAAGAAAAGCGCCAATAGAAAATTGTGTAGCAGATATGTATAGAAAAAGTGGCTCACCTGGGGTTGGAGGCATGAGGACAGGTGGATTGGCCAAGGTATTGTTTAAGCAAGGTGAAGGCCTGTTGTTTCTCTGGTCCCCAAATAAAATCAACATATTTCTTAAGCAGATGAGTAAAGGAATGACACTTATTAGCAAGTTGCAAAATGAAGCGGTTGAATGGATTGTATTTTTCCTTGCAGGCTATGCAACTATTTGATATTCTTGGGAGGAGGCATTTAAGTAATGGCAGTGAATTTGGATAGGTCTACCTCAATCCCTCTCCTTGATACAATGAAGCCTAGTAACTTCCCTGATAATACTCCAAACACACATTTCTTTGGATTCAACCTAACCTTATATTCCCGCAGATGTTCAAATATATGTCACAAAACTTCAGGGTGGTCTTCTCTTGTCTTGGACTTCCCTGAGGATATCATCTACATAGTCCTCCATGATGCCATGCAACATATCGAGGAATATTACTATCATTTCCTGTTGATAGGTTACACCAGCATTTTTGAGGCCAAAGGGCATTACCTGATAGCAGAATGTTCCCCAAGGGGTTGTGAAGGTTGTCTTGTACTGATCTTCTTCTGCTATCTTGATTTGATTATATCTGAAAAATCCATCCATAAGAGATAGAATTTCATAGCCCGCAGTTGAATCGACAATCATGTCAATGTTGGGAAAAGGAAAATCATCTTTCAGACATGCCTTGTTGATGTCTCGAAATTCTGTGAAAATTCTTATTCCTACAAGTTTCTTTTGTACCAGAACTATATTTGATATCCACTCTGAGTAGTCAATGGGTCTAGATGAACCCTATTGCTAGCAATATTTCTAACTCTTCTTTAACTAGAAGAGCCACTCGTGGATGCATTTTTCTTAGCTTTTGTTTAATAGGATTTGCATCTGGATGCACTACTAAGTTATGCACCACCAAAGTTGGATCTAAGCTTGGCATATCTTTATAAGACCATGTGAATATGTCCAAAAATTCTCTGAGAAGCAAGGTGAATGTCTTTTGTTCTTGTGCTGAAAGTGAAGCTCCCAACTTGACTATCTTTGGGTCTTCTTCTGTTCCAATATTTACGTCAATGGTTTCTTCTACCAACATTTTTGACATATCCTCCATATGCGTAGGATTGGGAGGAAGGTTGAGATATCTTCTTCCAAGGGTGTCTCTATGATATTTTCACCCTTAGCATGGTCACTTCTTTTTTCCATTAATTTTTTTACTTGTTTTTCAGCCAGTGCCTCAAAGAGGTTTTCACTGTGTGACTTGGAATTTTGCTTTTTCCAAGGCTTTTCGTTGGAACTTTTTCCCTCTCTTTTTCTTAAGTTTTGTTGACCATGAAGCTCAGATTCCTCTCCAAAATAGGCATAGGTATCTAAGTCAATGTAGAAACCTTTCTTATGGTCCCCAATTGGAATTGTATCTCGTATGCCCATGAACTTTGCAATGGCCTCATCATTCTCAAAAAGGTCCAATGGCACATGATGTTGTTGGTCCCAATCAACAAGGGAAGGGTAAACAAGGTCAATTTTAGGTTCATTGGGGGTTAAGGTAAGGACAACAATATCCATGAAAAGGTTCGTGGAGGAAAGATCCTCATATTGGCTACAATGGGAATCTGTGTCACTGTCTAAATAATCAGAGCTATCCTCATGCTTAGAATAGGTAGTGTCTTGATCATTGGGGTGTGATCCATAGGGTCAAATGTTGATACCATATCTTTTTGTTTTGAAATGTGGAAGTGGAGCTAATTCTCTTGGTCCTTTCTCATTCTTTCCACATCCTAGGCCATTGTAGCCCATAGAATACATCATTTGGCTAGAATTTTCATACTCAGGGATTTGGTAGCAGGTCAGCTGAGTGTCCTCTGGGACCCAAGTTATAGGTGGGTCCAACAATTTCTCTTCTGCAAGTAATCCCCAGGTAATAATGTCCCAATAGTTCATTCATTTCTATGTCGTTTGAAATGATAGTTGGGTCGACCTCTTGTTTTAGGTGACAAAGATAGGTCTGAAACTAGGAGAGCTTGTTACACATTGTATTCTCCACAACCATACTCCAGAAATTTCATCTCCCATGAATCAAAAGGAGAAGTATATGTAGAAGATTCCTGAGAACAAGAACTGAGGGAGTCTGAATCAACTCGTGATTCCATAGCTTATGATTGAAGGAAAAGAACTATATCAGCAAAAGGACATCCATATGTACCATTACGAGCAAAGCTATTAAGAGATCTGTAGTGAGCGAAAGGTTCTGGATCTCTTTATATTGTAACAATGTGTCCCTCATGTTTTAACTTGATGCATTGATGGAATGTTGACAGTATGGCCTACATGGCATGAATCCATGGGCAGCCAAGAAGCATATTATATGGAAGTTCCAAGTCTAAGACGTGAAACTTTGTATTGTGACAAGTTGGTCCTACCTCCATCAGAAATGTGATTGTTCTGACTAACTCCCACTCTGTGCATTGTCATAAGTGGTTATGGTAATAATATGGGACTCTAGATGTTCCTCTGTGTGTCCCAACTATTTAATTAGTTTCAATGTGCATATATTCAATCTTGACCCGTTGTCCACAAGCACCCATTTTATCTTCTGGAGGGTAAAAAATACCTCTATATACAGGGAAGATTATGTGTGTGATCTTCATTGGATATTTCTTTGTGGTTAAAGGAGATGTGTTCAGTTGGTGCAATGTTTTCCACCGTGGCTTGTAAATGTGAAGGGTATACTTCCATTAGCACTCTTGACCCCTGGAGAGTTTCGTATAAGATTTCACTTATGTACATTTGATATCTTAAGAAGATACAAGATTGAAATCTTGGCAGATTTCTTCTCAAGTTGTTCTAAGAGGTTGTATCGACCATCCTACAGGATTAACGGAGAGGGTTCAAGGATCATGAGATGGGCACGCCTTCTTATCATAGTGCAATCCTTTCCCTTGATCCTAATGGTATTCACATGCTCATTCAGAATAAGTGAACACATCCAATGAGTGAGTCATAATGATTATTGTCACTTTTTAGTGTATAGATAGTTTGTAGCTTTGTAGCTTTGGGATGACTCTCCTCGATCCATAATTTTCTCATCTTATTTTCCACGTCTAGGGAATGGTTCTTTGAATATCCCCATATTTTCGTTGGGTGTTTGATTTCTCTTTGGGGTGTCAACTTATATCTCTCCATTGTCAATGAGATCTTGGATGTAGTGGTGAAGTCTTAGGCACTTGTTTGTCTTGTGTCCCTTTACAGGATGAAAATCACAATATTCATGCTCTTTATACCATGATGGTTTAGGAGTCATTTTCATCAAAAGGTTACGCATTGTAGGATAAGTCACCATGTGGAGTGCATCTAATTGTTTCAATATTACAGACAAAGACTCATTAAGAGGAGTGAACGTTCTACATGCTTAGGTGGTGGTTGAATAGGTCCTTTGGTCAGTTTAAAAGGTTGACCAACTTGAACCATTTGTACTCGTTTGGAATCTGTGATTCTGTCTCCCACTACGTTCTTGTTTTTGTTAAAGATCTTTGGATTTTCCATTGGTTTGGCATTTTGATTATCTTTAGAAGGTGATTTGATTGTTCCTTTTGCAATGAGGGGCTTTTCTATTTGTATGCCCTTTTCAATGACCTCTTCAAAGGTATGAACACAATGCATTTGTAAATGAAAAGTAATGTTCCGGGTTTAGATTAGGCACGAAGATGTTCACAAGCTATTTTTTGGGAAAACATACAAGGGAAGCGGATGGCTATCCCCCACCATATTTGCAAGAAGCTTGTGAATGTTTCATTAGGATGTTGTTTATTATTACACAAGTATGTCATAGTTATATCATTTTTTATGTTGTATGAGAAATGTCAAACGAACCTCTTCTGCTAGTTCAAGCCATGTGAAGATAGACCCACAAGGTACGTGAGTGAACTATTCCAAGGCTTGGCCCCCTAGACTCTTTAGAAAGAGTTGTATGAGGTAATTTTCATTATATGTCCCTTCTTGGCATGCCATGTAAAAATATTTCACATGATCTTGTGCCTCACCTTTTCCTTTGTATTTTTCAAATTTTGGCATGTCAAACTTCTTTGGAAAAGGTTGAAGCATCATAGCTTTATCAAATGGATGGGGGACATAACTCTTCATATTGGTATATTTTTTTCTATGTCCTCAACATTATTTTCTTGAAGGCTTACAAGTGTTGCTTTCATGGATTACATTTCTTGTGTAAGTAATTTGCTCCTTTAGTATGAGAAGTAGGAATATATACACGATTGTATTCCATATTTTCTCCTTCTTGGTTTTCCATGTGAAGTTCACTACTTTTGACCTTAGGCTTCTCCTTATGCACATTTTTTTTTCATTTCCTTCTGTACATGAGATGTTAGTAAAGCTAATTTTTGACTAAGGTTTTGGATTTTTTGTTGAATAGTGATTCTTCCTCAAGAGGTTCTTCTTCTTCTTCATTGCGTGGAGGTTGTTCTACATTTTCCATGTTCTAATCTAACTCTACATGGTATCTTGATGAAGGGAATTTTATAACCCACCATATTATCATTTCCTATGTTGGATTTGGAAGCGTGCCCATGTGTTAGGATATCTTCCATGTTAATGGAGAGGTTTTCCTTCTTCATTGGCTTCATTCATGGGTGGGATTGTTTCATGTTTTGTAGGCATTATAGTTCCTAATTCCTAGCACTCTTTATAGTACCCATGATCTTTGTTTATATAAATCAATCCATCTAATAGGGACGGGTCCAAGTCAAAATCAGCATGATGGTGATCCTATTTCATCGCAACTATGATTTATCATTTATTATCTACTTCTTTCTCTATGGAGAAATAAAGGCCTGAGATCATGGCCAATAACAGGGATTTGACCCTTGTTTGTATTGAAGCTTATTTTGCTTCAATTACTTGTTTTCTAGCTCCCATTCTTGTTTTTGAGTGCCATGTTTCTAAGGTGTTTCAAATTTTTTCAAGAGGTATTAATCAAATGCCTAAGTGAGAGTCCACAAATGTTAATGAATTTCAATGGCTCAAAGTAATGAATGTTTTAGGATCAATGGCCATGTTCTAAATGAATAAGTAAATAGTGACAATGAAGATTCACACTAAGGTGTTATTAATTTTTAAGTCTATTTCCAAGATAGTAGTTGGTTTTTCAAGATGATTAACAAGATGTCACCATTTATGCCTAAGTTCAAAGAACGTGAAAAATGAATGTGAATCAAAGGATAAATGTGTTCCAAGTGATTTTTGTAAATGAGTAAGTCAAATGGTGACAAATGCATATACAATGGAGCTTTTCCCAAGTGTGGGACCTTGCGAAGCTCGGAAAACTAATCTCCAAATGAATATACTTCCTAAGTCTCCTCTATTCAGAAATGGTAAAAATGCAGAGGTGTTTACTCAGATGATTAACAAAATTTCACTACTTATGTCGAGTTCAGGGTAGATAATATGCATACAAGGATTAAGTAATAAACTACAAAGGTGATTAACATGATCCCCAAATGAACACTTGTCTTGCCTATAAACACAAGCCATTAAAATGCAAATGCAAGATCATGCACAGATTCCCAAATTTGGCAGTGAACGATCAGTGAGGATGCAAATGAGCATACAGATTGAGAATCATCCTCAGGAGATGCATTATTTACTCCATAATATTGATACCTTACACTACAAAATAGCGGGGATATTTCACATTACAGAACATATGGGAGGAGCTCCACAAAAAGTTCCAACCTTTGCCTTAGAAGTTGACATGAAGCTGTTGAGGGTAGAGGGAAATCTACCCCAACCACCAAAACTTAAACATGGCAAAACAAAAAGGTAAGAGGAAGGAGGAGGAGGTGGCTATGGATAATAGCCAAATTGAAGATATTTACTAGAAGCTGAACTCCTTAACTCCTGTTTAAACCCTAAAGGCCAAGACTCGCCATGACTATAACATGGCCATTTTTGAAGAACTTGTTATTTGATATTCGTAGTTGAGACAAGGATGTTGTAAGCTTGTCCAAAAATTCCAATTCAGCAGGAATCCGAGCTACCCTGAAAAGTTATGGGGATTTGATTTCCCGCGTCAAAGTCAAAGTCGGGTTCCATTTGACTTAGCATATGGATGTTATAGATGCTTCCTCACATGTGTTTGATGCTTGTGTTTTCTTGAATGTTAAAATATTGCCAATAACTATTTGTTTTGGGTTCCATTATTGACAAAGTGCCATCAAGAAGTTTGGAGGATACCTAGACATGTTTTCGCTGCACATAGCTGTGACAAACAAGATACCAATTTACACTAGGTAGTGTTTCGGGTTTTCGGAACTCAATCAAGCATCAGGACATGCCAATTGCTAAGTCTTTTCATGCTGTCATGTTGATGTTTGTAACCCGAAATGATTAACTGAAATTTGGCTACTTTGCATATTTTCCTTTTTTGAGTTCATTGACCCATCTGAACATTTTGATCCCTTTTGTCTGTAAGTTCTCTTTTCTATTCTGGATTAACTAGGCCCGGGGGGTAGATACTATAGAACAAAATGTATCCTAAAAGTGATGCTTGAATCCAATCAAGAACTATATTGCCAAAAGTGGTAGTTATGATTGTGAATGACACAACAATTCCACCAAGATATGTTAACCAAAATTTGTGAGAAATTAAGGTATTAATATCAAGATGATATTGATATAATGCACACAAGTGGTAACACTCAACACTTTTCAAAATTGAGGTAGTAATTGAAATCAAACTAAAGCTAGAGTATAGCTAGGAATTGTTAAAGTGTATATAGCGTAACACCACAATATAAATATTTAGGTCAATTTTACAAGAAACAAGACGTAAATACCAAAATTGTAGCAACATGATATAAACAATATAACATGTTCAATAGGAGAATCAAGGTGATGAATCAAGCCTAACTATGATGATGATATTGACTTGGGTATCAAGATCAAAAGGGATACCAATGATATGAAAATGTCTCCACACACTTTAGACATTTAACAAATCAGTCACAAACATGGATGAGCGTAAACAGACACAAAAGTGAAGAATAAAATCAATTAGCAAGACAAGGGTAGTCAATCTTCTTCTACTCAACAAAGTGTCAAAATAAAATGAAGTAGATTAATTGGGGTGAAAATGTTAGCCTCACTTTGGAAAATTTTTGCCTCGCCTTTGGGCGAGTGAAAAACTAAGAAAAAGTAACGCTTCACATGTTTCATGATGAATAATGACTCTCAACTCAAATTTGTTTTGAACATGGTCAAATTTGGCTCTTAGTCAAAGATATCTTCTTAGGTGGTTCACTCAACTAGGTGTCAAAATTTTATCTAAGAGCGAGCTTGGTTTGCCAAGGTTTCCTAAGGATTATCCTGGCTTTACTTTACCCCCTTTAAGACACAGTGGGAAATAAATGTGTCCATCATGTACTCTCACTGGGGTCGCGATACAGATAACTTTGACGTTAAATCTCATGTGTATACTAGTCAAGTAGGTGTGTGGAGCACTTCTTGTTTCGTCCACAAGGTTCCCTCTTGTGTGGAATACTTTGGGGTTCCTAGGACCACCCCCATTGTTGTAGCTTAAGGCTTATGCCAAAGGGGTTATGTCCTAGTTTTAAGCAGATGGGGCGTACCCTTATCCAAACCTGCAAATCAAGTGTTTTGAATGTGGTGTGTTTTTTAATCTTTTATACTTAATGTGGTTTAGTCATTTTCTATTTGGTAACTTGCAACACACATGTAGTTAGAAAATTTTGTTTTGAACTCCTTTCTTTGACAAGCATTTTTAGGTCCTACACTCAAGCGTTAGTAGTTCTCCAAGAAAATCACATTATTTAAAAAAGGATTAAGAGTTGCTTTTGATTCTCAAGATCATCCAAGGATGCAAGAGAAGAGCATACACAACAAATAATCCAACTAAAAAGTAAAGGAAATCTTTGTAATTAATGAACCATACAAAAATCTTGATAAATGTTCATTCCCTTAAACCAAAAATGAAAGATGAAGTTTCCAATTAACCAAATGTTAGAAAATGAAGACTAAAGTTTCTTTTGATTCTCAAGATCACCCTAAGGTGCAAGAGAATAGCATACACAAACTTTATCCCAACTAGATAGAAATGGAAAACTTCAAATCAAAGGACCATAAAAAAATGCTTTGTAAAAGGTTCATTCCCTTAAGCAAAATGAATAATCAAATTTCCAAGTTAATCCAAATGTTAAAAAGATAGAGATCAAAGTTATTTTTTATTCTCAAGATCACCAAAAGGTTGAAAGAGAAGAGCATACACAATATTTGGTCTAAATCAAGTAAAGCATGGAAATACAACATTCATCAAAACATTAGACATGTTAGAAAATGACTAGTTTTACAATAAAGGGAAAACCTAAATTTATGTTTTCATTGCATAGTTCACTTCAATACCTTTCCAATGCAAAAAAAATGGATTCATTTTGAGTTCGGGAGAAAATTTTATGGCCTTCGGAAGATGGGTTACGCATATGCTCTTATGCTCACGGGTATGCACTTAACATGTACTCAAAAAAATTGAAAAAAACATCTCTTAATCTGCAAAAAGGTCAAATTATTCCAACCAATATTCGATTTTGACAACCCATCACATTAGTATATTAATAGAGGACTCAAGGTTATCAAACATTAACATTCATGATCAAAAACTTAACATTTTCAAGAAATTGACAAAACTAGCATGTAGAATGATGAAAAAGTAAGCTCTAAAAATGAAAACATGGAGAAATCTTGAAATTTTCTCACCAAGATTCAATTTTGACAGCAACCCACCACATTAATATGTAAATAGAAGACTCAACACTATCAAACACTAACCTACATGCTCAAGAATTTTGATTTTCAAGAAATTGACAAAACTAGCATGTAGAATGTTGAAAAATGAAGCTCTAAACATGAAAACATGGAGAAATCTTGAAATTTTCCCATCAAGATCCAATTTTGACAGCACTTCACCTCCTTTATACCTACAAGGAATACTCAACACATGAAAACTCAACAAAACAAGTTAAGAAAAACAAGTTATATCAACATGTGCAAAAGAAGGTTAGTAACCAAAATTGAAACATAACTATAAAAACTTGAAATTAAGTGCAAAAGAACAATGGAGTAAGTCCCACCATGCATGCCAAATGTGTGCATATGAATTAGTTAACTATGCAAATAAAATCAAATAGTAACACCTAATAGCTTCAATACAATGCTAACTACATCAATATACCATCATGCTTAGAGCTTAAGAAAAGTTAATCTATTAACATATTTTCATTAGAACATGAAATGAAGATTCAAACTAACATGCTAAACAAATTAACCTCTATCTCTAATTGAATGCTAATGAAATGAACCTATTTAGATCCTTAGCAATCAAAGGATTGATTGTGTGTTTGAATCCCAAGGTTTTCAAGAATGGAGTCTTGTCAATCCATGGCTACAAGACCATTTGACATATCTCCATATGACTTCAAAACTTGGATGGATGAATGCAATAAATGAAGATAACTAGTTCCTCTAATGGAATAATTCTCTAAGATGATAAAATGGCTATAGGTTAGGATCTATGATCATTTAGGTGTAAGTAGAAAGGTTAGAGGAGGGCTCCTTTTATAACCCAATGGTTTGAAGAAGATTTTCATCCTATTGTATGTGGGATAATAGAAAAGATAGGTTAGTTATGGATAAGCATGGTTTAGAAGTGGTTGAGTTTACTTTAGGAGGGTTTAGTTTGTCCTCTAGTGACTCATGGGGATTGAGGGGGTTTATTAATTAACCAAAGTGATTAATTAATAGGTGTGCAAGCTTATAGAAGCTTTTTAGAGGAATAGTTAGTATGATTTATGTTATGAGAGGATTTTATTCAAATAAATGATGATTTATTGATTAAATGGAAGAGGGAATTAATTAATTAAGAATAATTAATTAATGTAGATAAAAAGGGGTATTAATTAAACAATCTAGATAGAAAAGGGTATTAATTAATTAGAAATAATTAATTAATCTAGATAGAAAGGGGATCTTAATTAATTAGAAATAATTAATTAATCTAGATAGAAAGGGGAGCTTAATTAATTATAAATAATTAATTAATCTAGATAGAAAGGGGAGCTGATTAAGGGAAGGTCATTAATTGGCATCGTTGTTGGATAGAAGAGTTAATTAACTAATGTAATGTAATTAATTAACAACGATAGCAGAGAAAATGTGTGATATTGACGATATGTTGTCAATTTGTGGGAAAGGGTATAATTAGCGCAATTTAAGTATTTAAATTGCTCGAGCTAAATTATAGGTGTCTACAGTAGAAGGAGGTGTCCTAAACTTATATTCACCTAGGCCATCAACCACAAATGTGTCTTCGAAGTAGGAATCATCTACGTCAGTCGATGTGAAATTTAGTTGACTTAATGCTTCATTGGTGAGTTCGATAGCCTTGACTTCGTGATCAAAGTCCTTAGAATCATCTTTTTTAACATCATCATGTTGTGTAGCATTATCAAGTATGTTAGTAGGTGACGTGGCAGGTGGAGAAATATAAGGTTCCTTGATAGGTGGAGAAGGGACAATGATATGAGTTGATATTGTAGGTGAAATAATAGCCGTAGTGTGAGTAGAAATAGGTGGAGTATGTGTAGCGGTGGAAGAAGACTATGAAGCACTAGACTGACCAATGTCATATGTGTCAAGACTACTATATGGAATACGTTGCAAAGGTGGGATGGGCATAGTAGTAATAAGGTCTATGCGACAATATTTGAATGGCTCTAGATCTACGGTGATAGTATCTTCATAGCCATCATGCAAAAATTTGACACATTGGTGAATAGTAGATGGAACTGGTTGCATTACATGAAGCCAAGGTCTACCAAACAAGATATTGAATTAAAACGAGACATCTATAACATATAAATCAGTGAGAATAATGTTATGCTCAACCCGGAAATGTGATGAAATAGTTCCTAAACATGTATGAGTGATAGAGTCATAGCCTTAGATGATAGTATAATTCCTAGAAATGAGATTATCACTAAAACCCAACTGCTTTAGAGGAGAATAAGAACATAAGTTAATGGTTAACCCATTACCAATAAGTACTTGTTTAATGTAATTGGTGCTAATGAAGATAGTAATGAGAAAAGGAGCACATGGATTTCTTTTAGAAAAAGGTGACAAATCCTTGTCAGTGAAAGATATGGCATGTGGCAAATTGTGAAGAGACTATATGAGATGTGTAAATGCCACCACAGAGTTCTCAATTTCGATATGAATAACATGAAGGGTAGCTTCTATTGTGTTACGAAAGTCGGTGCATTACACAATAATTCATAAAGAGAAATATTAGTTGGCATATTTTTAAGTTTCCCAATGATTTCATGGCCCTTAGAAGCAGTAGGAGGAGCTACCAAAGTAATGGGTGGAGGAACAAAATTGGGTGGAGTCGTAGGAGGATTAAGACAAGTATGAAGAGTAGTAACTACATTAATAGATGGATCAACCCTAGGCATAACAAATTGAGGAGTATATTGAGTATGCACACACATGAAATCAGTAGTAGTAGTGAATATGTCGAAAACCTTAGTACGCATAAAAGTAGGACAATACGATTGAGTCATGACTTCATAATGTGAAGACATGACCAGAAGAAAGGGTTGGATATGTCGGGTTCACCAAAATGATTAAACTAAAATGGGAAATATAGTAAAATATTATAGCTTAATCAGATGTTATATATAGTAAATGATGGCTAAATAAATAAAGAAAGTGACCCAAGCAACTAAGAAAATAGCAATGTAAAACCCTAATGTGCAAGGAGAGTTAGAAAGAGCTTAGTTGATTCGATGATGATTCGATACTATGTCCAAAAGATGATTGAATAAAAAAAATCTAGGAACAATTATCTGATGGCTCAAAAAAGGATAGATCTGAGTTTTTCTTAGCAGACTGGGGCACCTGGGGCACCCTAGTCTAATATTTGGGTGCTCTGGTTTGTGCAGGAGGTTTAGAAACCAAACATACAAAGTCACTAGATGATCTGAGGCCTTCGATTCCTATCACATGTATTTCAGTGCACTATGTAAAATGTCACTATTATTCAGTGATGAATATGAGACCTACAAAACCCCAAGCCAAGAATCAAAACCCTGAAAAATGAAAGATGCAAATGAAGGGGATGGACTATCCTCAGTAGCCACAATGGCAGACTTAGTAACTGAGTTTTGCATTACATTGCATACCACAATGTAGTTCTAGCTAGGTGTGTGAAATTCATGCCATAGGTGCTCTTGTGTCAATCATACTTTGTGAAGTAGCGATCTATAAATAGATGTAGAAATGTAATAAAATGGTGCTTGGAGTAGAATCAACTTCCCTCCTATACAGTGTGATACAAACGAACCAGCCTTGTCCCTTGTGATGGAGATAGATGGATGTAAATGGAGCTCTAGATGCCTTAGATGGAATGCAAATTTAGGTGATGATAGTAGTTCCTAGTGTTTGGTCCCTCACTATGGTCTCACAACGTTATATATATAGGGTTATCTTATTCTGATTTTGTAATTAACCTAGGAAATACCAACGACTAAAAATATGGAAAGCCCAAATGGATAGAAAGTGCCCAAAAGATGGAGGTAAAGTAGGAAAAGGCTTAGGGTTCCCCAAATGGGACCATGGCTCCTGGGGCACCCCAGTCAAAGGTAGAATAATGGAAAATGACAAAAATAGGCTAGGCAATTTTGTGTTGAAGGTCTGCAGTGATGAAAAAAGCAAATTAAAATGGCCAAAGGACATGGGTTAATTAGTACTTTCTCCACTCAAAAACCATATGAATAGTAGAATGAGACCGGGACTAAATAATACCCAAAGTGCGTGATTTTGTGTCTGCAATTTTTTACTTGTTTATGGAATGATTATGGTTGTCTAATGTGTTGTTCTATTGGTTGTAGGTGACACGTATTGGTCCTTTATTATGGGCACATCTATATGAATATTGACGTGGAATTTTCCCACCAATTGACATACCCCATTAATTCTATCTTAGATTAATGGATACCTTTCCTGGCTACAAGTGAAATTTTGTTGGTTATCATGCTTGAATTGATTAAAATATAGTATAAATGGTTATGTTTATTGATTAATCATGTTGATTTCATTATCTATAAGGTTTATAATGATGACTTGATATTATTTTGTAAGGTTTATTCGTTGATCGATCTTATACTGATGTACTTATCTTCACTTCTGCAACTATGTGTAGTCTTATGATTTTATAATCCTGGTAATATTGAATAATTACAAAGAATCTTGTTGGAAAATAAAGGCATATTCGATAATCAGGTCATAGACCCAGGCTCTTATTTAAGTATTATTTTAAAAATCCATTATACGAAATTCAAACCAATGTTGACTAGTTTGTAAAATGATTAATAATTTTGTCATATCGACAAAGACATATATATATATGTGTGTGAGTGAGAGAGAGAGAGAGAGAGAGTGTGTGTGTGTGTGTGTGGATATATATATATAAATACTATTGAATGGTTTAATATTGTACTAACCTTATTAAGGTCGAGCTATTTTTTATGTGGAAATGTAATGTTGGGGGGTGGGTCGGTAGCCCGGCCGAGTCCCACCCAAGATCCTATCGAGTTGGCCACTTATTCGCCACCCGATCTAATTTAAAATTTGGTAAGGCCACATCATCCAACATGCTAGCTATGCAAGTGTTTATGGTTTTTTTTAATATATTTGTTATCCCGTAAAATTGACAAGGGCAATTTTATCGATAACCATACCCGAAAATTTTGTTTCGATCCCTCGATAGGGATCCCCCGCGTTCAAAACGTTGTAAAGTCCCTTCCCGGGAAATCTAGTTTTCAAACTTAGTCTTTTTTTCAAAAGCCTTTTTTGGCTGGGCGCATGAAATTGCTTTGCAACACTAAATTTTGGTGCGCCCCCTTAAAAAAGGCTTTGGCGCATGGTTTTCAATGTTAACACATCTTTCGGTGCGCCAAAGGATGTTGAGCCTCTCTTTTACGTGCGCCAAGGCGCATGCGCCTTATTGTTGACACAACTTTTGTTGCGCCACTTTTTGGTGTGCCACAGGGCCCACATAATCCCATTGCAACACAAAGTTTTGGTGCGCAAAGGGCGCACATAACTTCATGTCGACAATGCTTTTGGCACGCCAAAGGCATGCTTTGTCTCCTGTTGTCAAAAACTTTCGTGCGCCAATGGGCGCACGCTTTCTCCTGTCGACAGTGGTTTTGGTGCGCCCTTTCAAAAGTGAGTGGCGCATTGCTGGCTGGTTTTTCTATATATATGTGTTTTGCGCGCCCAAATGTCATTTTCACTTTTGCGAAGTACGTGATTTTTCTGAGCTTGTCAGCCTCTGCTCCGTCGTTTTCAATGTATTGTGGACCCGTTCTCAAAACTTTTGCTATTTGTCAGGTAAGAGGTTCTCCCTCTTCTATGTTTTGTGTTTTCGGTTCTCGATGCGTTATTGGTCTGGTGTTTAGCTTGTCAGTTGGTTTTGAAATAGAAATAGGTTGAGCTTTTTCCCCCCTGTGCTGCCTTGTCTTATTTCTTCTTTTCCTCCTCCCTTCCCCCCTCTTTCCAGATCTGCTGGCAGAGGGTGTTATTTCGGAAAAGCTTGGTCTGAAAACCTCTTTTTGGTATGAAACCTTATGTATCCCCAAGCAGTCTTGGAAATGAAGGAAAGAAAGAAAAAGAGTTAGAAAGAGAAAGCTCTTTTTTCACTTAGGCGCACTGGTGCGTCTTGTTACACTAAGAACAGTTGCGCCCCACTGGTGCATCTACCCGCCATGTTACATGAGCTAAACCTGCGCCAATGGTGTGCCCTTTCTACCTGTTGCATCATAAACTCATGCGCCTCTTTGGTGCACCATCCGTCTATGTTGCATCCCTTTTCCATGCGCCTATGGCGCACTCAGCTTCTATGCTACACAAGTTATATTTTCGCAAGTATGAAGCTATAAAGGCGCAGGCATATCCTCGATTACAACAACATCATGTTGTGTAAACCCTTCGTGCGCCGTGCCATATCCCTTTGGCGCACGAAAAGTCAATATTACACGATCCATCCATGCACCAAAGGGCACATTAAATCTCAATGTAACATACAATTTTCTTGCGCCCTTCTATAAAATGCAATATGCAACATCCATGCGCCATGCACCTTTGGCGCCTGTTTAGCCTCTGCCACACTCCTTTTCTGTGTGCCTTATCTATTTAGCCCTGTTAACTGCATCTTTCATGTGCCCTGCGCCCTGAGCCTTAAAATATCTAACTCTTTCTTCTGCTAGCATTCCAATGGAAGATCAAATGGCTAATTCAACCTTTTTGGATTGGGTCTCGCTTCTTCTTCATGCAGATCAGCAGCTGAGTTCAAAAGAACATATGTCTACATCCAGCACTTCGCCGGAGGAATCCCCGTCAGCACAAGAGACCCACCAAACCAAGAGGAAAGGCTAAGTTGACAACATATCTGAACTCCTATGTAGTCCTATGCTGCGGCGTCGGCAAGGGATTATCCGGAGCTAAACCGAAGTGGAGTATGGCCTCAGGCCAAGATATATGATTACTACCCAGAGCTGAGGTTGGAGAATAGCATCTCCCATTTCACAAAAGTTAACGATGCATTCTCCTATCATGTCATCTGCCTGCTAAGGCCGAACATGACTCATAGCCGGACAACCAAAAACATAGTGGCAGTCACGGAGAAATGGGGGGCCCTATCCACCCAATTTCCCATGTTCACCTATCTAAGGGCTGCCAACTTTCTGAGAGAGCCAACCAGGCTACCAAGGTATGCTGGGCCTAAGCTGATTCTACTAGAACTGTCAAGATAGCTGGTCACATACCATGACAAGTGCCTCAAAAGAAAGAAGGGTGGAACTCCTTACCCCCTCACAGTGGGCTGATACACATGCTCCACCCACCATAAGGCGAAGGAAATGTTCGCAGAGCTGGAGCTACTCGACTTGAAGCATGACTTCCCAACAAGGCCTACCTTTGACCCAAGAGGTTGCCTGCCGAAAGCGAAGCTCAATCCGATCCATGTCCCTCAAATTGAGGATATTTATATCGACGTTCTCCATGAGGTAGAACTCAGAAGAAAGGATCACTCTCGCTTGGCATTGGCGGAAATCATCCAATACGGAGTGGCCATTGTCCCCGAAGGCTTCCAGACTACGGAAGATGAAACTGAAAAAGTGTATAATGACACAGATGGGGACAATTGGCCCTTCCCGTCCATTGACAAGAACAAGGCTCCTCAAACAATTGAGGAGAGGGTCAAGGAGACTATGCGCAGAACAGGACACTGGTGCCGCATGAACGGGCTGATCTACCTCGGGGTAGATTTCACAACTTCCCAATTGGGCCATGCCCCTCCAAGATCTAAGAAGCAGCTGAAAGGCAAAGGTGCAGAAGGTGAACCTAGCACCATTCAGGAAGAAGCCCCTGGAAGTCCTCCTTCCACATCGCCATAACAGGTAATAACTCTGGATTCGACAGAGAAAGAAGCAGCAGAGGATAGTCCCATACGCCCATCCACTCAGGATGTCGGAATTGCTACAACCACAGAGGTCCCTTCTATCCCTTCTTCTTCTCTTCCTTCCCCTCCTCGAGTGACTCAGGTGACCATCCCTTTGGTCATGTCCTCCGCCTCTTCTTCTACTCTTTCCCCTGCATCTTCGTCTATCTTCTCTTCCCTCGCTGATTTATCTTCTTCCATTTCTTCCCTCATTTCCAAGCTCCCTTCCCTCCCTATGTCTTCTGCAGCTACGATTTCCCTTCCTCCCATGGGCACGTCTTCGGCTATTCTTTGAATGCCGCCGCCGCGTGTTTCCACATTTTCCCCCTCTTCTACTGTAGCTCCCTCCTCCTCTGTCTCTGGTCCTTCTTCGATAGGACCAGCTTGGATCTCTCAGCAGCTAAGCCAGCAAAAGAGGAAAGTTCCCATCACTCCGATGGACTTTTCCATAATCCCAGCCAAAGGGGCAAAGAGGCAGAAGCCTGTAACACGCTTCTCTCAAAGTGCTGCTGGTGAGAGAGTTATGGAAATTGCATACCCCAATCCCCTCAAGGAGAAAAAGGATCTGTCTCCGACAGATTTTACTGTGACCCAAGTCACAATGGGGACGTCTTCTGAAAGTCTCCAGGGGGAAGCTCTTTCCGCAGTTGATGCCCTCTGCAAAAAGCTTCAGGAAATGAAAGAAGAGAAAAGGCTACTAAAGGAGCAGAACAGACACCTGCTTCAAGCCTTGCAGAAGATGGGCAGTGCACCTCCTACAACTGCCGCCGAGACTTCTGAGCTTCTCAGTCAGTAGAAAATCAATGAATATTCAAAGATCAGTGAGCAGGGTATGGCTGTTTCTGCTTGGAGGAGCCAGATCCTCAAAGACAGTGAAAGAGTAATCGCCGAATATGTCAATTTATATCTAAACATCGGAAAGGCGAATAAGGAACTCCAAGCATTAGAAGTTCCCATATCAGAAGAGTTAGAGCATGCTAGACTCCAGCACGAGACCTTCCAACAAATGTTCAACTGTTCAGTCGAAGATCTGGTCAAGTTCGGAGTCTTCGGCCATCCAAGGGCCCTCAACAAAACCATGTCCACTTTGGACTATCGGATAGATCAGCTGTAATTCGTTCTGGAAAAGATAGACAAGGTAAAGGAAGAGGCCCTGGATGCAATGCATCAAATGGAGAAAATTGTTCTCGCCATGACTCCAGGGTTGCTCACTCCTTCCCTTACCTTGAGATCAGCTGATGAAACTATCTGGATCTTCAAGGAGATCGCTTCTCAAGGAACAGGGCCAGAGGTCACGTTTGACGTTGAATCTATCAACAACCTGCTGGCCTATAGGGACTTCATTGGGTTCCTCATCGAGGCAGAGAAAGATTATTCCAAACTCCTGGAAAAGCTCATAGATGAGCGGGAGACTTGTGAAGCAATCGGCGAACGGCACAAGGATCCATCACAAGATCAATTTGGGCCGATGATTAACAAGTTTTTAGAATACCGCGCTCAATTCCACATATCATCACCTGAGCAGCATCAGAAGCAGGCAACCCCCTTTCGGCCGCAGGATGATGATGACGAGTAGCTGCTCCTTCTTCTTCTTCTTCTTCTTCTTCTCTCTATTCTCCGACTTTCTCGTTGAAATGTCTAAAATGTGTTGGCACAAATGATGACATCATCCATGTTGCATCATGGGATGATGTCATCGATCAAGTTGTCAAAAGTCAACATGACCTTTAGATATTTTGAAAATATCTTTGCAAATAGGTGGTTGGCTCCATTTTGTCTTCTTTTCCTCCTCTTCTTCTATAAATACTGGAATACTTGTTGTATTCATGGTGAACATTTTTTAGATGAAAATAGAAGTGAGGAGAGAAAGACTTTGAGCTTTCTTGTAACAGAAGAAAACAGTAATACAAATATTAAGACTTTGTGCTCAATAGCTGTGTTATGCATTAGATCTTTCTTACGTTAGATCTGTGTGTGTTTAATCTGTTGGATTCATATCTACTTTTCTGTCATTTTCTCATCAGTATTGCTTTGTTTATTTATGCAAGTAGGATTGGCTCTGTTTACTACCAACCCAAAAACATAAATCTTCTGACCCTTCTGCTTTGGAATTCATTTCTTTTCTTCCTTCGGATCTGTTCTTTCTCTTTCTCCCTCTTTCATTCCTTTCTTTTCGCAGCCTGAAATACTCTACTGGGATGAGATCCCAACCCCCCCGAAGGTAGAATCTGTGAGACTTGCATAGGTTCCTACTAGTAGAAATAGCAATAAACCAGTTTCGCTTTGCTGACTCAAAGAGGGGCTAAGCCCTAGTTATATATTTACATGAGATGAAATTAATAGGGTGTACTCCTGTAAGAAATATTCACTGTTTTCACTCATATGCAGAGAATTGTAAATCTAGTGCCGAGATAAGTGGTTATTTTTGTGTTTCATTTTTCATGTTAGTCTTTTTGGCTTGCCATGCAAGCTCTACATGTAAAATTGATTGTGGCTATTTTTGGGCGATCTGTTATGGGACCTTGCATGTAAATTCGACTTTAGTTAATTTTTGAGGGAATTTGTAAGGCCAAGTTATGGATTTATTTGAGCTTATCTATTGATTGGAATATATTCTTATCTTTGGTTATCTCATGAGTTTTTGGAAGATTTCTGGGAAGAAGAGGAAGTGGAATCAGTTGATTTTGAAAGGGTTGATAACAAAATATTCTACAAACGTTTACAGCAAGATATTTTCTCTCACTTATCTTTATCATTTATAGCATGTAGATATTTTAATGATGCATAGCGAAATCTATTTTTGTGCTTCTGTTTTTAATATCGATGAATGAGAATGTGTTCAATTTTTTTGGTGTGTAACTTGTTTGGCTGTGTATATCTTTTTGATTATATACTTATAAACATATATCCTTTTAACCCAGGAAGAGTTGATTTATATGCAGGTTGTTTGATAGTAAGGACATGTTACTTTTGTGACTACATTGTTGGTTGTGTTACCCAATCTTCGTATTTTTTCTTTGCACTTATTCATGGGCATCATGTATATGGTTGGGTACTTTTATATTTGCATTTAATTTCTTCTATGTTGGGATGGTTTAATCCTTGCCTTCATGCCTAGTTCAGGATGAAAATACTATTATGTGGTTATTATTTTCAAGTTCAAGATCGTGAACCTGTAGCTTAACAATATTTTCACATGTTCATTGTTTTAGGTGTAAATATAAGTGTGGTATGTGAATACCCAACTCAGCCTTTGGTTGGATTAAGGTTGTAACAATGGTTTAAGATTTTATTAAAGGATTTCAATCTTCCTCTCAAAGATCTAATTCAGGAATGGCCTCGACTATGATTCGTATGGTGTGGTCTTACCTGTAGCTAGTTATTATTTACATGACATGAATTAATAGGGTGTGCTCCTGTAAGAATAATGACTATTTTCACTCATATGCAGAGAATTGTAAATATTGAGTTTAGTTGTGTGGCACTATGTTGGTTATGCGACTTAGTCACCTATTGGTTTTGAGTTTGTGTTAATTTTAAATATTGGAGTCTAAGTTGCTTGCTCAAGTTGATGGATTGTTTGGTTAATTCAACCTTTTCACTTATTCATTTATTTAATTTCTTAAGACCACTCAGTAGTAGATGTGGTTTTTTCTTGGTGTATCAAACACCATATGGTGAAGGTTTATGATCTTTTGATATTATTTGTGGTTTTTTCGAACTAGTGGTTGTTAGTGTTTTCATACATAGAAAAAC
The DNA here is from genome assembly GCA_019776745.2 of Taxus chinensis. Classification (NCBI taxonomy): domain Eukaryota; kingdom Viridiplantae; phylum Streptophyta; class Pinopsida; order Cupressales; family Taxaceae; genus Taxus; species Taxus chinensis. The sequence continues at coordinate 31,154,139 of CM034156.1, forward strand.
CTTTGGACTTTGTCCAAATGATTAAGACATATAGCCTATCTTTAGGATTGGTCATATGCTTCCTTATTCAAGTTGTTATGAGTATTGGGTTTGTTTGTATATGTTCGAATAAATGAAGGTCAATTGGATAATTTAAGGTATTCTGAACAGCTAAGGTATTTGACACTATTCAAATACTTTTGTCAAATAAAATAGTGCATGTTCTCCTACTTCTTGAGAAGGAATAATGTATTCAGATAAGTGAATATTATTTTGATAAGGTTATGGTTTTGATGATATTAAGGTATTGTGTTTGGATATTTTAATTATTATCTTTACCAAATTAATGCTCTTAATATTAATATTAAGATGTGACATGGGTAATATAATACTCTTTACTTTTGAAATCAATTATATAAACCTCGAATGAAGGTTGTTTGGTTTGTATGATTTCCTCTTGACTCGTAATATTAATTTACGATGATGGTAAAAACAAAAATTATTTTGTTGGTATAAATTTAATACTTGCTTAATGTTATTAAATAACCCTACTTGGGTATAAATGACATAGTTGATATGTTTTGGAATTTGATATTCATACTTGTGATTTGTTAGTAATATGAATTAATCTTCTTATGATTTTGAGTTGAAAAATCATATGTTCCTTTTTATGGATTATGAAAGAAAGGAAAAACGAATAGAAAGGGAAAATGATAAGTTGTTATCTTAAATGAATTTCAGATTGTGTTGATTAGCTAAATTATGTTTATTGAAATATTTTAGTGCTATAAATCGTAAAGATAATACGGTTGAATTTTTCATGTCAGTTATTTTGAACTGACAATTTCCTAAATTTTTTACAGATGGTGGAATTTAAGTCCTATATGTCCGATGATTTGTAAATGGCTATGTTGATTTCTTATTTTTTATGATTGAAAGATGTTTTCATTACTTAACTATTGTAATGAATTGTTGAAATGCATTATGGCCTCAAAAGATTTTGTATTATTTTTGGGAAAAGAAATAAAATTTTTACATTCAATTTATGGATATTGTTGTAATAAATATCTTGGCTACTCATATAAATTATTCAGTTCATTTTTCTATTAGGACATAATTGAGATTGAATTAATCAATCCAGTTTCATAAGATAGGTATTATCATAAGGATGATTAATAATCCCTCGAGTATAATATATTTAAATATATAGAATTAACTAAAAAATATAGTAAGGATATGAAATGTAAGATATTAAAATAAATGAATGTGGTTTGTTATTTTGTAGTTCTATGATTGGACTCTTGTATGGTGATAAATGATTAATGGCCATTTATTATTTAGTAATAAGCATGTAAAATTTATGATTACGATTGATTGTATTACATTCAATTGTTGAGTTCAATTATTTTATAATTAAGAAATTAAAATGACAATGTTGTAATTTAAATAAATTTGGGATTCGAAGTGAACTAATGCAGTCTTAGCAATTCCACAAAATATACTAAGATCTAATTAAATTGCTTGTAGATAAACTATCAACTATGGACATTAAAATACATGATTGTATTATAATTAAGTTAACCCCGCTTTAGGTAATCGATTATAAGATTAATGTGGTGAATCTATTACTCGCTACACTCACCATAATAACTTTGCTAATGGGGAAAGACTAGTTAGATGTGACCAAGAAGTTCTGACAAACCCTGGTGAATGACGTTCACCCTTCAGCTCTCCAAATTACTGACAAATGCTTATGGATTCTTGTGTTACTCAAAATGATGCAAGGGTCCTCTTTCCTTGTAATACTACCATACACCAAATATCGACAAATCATTTTCCTCGAGCTTTATTTATTATAAATATTGTAATTTAATAATGGAATTAAGTTGTGCTAAAATGCGAAGGTTTTTCACTCATAAACTAGTTATGATCAATAGTTACACATCTGAACCAACTAAATATAAGCTACTGGGGAAGAAATTGTGATCGTGTGATTTGATGTAGAGTCAAAATGCGCTCTTTCTCTTCCATAGGCAACCTGGGTTGTAGTTTAATGAGGCGTCATTGCACTGGTTTAACAAGTGTATTGTATCGTGTACATAACATCAAAATGACAAGTCCTAAAGCAATTGACCCAATTTTGATAACTGAACCAAGTGACATGGTGATGGGGCCATGTCTTTACAGACGAAATGTGTAGTCAAGAAATTCTGCATGCACCTAATGACTCATAAACTTTGGCCAAAGTAGTATAATTCACTACATTGTTAGGTTCACCTAGTTCTAACTAAAGTGTGAGATCCCATATGGGATTCGATTGAATGAATTCCGAGTAAACACTTAGAGAAACACTTGTAAAATTGTAGACACCAAAAATCCACTTACGCGGGCTTTAATGTTAATATTACACTAATTATCCTCTTTCTCGTCATTTCCCTAATAATTAGCACTTTTTCACTAATTAGCTAACATTCCGCTTCATATTTGTTAATTAACAAACTTTCATTAATTAATTAGCCTTCCTATCATTAAGGATGTTGATTAACAACCTTTTTTTAATTAATATTTGCTTCTACTTGGGTTAATTAATTATTAGTAATTAGTTACACCGCAACTCTAAATCAATAAATCACCATTTATTGGATCAAATTCCTCTCTTACATCCCAAAAATCATACTAATTTTCCTTAATTAGCTTTTATAGGCTTATCTCTACCTATTAATTAATCACCTTTGATTAATTAAAACATCCCCTCAACTCCCATGACTTATTAATGACAAATTAAACTCTTCTAAATGAATATTAACTTTTATAAAGAAACCTTATCCATTCCTAATGTTGTTTTACCTTTATCCCACATTCATCAATTTGCTAGCCTAAACTCTTCAGGTAAGCTATATAAGGAACCATCCTTCTTACCTTTCTTCTTGCACCATGCTTTGAATAGTGAAAACTATAAGTATTTTGATCTTGAGCCATTCTCCATTGTTGGAAATAGCTTCTCCATCTTGGATCATTTCACTCAAAATTGAGTAATATGGGAAGATATAAAATGGCCTTTTAGCCATTCTTGGTGAGATTCCATTGTCAATCCTTGAGATCAAGTAGCAATCTACTTTGATTGCTTATGTTCTTCATAGGTTCATATTTTAAGTTAGCAATCATAGAGAGTAGGAAATAAATTAACATGTAATTTCATTTATGCATTGAAGAAGCATTTCCTTTAAGCTCTTATCTTGATGGTTCATTGTTTAATTAGCATTTTCTTTTGAAAATATGTAGATATTAGTTTCATGTTATATCTTAGTTAATAATACATGAGCACCATCATCAACACCGAATTTTCCAAATGTTGGGTATACCACATTGTCTTAGACTCAATAAGAACTATCTTATGAGGACATCATTGACAATCTAGTTAAAAGACCTACAAAGGGAATGCAATGATTTCTTCATTTTTTTAGCCTAAAGGATTGTAATTATAAGTTGACTGGACTTTAAATGTTATTTATGTACATTTATATCAAATGAAGCCATATGAAATTTGAGGAAGTCGAAAAAAAATGAATGAGGAAATTCAAGATGTTAATGGTGTGAGAATTCAATTTCATTTTTAAACACCTCATCATACCATATTTAATGGAGGGATTGTACCCTTGAACTTGTATTTCTCAGTGATATTGCTAAACATTGAGAATATAACCTATTGTCATGAGCCAATGTTAGTTGATAGCAGAAGCGTTACTAAAGTTTCTTTATTTTGTGCATTATGAGAACACATTTACTTTTAGTTGACAATATGATGTTAGAGAGGTATTCTTTGTAGGAAATGCCAACCTTGTTTGCGCAGTGTCATCCTTGTTTGCTCATTGTTATATGCAGCAACTATTCACTGCAACAAAGAATTCATACATAGGTTACAACATACAACCGGAGGAGCACATTGGAAAGGTATCAAGGTCATCCATCAACAACTAACAGATCAAAGGGACCCATTTATAGTAGAGCATCCACAATGTCAAAGGAGGTCACACAGATACATACAAGTGATACGATGAGATTGCACGTTTGATAGAAGATGTAATTTGATGAACAATAGGGAAGACTTTGCCACCACTTGATGAGATGTCTTGTAATTCAATGATTGTAACTCAATATAATTGATATAACGCATAATTTAATAGCATATGTTGATTAAGTAATTCGTTGTGTATTAATGTTATGATGTGATGAGATATATATTGAATTGTTCTATTGCATTATTTAATGATTCTTGATGTGTTAGTGATCTGTTCACTTAATCTAAATGGAACCACTTAATGACTGTAATCTTCACACCTTTTCGAGTAATGAGTAACTGTGATGATAAAAAAGGGATATGATAATAGATTCTGTATAAAATTGTAAGATGAATGATTAGGATCTATAGATAAAAGTTTTCTATATGGTCACACTTAGTAAGATTCATGCTAAGGGGAGGGTGGAATAACAATGCCCCCCAGTGTACAAATGATGAGGACACATTTAGATAATAACCCCTCATTAGTCAAGAATGAAACACTTAAAGTAAGATTACGTCATTTTGAAATGAATCGATAGAGTGTCCTAGCATGAAATGAAAAAGTGCATGAAGTAGTTTTTCCTCTATATGTAACTATTTTTATCCCATCAAGTAATCATGTATAGTCTAACAATATAAAACATGAGTGCTTCATCGGGGGGGTAGGGTGATAGAATTTATACACCTACCAAAGACTGTAGGCGTGCGCAAAGCGGTGGAAGCATTTGGAATGAAAGTAGCATGAGCATATGAATGAAACTTAATGTCATGTGAAGCAGAAGTGGGAGGTGTGAATGCTGAGGGATTTGGAAGCCAATGTGAAGTAGTAGCATGATGCGATGGGTGAGATGGATGAGATGGTGTAGTGATGTATGGATGTGATGGAGAGTGTGCATGAGTGAAAAATTGTGGCAATGGATGAATAATGACCTTACGGTCACACTATGATGAAGGACATTAACTCAACTGAAGTCATGGATAATTTTAGTGGTGAATCTTTTGTAATATGGAAAATATTCCATTTTTAAAAAATTTGAAATGGTGAACTTTCTGGTGCAGGTCAGTGACCTGTTCGCCTAAAAATTACAATTTAATTTTTTTTAGGGGTTGGCTTTGCCTACCCTTAAAACTATCCCCTATATAATCCTAGATTATATGCCAGGTAGAACACTACTAGATCACTCATACCACCTGGGGGCATATGTATTATCAAGTACAGTGAACGTGCGATAGGAGGGCAGAGGCTACAGACGCGTGACAGAGGAGTTTGTTGACGCATGACAGGGAGATTTTTTTATGCAACATGGAGAGTTTTTTGATGCGCGACAGGAGTGTGAAGGAATTATACGCACGACAGAGAGTTTTTTGATGTGCGACACAAAGATTTTGTTGTCATGCGACCAGAGGGTGGAGGCTATAGACGCGCGATAAGAGATTTTTTGCCACGCGTCAACAAGGTGGTTGATGCGGGTCAACAAACCTCGTTGACCACACGTCAACCACCTTGTTGTGTTTTTCATCTACATCCTTTTGTCACACCACTTTAAAATTAGGTGAAAATTTTACTTTCGGATCCCCAAAAAATTTTCCTTCCCGTGAAACCGGTTCCAAGGATATTCACCAGGTATTTTCCACATCCGATTTCTAAGAGGTATCTTAAAATGAACCCTGACCAAAGTAATAGCTCGTTGACAAGGGAGAGGAGATTTGGACTGCTCACGTGATACGAGAGCCAAATCATATGATGTTCTTATCTTCATAACTGTTACAGTCGATCATGAAGGGAAAAAGTCAATCATTATCCCTATGGCCATTGCTATGGTGATAGTTACAATAGATTCAATCACGCTAGCATTGTAAGCGATGTTTTGGATGATGTTGGTTAGAGGGTAAGTGAATTAAAAGCTTGTCAAGTAAATCATGTAGCACATCATGTGGTTGAGTGAGATGAGAGAAATGCAATGGATCACATGAAATGGGTGGAGAAGATAAATGTGTAGCCTGTCACAGAGTAGGAGAAGAAGAATGTTTATGTAATGTAGGAGACTTAATTTATTTACGAGGAGGAGATGGAGATTGTGTAGAACACTCAACACATGGTAATGGAGAAGAAATAGATGATGTATCAGTAATAACAATAGGTTGAGGATCTATAACATGTGTAGCAATGAGGTCTTGTTCTAGATCAATGAATCTATAACATAAAAGTGTGAATGATTCACATGTGTCATATTATAATCTTTGTTTTAATGTTAGAGTCAAACCATGATAGAATATAAATTACTTCTCTAAATCGATAGGTTGAAAGACTAATTGGCGTATACAACCATTGAATTGTAAGATGTAATGTATTATAGGTTTTGTTTTTCCCTTATGTAAAGTAGGTAGGTGATCATATATAACTCCAGGGCCATTGTTGATGATAAAGCAATGGAGAAAATCTTCTTTCATGTCATAATAAGTGTTAATATATCCAAATGGTATATGAGTATACCATTGTAGAGTTTCATCTGCAAGACTATGGCGAAATGATTTAAGTAATAATCGATCATTAGAATATGAATCTAGAGCCATGCGATAATGTTTAAGATGCAAGTAAGAGTTTACAGTACCATTGAAACATGAAAATGTAGCTATGATAAAATCCTTAGGAAATGTTGAGTTATGAATCTTCTTAGGAATAGGGTTGCCATGTAATGAATTGTTATCAATGTAAGCATAATAGTCTTTGTTTTCTAAGCATAATATTGTAAGTTCCTAATAACATGTATGAGTGACAAGATATCCTATAAATCAATGGTATATTATGGTAATAATGTGTTAAGCGGTTGTAATTTTCCATTGTAAGTAATCATGGGAACATCAAGAGGAGATAAAAGATATTTTGATGCTAAGGGCACACTAGATGTGGGTTTTAAAGGAGCAATAGGTGACGAAGGACATGGAACATCCATGGAAACCGTAGGACTAGCATCTGAAACATTCTTAGGAGATGAAGCAACATATGGATATGCAATGATAAGAGGAGAAAAATTAATAGATGGAGATGGAGCGATAAGAGGAGATGAAGTAATGGATGGAGATGACTCATTCATGGTATTACATACATCCTCAGAAGAATATGACAATGGAGTAGGGGATTCACACTCAGTAGTATGTAAATTAGTAAAATCATGACTATAAATTGTTTCGTCAAAATTAGAGAGAGAATTAGATATGAAAATGTCATTAAGTGTATCATCAACATAATATAAAGGAGTGTGTGAACAAGCATGTGATATATCATGAGAAGGAGTGTCAGAAGCATGATAGGGAGCTAGAGTAGAGGGAAAACTAAGAGTAGAATCAACATGCATATGTGTACTATCGTCAAGACCAAGCATGAAATTAATAAGAGTATCATCTATATTTTCTTTGGAAATGTCAAAAGGAGGATTATGGCTAACTGTATAACATGGTGTACAACAAATGAAGCTCATCGAATCAGAAACACTACCAATGGTATAATTTTCAAAGCTAGCAGGCACATTGCATTCGTTGGCTATGAGTTGTTATAGAATATGATTTGGCATAGTAACATCATGATATAAAACTATAAGTTTAGCTATACTTGCCTCATCATAGATGGGATTAACACTACCATGGGGCATTATGAGCTGAGAAGGAGAAGAGATATCCTTAGCCATTAGGGTTTTTTGGATCCTAGGGGAAAAAATATAGTCTACGGGTTCACCAAAATGATTCAATAGAATCTGAATTTTATAATGAATCTAAGAGCACAAAACTACTATAAATGAAATATATTAAAATGTAAATGTTAAGTAGTTTATTTGATATTTTAAAATGAAATAAAATAAAAGGGAAAGGTACTTATCTAAATTGGAGTTACCTTGTAGTGATCTCAGACTAAATAGAGTGTTGGAATGGTAGAACAGAGCATCGCAATGGACATCAAAAAATTATAGCAGAGGCATATCTGGCCCAATTGGGGTGCATGGGGAAAGATGAGAGCACTTGGGGTGTCTTGGTCTAAAATATGGGTGGCCTGGTCTATGGAAAAACTTAGAATCTAATCTTGATATGATCGTTAGGTCTTCATTAGTAATTCTCACCTTTGGTCACGTGAATGTCGCAATTGGCTTCACTTGATGTTTTCATAAGCCTACAATGAAGAATCACCTACAAAACCCCACACATAAAGCTTCAAACCCTAAAAAATAAAGATGTGGAATGAGGTTTCAAGATGTCCTCAACCATCACAATGGTGGACTTACAACTAAGCATTACACTACATCTCAAATCCAATATAGTTCTATGTGTTTGTGTGTACAATAATATGCTTAGGTTTCCCTAGTGCTAATAGATGAAGATAATCGGCAATAGCTGGATACAATGAAAAATGGTGGATGGAATAGAATGAATGAACTCCCCTTCCTATGCAGTATGTGATGTAGAATAATGCCCAAATGCAGTCCTTTACTCTATGTAGATAGCTATCCCTTGATAAGAAATGGTGTGCCCATAAATGGTATGTATGTTGTGTTTATATAGGGATCTATTGTTTAAATTTCAACACTAATGACCCGACATGCCGACTAGTACCTTGGGAGATGAGAAGGAAAACTGAAAATATAGAAATCAAATGTAAAAAATAAAACTAAGTGTGACAAGGACTAGGGCACCTAAAAAGGACTCACTGCACCCCCAGGTGCCCTAATCCCTCTCTAGGTGCCCTAGTGTAGAGACTAGTGATGAAAATTGAGTGAGTACTGACAAATAGGGATCCCTGAGACCTTACCGGAACTATGTGAGTGAGTGGAAAATGTACAAGACCAATAGCGGTAAAGATCAACAAGACAGATGACTGGACTATGGAATGGGTCATCAGTGAATACTTTTCTTATGCAAGATCCATATATAAAACAATATAGTTGGTGGTACAATAATAGTATTAAGTGCATGATTTTGTGACTACAGATATAAAAATCATCCATTTTTCCACTTGTCACTTTCGTATTGGTCATTTGACTCTGTCGAGTCTGAACTACGACCAAACTTTGACTAGCCATAACTTGAGCATACGAAGTTTGTTTTCCATGTTTTAAGTACCATCAGGAATCTCGCTGCATGATCTACAACTATGGCATGGTTTAGAGGGATTTATGGAACTCCCAAAATGTCCTCTAGATCACACCTCCCTTGTGAGAAGGCTTTTCATCCACAAAATTTTGGTGAATCCCAAACTTGGTGTTGCTAAGAAGATATATGTGCACTACACCACTACTCCATAATCAGATAACCAATGGCTCAATCCAAGGGCTTGTGGTATCTATCCTAGGATGATGAAACCTCCTAGTACTCCTCATCCTGTTGCATGGGCTACACCTCTACACAGAATGAATTTTAGTGCCATTTGAAGAAGACACTTTCTTCTCATATGTTGCATGGCCTCTACCTCTACACAGTTCTGAGAAGTGTTCTATGTTGACTTTTTACCTTGTTACATGGCCTCTACCTCTACATGGTACAAGTCTCCAAATAATGATGACAATCAGGTACCACTTCATTGTACGGATATAAATAGGCTCTACACAGATTGACATTCCAACCCAGTGTCAGATGTCAATCATTGGTTAGCTACCATTTTTACGCATCCTCAACCTCTATATAGAATGAAGATCTGATTTGATTCCAAGTGACGATGATCATCTACCACTCTATTAGACGTCCACAAGCCTCTAAGTAGAGTGAAATTCTGTGCTAATATCCACGAGCTCAAAAATGGTGACTTCCACCCCGATGCATGGTTTATGCCTCTACACGGTGTGAAGTATCATGTTAACAATGACTATCAGGTACCACTCTATTTCATGGCCATAAGCCTCTAAATAGAGTGACGATCTGACCTAATGTCAGATGTCAATGATGACCAGCTACCATTATTCTACATGGTCATAAGCATCTATACATAATAACAATCCGAGTTGACACCAATGAGATCAATTGTCTACACAAACGGTTGACAAATCTCCAAGTTTATAAATATGATTTCAACTCTGTATCCAAATTGTAACAGGAACTCAAATGTTGAATAGGAGATATAAATGCAGTAATCCAAATTTAAATGTAAGAAAACTACTTAGTATGATAAACACGTCCCTCAGTCTTTCTCATCAATCTAGAATCCAAAAGTACAACCTGAAGAAAACACACAATCTAATCAACCTACTCTAATACCAACATGCTTTGAAATAGTTTGTGAGAATTGAATCAGAAATGATGCACCATGAAGTAGTTACACTCAAACGGAATCATGATAGCTCTAGTGTAATCGCAAGGATCGATCAACAATGGAAGAATTTTCTCAACAGAAATAAAGCTTGCACATAGATTAAAGACAACGGAGTGTCTTAGCATACTCATAAATCAAGAATGAAAGGGTACATATAGGGTGTTGAGTAACCCTAGTGCATGACACATAAGCAAACCCTAAACCTAACTCATGTGAGATGACCCTCCATATGTGAGTGAAGGACACATAGGATCCCACACACCAACATCCCCCTTCATCGAAGCTGGGGTAACAGCTATGATGGGTCAGACAAAACAAGAAGACACTGCTAGACAACTAAGAAATATGTTTCAATGGGGCTCAGCAACTAAAGGCCTTAGAAGGTGCCTATATACAAACAACATCTTCCTAGAAGAAGAAGAGAAGGACTATATAGCCCGAAGAAGATGAGTAGCTGCATAAGACCTCACCCCAAGAAGAGACCGCAAGTGAAGAAACTTCACCTCAATGAAGGGCTTGGTAAATAAATTTGCAATCTGATCAGCTGTCTGAATGTCGATGATACCATCATGAATAATCTCTCATATGAAGTGCATATGGATCTCAATGTGCTTCGTCTGCTAATGCTGAACTGGATTTCTACAAATTGAGATAGTGCTTGTGTTATCATAATAGATAATGGTAGGCCACCAAAAGTGGATGCCAAACTCTATCAGAATACCCTGTAGCCAAACAACTTATGTGGCAGTGTTAACTGTTCCTTGTATTATGCCTCCATAGAAGATATCACAATTGCATTCTGCTTCTTGCTAGACCAACTAATAGGACTCGAACCAAAAGAGAAATTGTAGCCAAAGGTAGATATCCAATGATCTAATTCACCGGTCTAATCAAAATCTGTGAACCTTATCAAGTCAATATCCACCCCTCCATAATAGTGAATGCCATCAGTATAGGTGCCACGAACATAATGAAGGATCCACTTAGATTCTTTCCAATATATCTCATGTGTCTCATGTATGAATCTGGACACGATCCCAACAGCATAAGATAAATTAGGTTGAGTTCGAGTCAAGTAAATCAAGCTCCCCACCAACTTTCGATAAAGGGTACCATCAACCATGGGAGAAGAGTAATCAGAAACAAACTTAAACCCAGAAAGAAAAGGAGTAGGAGAAGACTTGCAATCAGACATCTAAAAATGAGAAAGCAAGTCAAGAGCATACTTAGGTTGTAGAATCACAGTTCCCAAGTCATATTGTAAAATTTAGATCCCAAGAAAGTAATGAAGAAGACCTATGTTGGTCATGGAAAACCTGTTGTCCAAGGTGATCTTCACAGAATCAATGATAGAGGAAGAGCTACCTGTGATCAACAAGTCATCAACATAGAGAACAAGGATGAGTATGGAGTCATCTTGTAGTAGAATATAAACATTTGGATTAGAGTGATACCTAGTAAACCCTGATGTAAGTAAAAAATAGTCCATCTTGGTATATTAAGCCCGAGGGGCTTGTTTAAGGCCATAAAGAGACATATTTAACTTACAAATGAGGGGGGGATCATGGACATAACCTGGAGGTTGTTCCATGTATAACTCTTCCTCTAGGTCACCATGAAGGAAGGCACTCTTACCATCCATTTGATGGACTTTCCATCTATCTGTTGCGATAATGTCAAGGGTTAGTCGAATAGAAGTCATCTTCACAATTGGAGAAAAGGTTTCAGTATAATCAACCCCAGCTATCTGGGAGAAACCATTAACTACTAATCATTTTTTAAAATTTTTGTCGTCTTCATCTACTCCATACTTTATTTGGAACACCCACTTACACCGAACGATTTTTCTTCCTTTCAGAAGAGGGGTGAGATCCCAAGTATCGTTCTTCATGAGAGAGGAATACTCCTCATCCATGGTAGAATCCCACTCAAGAATACCATAAGCCTCCTGAAAATACTTTGGATCAGAAGTAGAGGTGAAGAAAGAGTGGGGTCCAACCAAATCTGAGTGAGTACATCTCATATCTGAAGTATCTCCAACTAAATCTCCAGCACTTTGCAAAGTTTTCCTAGCCCAAAGAGGACCAAGAGGATCAGGCTCAGAGTCAGAAGATTCTTCACTTGAGTGAGAAGGGACATATTCCTCATCATCACTACTATCAAAATCGAAAGACTCAAAGGTCTGATGGTCAGGAGGATCAGGAAGATGAGCATGCTCAACAACATCATCATCTAATGAGTCAGAATCTAAATTAGCAAGCTGAAGAACCTCAATAGGTGGAGAAGTATAAGCCAAAGAAGACTCATCAAACTTAACACTTATCTCAATATAAAGCTCATGAGAAGTAGGATTCAACAATCGATATCCCTTCACGCCATCAGGATACCCTACAAAGATACAAGTTTTGGATTGTGGTTCCAATTCCTTGCATTTCTTCTTGGGAATCTGAGCCATAGCCTTGGATCTGAAGACTCAAAAGTGCTCAACATTAGGCTTGCATCCAAAACAAGCTTCAAAAGGTGTCATCTGTTTTACTGTCTTGTGTGGAACATGGTTCTGAATGAAATTAGCACAATTCACTACTTCAGCCCAATACTACAGAGGAAGAGACTTCGAGTGAATCATACACGTGGCCATCTCCTTAAGAGTATGGTTCTCTCTTTCTACTACTCCATTCTACGAAGGGATTTAAGAAATTGTATGATGCAAGGAGATCCCTTCAGAAGTAAAAAAATCCATGAACCTATTGTTTACATATTCACCTCCATTGTCATTTTGAAGAACCTTGATAAACCATTCCGCTTGTTTCTCAGCAAGATCCTTAAAGTCCTGAAAATGTTCAAAGACTTCATACTTACGCTTAAGAAAATATACCCAAGTATATCACAAATATTCATCAATGAAGGTGAGCACATAAAGAGCTCTAGTAAACAAAGGAAATGGAAATGGACCAGAAATATCATTGTGAACAAGATCCAAGGGACCAGTAGCTCTCCAGGATTTTCCTTTGTCAAATTTATCTTCAGTATGCTTTACAAGGGTACAACCCTCACAAAGACCCTTAGAAAACTTGATGCGGGGTAACCCATTGACCATTTCGTTTTGGCTCAATTATTCAAGGTAGTGATAATTTAGATGTTCAAAACGCTCATGCCATAGCTTACTAACCTCATTTACATGAGTGAGCAAGGTAGTGGGCGTAGAATCATAAGTAAAGTGGGAAAATGTATACAATTGTGAACTGTGATTTGCCTTTCCGTCAGCCATTGTAGTCTCATCATTAAGCTCATGAATAATCACCGAGTTAGGACCAAATTCCACTCGCATTCCTTAACCAAGGTGAGTAATTTGGTAAACTGATAGGAGATTGGTAGAGAGATCAGGAACACTTAACACTTGGTTGAATGTTCCCCCATCCATCTCTACTGATCCACTACCGGAAACTGACACTATCATGTCATTACCCATCGTGATTTGGGACATACCAAAAGGCTCGATGTTGGAGAACTCAACATGTGAAGAAGTCATGTGGTGCGAGGCACCAGAATCTATAATCCACGTTGATGAAGGAGAAAATTTTGCTACAAGGGCATTTCCTTTCTTCTTATAAGATTTAGACCATTTTGTAGTAGAAGACTCCGCCTTTGGAGCATTTTGTTTGATAGACTCAAGAACACGTATTTGATTTTTCTCAAGTAAATGAGTAAGGTGGTCAATTTTTTTATCATACATAGATGCTCTTTATGACCAGGCTTCTTACAATAGGAACACAAAAACTTGTCTTTCTATGCTCTAGGCTTAGAAGTCGAAGATTCATGTTAAATTTAGTTTTGTTCTTGGTTTCCTTCTTAGGTTGATCCGTTCTTTCTTTCTTCTTTCTAGTCTTATTTTCCTTACTAGTAATTGCTACAAGGGCATGTGACTTGGACTTGAGAGACCCCATTTGAATGAGTTTTTCCTGTTATCGAATGAGTTGAGATGAAAAATAGTCAAAGGAGGGCATATTCCAATCATTACCCAAGGCTACTTTTGTAGCGTAAAAATTTGACACAAAGACAGAATGTTTAGGACCTAACTTAGAGAGAATCGACAAGATCGCTTGAGAATATTTCTTCTCTACTTGACATTCCTTTAACAACAATCTAGTGTGGACAAACTTAGAGAAGTATGCTTGTAGGTTTTCAAAATCACTAGGATTTAACCCTAGCAGTTCATTTTCCAACTCATGCGCTCTCATGTCATCTTGTTTTCCAAACATTTTATCTAACGTTTTCCATGCATAATTATATGTTTCAGATGACTCAATGCAGAAGATCAAGTCAAGAGAAACATACATGCAAAGAAGACCTAAATCTTCATCACTATGGTTTAACCACTTAGATTTTTCAGGGTCGTCATCTGGTTCAGTCTCAATTCCCATGGTGATACAAAATAACCCTTTACACCTTAGTTTCATAATCATTTTCGATCTCCACTCGAAAAATTTGAACAGTGTAAGCAAAGGAATTGAATAAGCATCCATTGTGAAGAGAGAGAAGGAATGCAAAAAAGAATCACAACCACCCAAGACAATATAATAAACCCCCTGCTTTCAGCACTTTATAGGTTAGTGTATTGAATACAATTGGGTTTGATCATGTGTCTTGAAATAGTTGGTAACTTACCTTGTAATCAGTGTAATAATGTGCAAGAGAGGAGACCATAATATTGTTTCGTGGAGCGCAGAAAAGTGACACCGTATACAAGCACAACTTGCAAAAATAGTAGGAAGGAGGTGAAATCAAATCTTGGTTGTGAGAAAGAGCATCTCACATCACAAAGGATACCCCCTTGTTGAAAACTATGGTAGATGCACTCACTAGTCACAAGCAATAATAAGGGTAAATACAAGCTTTAAATGAACTCAATATGAGTCCTAATGATCTTCAGAACACCAAAAAATCACTTAGAATGAAAATAGTTGCTCAAAGTGTCACTGCACACCTGAGTGCACAATTAGTAAAAAAAATTGACAATATCGCCTAAAAAACTATCGCTTTGAAATGCCCAATTTGGCTAATTTTAGAGCTATTGGAGTTTTAAAAATGACAATTAACGTTAATTTAAAAGACGATTTAAATTATTACTAATCGTAAAAGATAAAAAAATTAGATTCGTAATTAATAAAACTAGATTTAATATAATTAAATCTAATTAATTATGAATAATAAAGAAACACTAATTAAGATCTAATTAAAAATAAATCCTAATTAAATATTTAAATATATTTTCCTTTTAAAAGAAATACCCACAAAAAAAAACACCCCCGAAAATAATTCCACCAAAAAGGAAATTTAAAAAAAACTTTACCAAACTTACCAGAAATCTTACCAACCTAATTTTAAAATTAGAAACACACCATAAATGAATAGGCACATGGCTCGGTGGAAACCGATGGAGGTGGGAGGATCCCGAGTTGGGTGGTCAAAGGCCGGGAAAGCCATGTAACGGCCAAGTTATGTGGAAACTGTTGGAGAGTGGGCCAAGGTGTAGCTCTCGACACATGATTGGAGGGATCTCGAGGGCTCGAGCCAAGAGACATGACCACCCACAGAGGATAGCATGCATAGGGAGGAGGTTGAGCTTGAGGCATGGTAGGAGTTTGTTTAGGAAGACCACGATCTAGCCGATAGGAATAGGACTCGCCAAAGCAAGCACGACTTCGCAGGGAAAAAATGGCTCGGCCACGTAGACAAGAATGGATTAGCTAGAGAAAATAAATGATCCTAAGCTAAAAACATGCCAAGGGAACTAGGTTTAGGGCAGAATTAAAAAAAAAATAAACAGAGGTAAATGGAGAAGGAGCTCGGTGAAGGAGTTTGCGAGACAGGCTGAGCACGAGCCAGGGAGTCGTGGTGAGTTGAGGAGCCCGAGGCAGAGAAGAGGAGCTCGGAGTAGTTGAACACAACAAAACACCCCTTCACATGAAATTTTAACCTTCAAGCCACAAATGAAAAACATGTATTCTATAAAAAGACAATAAAAACACAGAGAAACAAAAAAAACAGAGATCTAAAAAAATTTCAGTTTAATAAAAAAAATTAAAAACCATAAAATAACCTCTATTTTAACTGATCTACCAATTTTAGCTGTAGTTAGCTAAATGTAGCTGTAAAACCCCTGAAAACTCAAGGAGATACCTACACATGCAGGAAGAACATAGAAAAACTGAAACAAATTTCCAAGAACAGCTTGTTAAATACATTAGCAATAAATTTCTAGAATATAACGATCAAAAACTTTTCACGAGGAAAAAAATGAAACCAAGAGTAATCACAACTCAAATGACGAATGCATGTTTACCCGATCTCAGCTCTGATACCATGAAAGAGTTTGTGAGAATTGAATCGGAAACGATGCACCACGAAGTAGTTGCACTCAAACGGAATCATGATAGCTCCAGCATAATCGCAAGGATCAATCAACAATGGAAGAACTGTGCTCAACAGAAATAAAGCTTGCACATAGAGGAAAGACAGCTGAGTGTCTTAGCATACTCATAAATCAAGAATAAAAGGGTACATATAGGGGTGCTGAGTAACCCTAGTGCATGACACATAAGCAAACCCTAAACCTAACCCATGTGATATTATCCTCCATATATGAGTGGAGGACACATAGGATCCCACACACCAACATCTTGGAGATTAGCAAGTTTTCTAGCTAGATCACTAGCTCTGATACTAACTTGATCTGAAAATAAGGACCAAAAATTTAAACTGGCCACGAACCCCTATATGCACTTATAAATTACTCCAAAAATATTATCAAATTAATAGGAAAATTCATCTGTGCCATGTGTCCAAATGCATCTATGCTATGTGTCAACCTTTGAGTTATCCACCTCTACTCGTTGGCCACCAATTGGCTAAACTTTGACCGGTAATAACTTTTGCATACGAACTCATATTTATTCCATTCAAATTGCATCAAAAAGGTCTTGAAAAGATATACGCAATGGTTCTGACTCTAAATGATTTAAAAATAATCCATTTTACCACATGTCACTTTCATATTTTTCATTTGACTATGTCGAGTCTGAACTGTGACCAGCCATAACTTGAGCATACAAAGTTCATTTTCCATGTTCGAGGTACCGTCAGAAATATTGTTGAATGATCTACCACTATGGAATGGTTTAAGGAGATTCTGGGAACTCCTAAAGTCCTACACTATCCTCCAAATCACACCTCCCTCATGAGAAGTATTTGTTTCCATAAAAATCTTGGTGAATCCTAAACCTAGTGTTCCTAAGAAGAGATCTGTGTAGTACACTACTACTCCACAATGAGATAACTAATGGATCGATCCTAAGACTTGTGGTAGTTTTGCCATGATAATGACACCTCCTGGTACTATTCATCCTACTCCATGGACTACACCTCTATACAGAATGAATTTTGGTGCTCTTTGAAGAAGAAACTTTCTTCTAATTTGTTGCACGGCCTCTACCTCTACATAGTTCTGAGAAGTTTCTGATATTGAATTTTTATCCCATTTCTTGGCCTCTACCTCTACATGGTACAAGTCTCTAGTTGAGGATGAAAATTAGGTACCACTCCATTGCAGGGATATAAATAGCATCTACACAGAGTGACATTCCGACACTATTTCATATGCCAGTCACTAGTCAGCTAACATTATGTTGCAAAGCCTTAACCTCTACACAAAATGAAGATCTAATTTGATTCTTGGTGAGGATGATCATCTACCACTCTATTGCATGGCCACAATCTTATACATAGATTGAAATTCCACTTTGATATCCACGATCTCAATAATGGTGAATTCCACCCCGTTGCACGGTCTCTACCTCTACACGATGCAAAGTATCGTGTTAACAATGACTATCAAGAACCATTTAGTTGCACAACCATAATCCTCTACACAAAGCAATGATCCGACCTGATGTCAGATGTCAATGATGATCAGCTACCATCATGATGCATGGTCATAGCCTCTACACATAATAATGATCTGAGATGACAGTAATGAGCTCAAATTTCTACACAAACAGATGACAAATCTCCAAGATTATAAATATAAGTTCAATCATGCATCCAAACTATAATAGGCACTCAAAACCTGAATAGGAGATATAAATGGAGTACTCTAAATTTAAATGCAAGAAAACTATTGAGTATGATAAACTTGTCCCTCAGTCTTTCTCACCAATATAGACTTCAAAATTACAAGTTGAAGCAAACACTCTATCAAATCATCCTACTCTAATACCAACCTACTCATAGATCAGCCGGTTTTCTAGCAAGATCACCAGCTCTGATACACACTTAATCTGAAAATAAGGACCAAAAATTTAAACTAGCCGTGAACCCCTATTAGCACTTGTAAATTACTCCAAAAATATCATCAACTTAATAGGAAAATACATATGTCCATGTTTCCAAATGCATTTGTGCCACATGTCAACCTATGATTTGGTCCACCTCCACTCGTTGACCACCAATTGCCTGAACTTTGACTAGTCATAAATTTTGCATATGAATTCAGATTTAGACCAATAAAATTGTGTGTGAAAGGTCTTAATGATATCTACGTAATGGTGCTAACTCTAGATGAATTAAAAATCATTTATTTTACCACGTTTCACTTTCATATTGGTCAATTGACTCTATCGAGTCTGAACTGTGACCAAACTTTGACTAGCCATAACTTGAGCATATGATGTTCATTTTCCATGTTCCAAGTACCATCAGAAAGCTTGCTAAATGATATACCACTATGGCATGGTTTAGGGAGATTTAGGTAACTCCCTAAGTCCTAAAATTTCCTCTCAATCACAGCTCCCTAGTGAGAAGGATTTTTTCCACAAAAATCTCGGTGAATCCCTAACCTAATGTTGTTGATTAGATATCTGCACAGTACACTACTACTCCACAATCAGACAACCAATTTCTTGATCCTAGGACTTTGTGGCATATATGCATTGCTAATGACACCTCATGGTACTCTTCATCCTACTACACAGAGTACACCTCTACGCAGAATGAAGTTTGATTCCATTTGAAGAAGACACTTTCTTCTAATCTTTTACACGTCCTCTGCCTCTACACAGTTCTAAAAAGTGTATGATGTTTAATTTTTACCCTATTGCATGGCCTCTACCTCTACACGGTACAAGTCTATGACTGATGATGACAATTAGGTACCACTCCAGTGTATGGATATAAATAGCCTCTACATAGAGTGACATTCTGACCCAGTGTCATATGTCAATCACTTGTTAGCTACCATTTTGTTGCATGGCCTCAACCTCTACATAGAATGAAGATTCAAGATGATTCCATGTGACAATGATTATCTACCACTCTATTGCACATTCATAAGCCTCTACGTAGAGGGACATTTCGTGCTGATATCCACAAGCTCAAAAATGGTGACTTCCACCCTGCTGCACGGTCTCTTCATCTACATGGTGTGAAGTATCATGTTGACAATGACTATCAGGTACCACTATATTCCACATCCATAATCCTCTACACAAAGCAACAATCTGACTTGATTTCAAATTCCAATAATTATCAGCTACCATTATTTTGCACAATCATAAGCCTCTACACAAAATAACAATCTGAGATGACACCAATAAGTTTAACTATTTACATAAACAACTGAAAAATCTCCAAGCTTATAAATATGAGTTCAATCATGTATCTAAATTATAATAGGCACTCAAAAGCTAAATCGGATATATAAATGGAGTAATCCAAATTTAAATGTAAAAAACTACTGAGTATGATAAATGCGTCCCTCTATCTTTCTTACCAATCTAGACTTCAAAAGCACAAGCTAAAGTAAACACACTATCAAATCAACCTACTCTAATACCAACCTTATCAGAAATTAGCAGGTTTTCCAGCAAGATCACCAGCTCTGATACCAACTTCACCCGAAAATAAGGGCCAAAAATTTAAACTGGCTACAAACCCCTATAGGCACTTATAAATTACTCCACAAATATTATCAAGTTAACAAAAAATGCAATAGAAAGAAAGCACCCACACAATGAAATAAATTTGATAATGGAGTTCAGAAAATTCCTACTTCTCTGGGATCAAATGTTGAACCAATTCATTACACTTCCGATTTGTAAATAGATACAATCTACAAATGAATCTATGAGGGTACACCCTGAACCAGAAAGTATACCAGTTGATTCAAACGAATCTGAACTAGCCTCGACAAGACAAATAATATTTTATTCCAAGGAATCCATACTAATCCTCTGAAGTATAATATTCTTCTCCACAAACAGCTACCACTTTGTTACATGGCCCTAAGAAGCCTCTACGTAGAGTGAAGAATCAAGTTGAACAATGATTATAAGAAAAAATGACCCAATTGATTCACAATAACTTTGAACTAGACCACAAAGGTGATCACATACCAAGTTTATTTGTAATGAATCCAAACTAGATAGTAAAATTACCAAAAATCTAGTTGATTCGCAATGAATCTGAACCAGAATACAGAAGTGGATCACATATCTAGTTGACTCGCAATGACTCCAAACTTGAAGAACATTGTAATCAAGGTCCAATTGATTCACAATGAATCCGAACTATAAATTTTAAGACAATATCTTCTCTATGTCCATCGAGTAGTAAAACGCAATTTATAATGATCGATGTATAAGAATAAGTGTCCAACAGTCTTCGTTTAAAGAGATGCACGCTTGACGAAGGCTCTAGATGAACTCCAAGCACTCGAATGAATTCTGAATAGTAAAATGGAATCAAAACACCTCCAAATCATGAAAACAAATAGTTCCATAAGGAGTGTCTCTGAATTCTGGATAACTTTACAGTTTACCCTGAGAGTCAGAAATGCTCTGAAGTACCTCAAAAATGTAGATTTATAAAAGTTCCTCATTAAGTCACAAACAGGTAAATAGAATATTGCTACAGACCTCTCCCAAAATCTATTACAAATTTCCAAAAACAATACAACAACTAATTCATTGGAAGCATCTCATATTTCTAGACATTTTTCTAGTTTACTCCAAGTTACCAAAATGACTCCAACCACCCTAAAAAAATGCATTTTTACAAAGTGCCTCTATAAGCCCTAAGGGGCAGACACAAACTTGTTATAATATTACCAAAATGGTAAAATAATATCCCTAAAATTGGAAAACAAGATTCACTATCAAGATCATAACGAAATTCTAAGAAATTATCCTTTTTACTCCAAAGGCTAAAAATGCCCCTAAGTGCTCCTAAAATGATGATCTTTACAAGCAGATCCTTGAGCCCGTAACTCATACACAGGATTTTTCTTCTATAAAACCCACCGAGATCCTTCTATAGATTGTGGAGACATTATGGCATGGTATTGGGACTTAAATTTTCTAGATGGGTGGTTGGGGGTTTAAAACTCCCCAACCGACCACACTTGACATTTAGCATTGTGGGAGGAATAATCCCACATGCAAGGTGTTAATGGGGTGGTGATTTTTAAATTTAGAGATGACACCTGAATTGAATGTGGCATGGGCCCACGGTTCATTTCAAGAGACCTCTGGGAAATTGAAGGTGGAAAATCCCTAGCAAATATCCCCTTAACCACTTTCATGAAATACGTGAATTTTTTGGTGTTTGTGTGCAACATTTTTTGCTTGATTTTCAAGACATGTGATAGTAAGATTGTTGTCATGAGACAACAAGTTTACTGTCATATGACAAAAACCTTGTTGTCGAGAGACAATAAGGTCAATGTTGAGTGACAACAAGATTGTTTTCGTGTGATAAAAACTTTGTTGTTGCGTGTCACAACACCCTTGTTGTCATGCGATAGTGGCCTTATTGTTTCCCGACATAAAGGTTTTTTACATACGAAAGTAAAAATTTTGTCACACGACAACAACCTTCATGTCGTACGATAGTAAACTCACTGTCGCACAGCTACAAACTCATTGTCGCACAACTACAAAATTAAAATCCTTTATCGTGCATTTGTAGCCTCCTATTGTGCATCAATAACACATGATTGTCACGTGTCAAAAACATCATTTTGTGCATCAACAACTTCTTGTCATGCATCAACAACCTCTTGTCGTGTATCAACAACCTGCCCTGCAAGTTCATGATACTTGATATGTCGATACCTCAATAAGCTAGTAGTAAGTTAGTAGTATACTACCCGAAAAATCACCTAGGTTTATATAGGGTATTTTTTCAAGGGGTTGGTAAAATCGACCCCTAAAAAATTATATATACTGTAAATTTTAGGCAAACAAAACATTGACCTGCTCCGGAAAATTCACCTTTTAAAATTTTCCTAAAATGGAATATTCGCCACTAAAAAAATCCCTACATGGGTCACCCATTAGACCTATTTTTCTGCCATGTATTCCTAAATACATATGTGCCACATGTCCAAATTCAACTTTTCCACGTATCAACCTGTGATTTGTCCACCTCCGCTCGTTGACCACCAATTGACCAGTATTTGACCAGTCATAACTTTTGCATACAAAATCTGATTTGGTCCATTAAAAATGTGTCGGAAAGGTCTTGGAGAGATATACACAGTGGAACTACCTCTTTATGATTTAAAAATAATACATTTTTACACATGTCACTTTCGTAGTGGTCAATTGACTTTGTCGAGTCTAAACTGCGACCAAACTTTGACTAGCCATAACTTGAGCATACGAAGTCCGTTTTCCACATTCAAAGTACCATAAAAAAATATCATTGAATTATCTACCACTCTATCATGGTTTAGGGAGATTTTGATAACTCTCCAAATCCCAAAAATTCCTCCATATCAACATGATGTGCCAAAATTAGCAGGAACTTGACAAGGTCATAACTTAAGCTTCGGGTGTCCGTTTGAGTCCGTTTTTTTAAACCAAATGTTTTAATGAGATGAATGCATTGGAAACCCGCCCTACCAATTGAGGCAAGTTTTGGCACATTTTTGGGCCCTAAATCCGCCATCTTGAGGTCGAAAATTAGGATTTAAGTTGTAGTTTGGTTTTTTCCTATTTTTGGGCATTATTTAATTTTAGTCTATTAGTTGCATTATGAGTTAGAAAGTTGGCAATTCCTCTAATTTAGTAATGTAGAAGATGCGTGGCAATTTTTGTGCCTGTATGAATAAGCATGCAAACTTATTAAGAATAGCAGGTTCTAGTAAATTGCTAAAAATAGTAATTTCTGCCACCTAGAGTAGATTTAGTCAAGTTAGTTAGAGTTTGCTTGGCAACTCGAGTTACGAGTTGTTTTCCTATTTAGGAAACATTGTAATTTATTATTCAATAACAAAGAATGAGATCTATTTTCTTTTGGAGTTCATATTATTTGCAGTATATCAATTTTGTTCATAATTTGGCTACATTATCTGGTATCAAAATTGGTTAGAAATATTTTTTTTAAAAATGGCAGGAAGAGGAAGAGGAAGAGGAGGTGATATTTCCCAGATGAATAGAATTATGCAAGATCTATAGAGGCAAGTTTTTGTGTTTGTTGCAATGATAACCCAGAGAGGAAATCAAGGTGGAGATGACACAGATGAAGAAGAAGTTTGTGAAGAGGAGGAAACACAAGCACCACCATTGGCTTTTGAAGAAAGGATGTTTCGAGCATTATAAGGAAAGAATGATGGGATAAGAGTTGATGTTTTAGAGTATGGTGGTAGTCTAAAACCAGAGGAGCTGATAGACTGGTTGACTAGCATGGGAAATTTTTTTGAGTGGAAGGCTATGTTGGAAGAAAAGAAGGTAAAATTTGCATGCACGAAATTGAAACTTATCCCCTTTCTCGCAAATCGACGACATATCGTCAAAAGTGCTCATATTCCCTCTTGTTGTCGTTAATTGATTACAATACGCTAATTGATTAAGCCACCTATCCAACTAACAACCTAATTAACGACCTTCCGTTAATTATTTACCCCTTCTATCTAGACTAATTAATTATTATTAATTAATTAGCCTTTCACTTCATTTAACTAATAAATCAATATTTAATTGATTTAATCCCTTCCTAATGGCCTAGATCGTACTAATATTCCTCTAATTGGCTTCTATAAGCTTACACCTACCTATTAGTTAATCACCTTTGATTAATTAAAGCACCCCCCAACTCCCATGACTTGCTAAGCATAAATTAAACCCTTCTAAAGTAAGGTTACCTTTAATAAAGCAACCTTATCCATTCCTAATCATGTTTTACCTTTATCCCACATGCAAAGGGATGAAGTGCTTCCTCTATCCATTGGGTTATATAAGGAGCCCTCCTCCTACCTTTATACCTACACCACACAGGAGCCCTCCTTCTAATTCCCTTGAGAAAGCAAAAGGAAAGCACATAGTCTTGCACTAAAAGCCTTTTGCCATTCTCAAGCCCTTCCATCATCCATCTTGAAGAGCTAAGTCTCACACCCAAGCATCCTTGAAGGATCAAAGAAAACAATATTATTGATTGACCATAGGTCCACTTTTGAGCCCCTCCACTTCCATCTTGGACTACATAGGTCCACTTGATTTGATTAGGCAATTAGAAGAATAGAGTTCTTGATTTGCATTATGCTTGATTTCATTATTTCAAAGTTATGATGCTAATGTAGGCCTTGTTCATTTCTTCATCTTGATGGTACTCCTTTCTTGTTTCTAGCTAGGTTAGGGAACTATTTTAGGTGGTAGTTTCTTGCTTTCAATCTAACCTAGGAAAAAGAATAATTGTACACATTTGGCACACCCGGTGGGACGCCTTAGTCCCATGGCATTTTAGTTTAAGTTTCATTGTTTTGGCTAACTTTTGATATACACATGTAGTAGTTAATATCCATTTTCTTGGAATTTTTTCTCATTTGATATGTGTAACCTCATGTTCATAGCCATAATTTTAATGGGTTATTGCCATTCTTAAGCTAACTTGTCAAAAATTGAGATATTGTGAGTTTTCTTGTGTTTGTTGTCGTATTTTGGTTGCAGGTCTAGCGCAGGCACATTTTTAGTGGTGCAGGCACAGTTTTCATGGTGCACACATCTCTCTGGTGGCACAAGTGCACTGGTAAAACTTGTTACTCTATTTACTGACCCCGACTCATGCACGCTAACCCTGGCGCACACACCCTAACCAGCGCGTAGGTGCACTAACCAGGGCACAGATGTCTTGTCATATTATACCTTCACTACATTTTAAAACCTGTCAGATTGGCACATGCCCTAACTAGAGTGCACATGTTGTTTTAGTGGGCACAAATATTTTTTTCTGGTAACACGGTTGTTTTGTCTATTTTTCTTGAAGTAGCGGATACGTTGTTTTTGTGGCACATGCCTCTCTGGTGGTGCAAGCGCATGATAAATCAAAAAAATCACAGAGTGGTGCATATGTTGTTTTAGTGGTGCATATGTTGTTTTCATGGCGCACACACCTCTTAGGTGGCGCAGGTGCACTATGAGCTGAAACAATGTAGAGTGGCACATATGCCCTAACCCGCACGTAGGCACTAAAAAAGGGTCGTAGTGTCCTTTTGCATTTTTCAAATTAAGGTGTATATGTGCTAACATTCTTGCAGGTTTATCTAATCATATATTTGTCTTTGCAGGCTGTTTTTACATGTTTGTATTTGATTAGGTAATATTTTGCATTGTTTATTTGTAGGAATAAGGATCACGTATGCTCTTCCCTCGCGTCCCTTGGGGTGATCTTGGGAATCAAAAATGATTCTTAGAGTCCTTTTGATGCTTTTAGGTTGTTAGGAGTATTTGAGTTGGAATTGGTTAATTTGGCATAGTTGAATTAAAGTGTTTTTTCATTTGATATCTTTTTTGGATTTTTGAAGACAATCACGTATGCTCTTCTCTTGCGTCCTTGGATGATCTAGAGAATCAAAAATGATGCCTTCTCTTTTGATGGAAAACTACTAAAAATTGTCATACAGGACCAAAACACTTGTCAAAGAACGGAGGAATCAAAACAAAATTCAGAAAACTACTAATATAGTTGTTATACAGGTTTCCAAACGGTGTTTGAGAAAACCACATCTAATTAAAAAAGATAAAATGAACAACATATTCAAAACACTATATTTTAGGTTTCGAAAAAGGGTACATCCCTCTTCGCTCAACTGAAACATAACCCCTTTGGCATAACGCCTTAAGCTACAACAATGGGGGTGGTTCCAGGAACCCCAAAGTAGTCCACGCAAGAGGGAACCTTGTGGACGACATGGGAAGTGCTCCGCACTACCTATCTGACTAGTAAATCATTTTTGAGATAGAGTTACAAGTTGTCCCTACTCGACCCTTTTAAGTACACAATTGGATGCATTTAATGCCCACTGTGCTTGAAGGGGGCAAAGTTCAAGATACTCCCAAACTAGTCAGTGTGACTTTTTGGGTAAATCATCCCACTCGTGGATAATCTTTGTAGCACCTAGGACGAGAGAACCACCTAGGAAGATATACTTTGGCCAGGAGCCCACTTTGACCATTCTAAAACAGTGTTGAGTTGTGAACCATATTTTCATTGTGAAACGTGTGACGCGTTACTTTTGCCTAGTTTTTACTTGCCTTAGGGAGAGTTGAAACTCTACCGAAGTGAAGCCAACATTTTTCATCCTTTTTTTTTATTTGCTTCCTTCACATTCTTTTGACACTTTGTTGATCAGAAGAAGGGTGACTACCTTTGTGTTACCAATCAACTGTTTCTGTCACTTTTATGTCCATTTACGCCCATCCATGTTTGCGGCTGGGTAAGTTAAATGTCTAAAGTGTGCAGAGGCGTATTCACGTCATTGGTAGCCATTGTGATCTTGATACCCATGTCAAGATCATCATTGTAGTTAGGCATGGTTCATCACCGCGGACTTCCTTAGAAGAGTTAGCTTGTTTGTATCATATCACTACAATTTCGATATTTACGTCTTGTTTCTTGTAAACTCAACATAAATATCTATATTGTAAGGTTACGCTGCACACATTTTTAACTATTCCTAGCTATACTTTGAGCTTTTTAGTTTGATTCTATTATTACCTCGATTTTGAAGAGTGCTAGGAGTTACCATTTGTGTGTGTTATATCAATAGCACCTTGATATCAATACCTTACTTTCTCTTAAAGTGGGTTAACATATCTTGGTGATATTGTTGTGTCATTCGTGAATTGTAATTGGCACTTTTTGAGATATAGGTCTTAATTGAGTTTGAGCTCGCTCATCGTATATCTTGATTGGGAGGTCACATTGACTTCTTGTATTTACTTACGTTTTGTTCATTCCCTTGAACTTGGCATAAGTGAAAACATCTTGTTAATCATCTTGCGACGTGAAACTACTTTTTTGAAACGTAGTCTAGGAGGTACTTCATTTAAACAGGTTTACATACCAAACGCTTGTGTCACTGGTGATTTCTCACTCTATCACATTGGTATTCTCACATTGTTGATTTATTCATACTCTTAACAAATACATCTTGCATCTCACTTAGGGGTGGTCACTAAGCTTTGAACACATTTACAACTTACCCTAGTGAAACTATCACAAAAATATGGCTCCTAAAACACGACTAGGATTAAAGAAACAAACATACGAGGAACAACAAGCGCAACCTTAGGAAACATCTAACAGACAAGGAGTCAAACCCCTTCATTGGACATGACCTAGGACCGTTGTTTTCTGTGGAAAAAAAAATAGAAGAGATGGTCAATCATAGTGGAAATGAATTAGAATCACCACACGCAGGATTCAATTTTTACCCCACTTTACTAGATGAGTTTCTTCTCAGAAACAAAGATAGAGTGTTGGCATGGGTCGTAGAACTAGGGGCTAAACTTCCCACTTAAAATGAAACAATACCACCTGTGAATGACGTTGTTGAGGAAGAACATCCCCTTATCAATATGGAAGATATTTTAATGCATAGACATGCTTCTACCTCTTACGTAGGGAATGATAAAGTGGTAGGACATAGAATAACCTTTATCAAAGTGCCACGAAGAAACAAGATAGAACATGAGATGGGTGAAGAACCTCCACAATATGAGGAGGAGGAACCTTTAGAAGAAGAAGCCACAATCCAACAACAAATTAGTAACCTAAGCCGACAACTAGCTTTTCTTACCTCCCATGTATAGAAGGATGCAGACAAGAATGATCAAAATTTGAGGCCTAAGGTTAAGATCAATGAACTCCAGCAAGAAAACCAAGGATAAGAAGACACAGGGTATCATCGTGTATACATCCCCACTTCTCCCACTATAGAACAATTGCTTGCACAAGAAGTGCAGTCTATGAAATCGACGCTTGTGAGCTTACAAGAGAGCAATATAGGGAGCATTAGGAAATATCAATATGAAGAATTATGCCCCTATCCTTTTGACAAGACAATGACCCTTCAACCCTTCCCAAAGAAATTTGATATGCCAAAGTTGAAAAAATATAAAGGGAAAGGAGATCCACGGGATCATGTTAAATATTTCTACATGGCATGTCAAGAGGTGTCTTATAGTGACAATTACCTCATCATACTTTTTCCCAAGAGTCTTTGAGGTCGGGTCTTGGAGTGGTTTACACGCTTACCATGAGGATCAATTTTCACCTGGCCAAAATATCAGAAAGAATCGTGTTTCACTTCTCGTATAACATAGAGAGTGATGTCACCATGGAAGATTTATGTGGTGCCAAGAAATGCCCTAATGATACTTTTGACAGCTTCCTCCAACGGTGGAGAGGGATAGCTAGTCGCTTCCCTTGCGCTTTCCCTGAAAAACAGCTGGTTAGTATTTTCATTCTCAATTTCAACTCAGATATAGCTTTCCACCTTCAAATACATTATGTTCATACTTTTGAGGAGGTTATTGAGAAAGGGATTCAGATATAAAAAGCTCTCATTGCCAAAGGCACCCTCAAAACCCAATCTAGAGACAACCAAAATGTCAAACCCATAGAAAATCCGATGATCTTTAACGAAAACAAAAATGTGGTGGGAGAAAGAATGACTGATTCCAAATGTGTTCAAATGGTCCAAACTGGTCAACCTTTTAAACTAACCAAGTGCCCAATTCAACCACCACCAAAGTGAAGAGCGTTCACCTCTCTTAATGAATCGTTGTCAGTTATACTAAAACAATTGGATGCGGCCCACATGATGACCTATCCTACAACACAACCATTTGATGAAAACGCTCCAAAACCTTCATGGTACAAGGAGCATGAATATTGCGAAATACATCGCGTCAAAGGACATAAGACAGACAAATGTCTGCAGCTTCATCATTATATTCAGGACCTCATTGACAACGAGGAGATAGAGGTGGATAACCCAGGAAAAACACAAACACCTAACGAGAAAATACGGATATATAAAGAACCATTCCCCAAGCATGATAAGTCAAAAAAGTCAAAGCCGGATCGGGGAGAGTCATCCCAAACTTATAAAGCTATGAATTACTTGTACACCAAAAGAGACAACAATCATTATGATTCACTTATTGGATATATCTGCTCTCCTATTGACCATGTCAATACCATCCGGATCAAGGGAAAGGACTGCACTGTGGTAACAAGGCATGCCCACCTCGTGATTCCGGAACCTTTTCAGTCAACCCCGCAAACCGGTAAATATAACCTTTAAGAACAACTTGAAAATACATCTGCTAATATTTCGATCTTAGATCTTCTCAAGATATCCAATGTGCATAAAGACATTCTATACCAAACTCTTTAGGGGTCGGGAGTGCCTTTAGAAGTCGATCCTGCACACCTTTAAGCCACGGTGGCAAACAATGTCCCAAGTGAACATCTTGCTTTCAACCATAGGGAGATCCCTACTGAGAATCCAACACATAATCTTCCCTTGTACATTGAGGTAGTTGTCACCCACAAGAAGATCAAACGGGTGCTTGTGGATAACGGAGCTAGGTTGAACATTTGCACACTCAAGTTGGTTAAATAGTTGGGACATACAGAGGAAGATCTTGAGTCCCATATTATCACTATCACCGCATACGACAACGTGGAAAGGGAGTTAGCAGGCACCATCATGCTTCCCATGGAGGTGGGTACCACTTACCATCAGACAAAGTTTCATTTCCTAGACTTGGAACTTCCATATAACATGCTTCTAGGTTGACCATGGATTCATGCCATGTAAGTCGTGCCATCAACATTTCATCAGTGCATTAAGTTGAAACATGAGGGACATACCATTACAATACAAGGAGATTCAGAGCCCTTTGCTCATTGTAGAGCTCTCAATAGCTTTACACAAAAGGGTACATATGCATGTCCCTCCGTAGATATAGCTATCCCTCTCCAGTCTGAGGCCATGGAATCTCTGATGGATTCAAATTCTCTTAGTTCTTGTGATCATGGTGCGTCTATGTCAACATCTCCATTTGATTCATGGGAGATGAAAATCCTTGGATATGGCTATGGGGAGTATAATTTACAACAAGTGCTCTTGGTTTCAGACCTCTCATTTTCACCCAAGACTAGACGTCGACCCAACTACCGCTTCAAAAGACCTAGAGACAAACACACTATTGGGTCATTCCTACCTGGAGGCTTGTTAGCTGAGGAAAAATTGCTTGATCCACCTACAACTTGGGTCCCTGAGGATACTCAGCCATCCTGTTATCGAACCGGGGAATATGAAAAATCTAGTAAAATGATGTACTCTATGGGCTACAAAGGCCTGGCTGTGGGAGAAACGAATAAGGACAAATAGAACCAGTTCCTCTTTCGCATTTCAAAACAAAAAGATATGACATTGGGATTTGCCCTTATGGAGCACACCCCAATGATCAAAATGCTACTTTTTCTGAGCATGAGGATAGCTCTGACTATCTAGACAGTGATATGGATTCCCATTGTAGCCAATATGAGGATCTAGCCTCCAAAAACCTTTTCATGAACAATGATGTCCTAACCATAACCCCCATGGAACCAACCCGTGACCTTGTATACCCTTCCCTTGTTGAATGGGACCAATAACATCACATGTTGCTAGATTTATTCGAGAATGACAAAGCTATCACATAGTTCATGGGCATAAGGGATACAATTCCCATTGGAGATCACAAGAAAGGTTTCTTTATTGACTTAGATACTTGCGCCTACTTCAGCGAGGAGGCTGAACTTTGTGGTCAGACAAAACTTAAAGAAAAGTCGAGGGTAAAAGTTCTAAAGTAAAGCCTCAGAAAAAATCAAATTCCAAGTCACACAGTGAAAACCTCTTTGAGGAACTAGCTAAAAAACAAATAAGAAAATCAAAGGACAAACAAAGTGACCACGCTAAGGATGAAAATCTCGTGGAGACATCCTTGGATGAAGATCTCAACCTACCTCCTGATCCTACGCATATGGAGGACTTATCAAAATTACTAGTCGAAGAAACCATTGATGTCAATATTGGTACAAAAGAAGATCCCAAGATAGTAAAATTGGGAGCATCACTCTCGGCTAGAGAACAAAATACATTCACTATGCTACTGCGAGAGTTTATTGATGTGTTTGCATGGTCTTACAAAGACATGCCCGGCTTAGATCCAACTTTGGCCGTGCACAACCTAGTCGTGCACGTAGACGCTAAGCCTATCAAACAGAAGCTCTAAAAAATGCACCCAAGAGTGGCCCTGTTGGTTAAAGAAGAGTTAGAAAGATTGCTTGCAGTGGGATTCATCAGGCCAATTGATTATTCTGAATGGATATCAAACATTGTTCCTGTCCAGAAAAAACCTATCAGTATCCGAATCTGCATGGATTTTAGGGACATCAATAATGCTTTCCCTAAAGATGATTTTCTGTTGCCCAATATTGATATGATTGTTGACTCAACAGCAGGGTACGAGATGCTATCACTCATGGATGGATTTTTGCGATATAATCAAATCAAGATAGCTAAAGAAGACCAACACAAAATAGCTTTTACAACTCCTTGGGGCACCTTCTGCTATCAGGTAATGTCATTTGGCCTTAAAAATGCAGGAGCTACCTATCAATGAGTAATGACAGTAATTTTTCATGATATGATTCATGATATCATGGAGGACTACGTGGATGACATCCTCGGATAGTATACAACAAGAGAGGATCACCCTACCATTTTGAGGCGTATCTTTTAACGCTTGCGTGAGTACAAAGTCAGGCTGAATCCAAAGAAGTGTGTCTTCTATGTGCTATCAGGGAGACTATTGGGCTTCATTGTGTCAAGACGAGGTATTGAGGTAGACCCTGCTAAAGTGTCTGTTATTACTGAAATGCCTCCACCTGAGAATATCAAGCAATTGCGCAGCTACACAGCTTACAGGGGAAAATTTAGGCCATTCACCGCTTCATCTCCTAGCTTGCAGATAATAGTTCTTTCCTTGATCACTCTTGATTCACCCACTTGCTTAAAAAGGACTTGATTTATGGCTTTCATCTAGTTCTTGGTACCTGAGCAATAGCAAGCCTTTACTTTCCTTAAACAGTACTTGAATTGCTTTCATCTTAATCCACCTGTCCTCATGCCTCCCACTCCTGGAGAACCACTCTCACTCTATATTTCCACTACGCAATTTGCTATTGGTGCTACTCCTGCTCTTGTTTTGTATTTCCCAATACGACCTTGGTCATAAGGAGAAAGTGGTGTACTATCTGAGTCACACCCTCATTGCCTATGAGCTCAATTATCCTCAAATTGAAAAGGCTTGCTTGGCCGTTGTTTTTACTTTTCAAAAACTTCACCATTACCTGTTGAATACTAAGACCAAGCTAATATCCAAGGTTAGACCCACTCAAGTATTTATTGTCCAAACCCACCCTCACAAGTAGAATGGCTAATTGGATCATTCTACTCAGTGAGTTTGACAGAATTTTTCCATCAAAAATTGGTTAAAAGACAAGTACTTGCAGACCAGCTAGTGGAAACACCTTTGAAAACCATGGAACCTTTGAATCTGGATCTTCCAGATGCCTCCTTGCTCTACATTGAAGAATCCATCATATGGCAGATACATTTTGATGGATCCTTTACGTTTCATGGTTTAGGTGTAGGAGTGGTCCTTATTACTCCTTCTGGCGATCCTATACCACAGGCTTTTCACCCGTGCTTCCCTTGCACAAATAACATTGCAGAATATGAGGCACTTATTGCAGGAATGAACCTAGCCATCAAGTGGAATGTTCATCATGTCAAGGTTATAGGTGACTCGCAGTTAATTATCAAACAGGTTAATGATGAATATAAGGTTAAGGATGACAAGCTCATACCTTACAAAAAATTAGTAGAAACTCTAAAGGAGTACTTTGTGCACAATACCTTTAAACAAATCCCAAGAGCGTAGAACAGGTCGGCGGATGTCATGGAAACAGTGGGATCTATGCTTTGTATTTTTCCAGGGAACAATGATATGCCATTCTTTGTAGAAAATCTACGCCAGCCCACGTATGACATGCCATAATCTTGCCTGGCTTGTGAGGTTGTTGGTCCCAATTCCCTGTGGTACGAACCCATCTTCACATATCTTAAGGACAACATGTTCCCTCCCGATATCTCCCGTTTTAAAAATAAAATCTTGATTCACCAGATAGCCTGTTACACCATTTTTATGAGGTACACTTTATCGTCGTGGCTACGATGGGAATCTATTACGTTGTCTGGATGTGATGGAGTCAATCCAAGCAATCAAAGAAGTACGCAAAGGGGGGTGTGTGGAGCACATACAAATGAGAATGGTCTTGGCTAAGAAATTGTTGACAGTAGGTTACTATTGGCCTACCATGGAAACTGATTGTTGCAATTATGTCATAAAATGTGTACTTTACCAAAAGTATGGAAATTTCATTTATGCTCTGTCGCAACCATTGCAACATATCACTATCCCATGGCCATTCTCCAAGTGGGGACTTGATTTAATAGGAAAAATTACTCCTACCTCTTCTGATGGCCATACACATATCATCATAGCTACATAGTACTTTACAAAATGGGTGGAGGTTGTCCCTTTAACCTATGTCACAGGAGCCCAGATTTCTAAATTTATCATGAATCACATTATTTGTCGATATGGTATTCCTGCAGCCATTGTTACAAATAATGGGAAGTCATTTAAGAACAAAATTGTGAAAGGTATTTTCCAACGGTTCCAAATCAAGTTAAAATGGTCCACGCCATATTACCCTCAGGGTAATGGACAAGCTGAGGCAACAAAACAAGACTTTGGTAGGGATAATGGAGAAGATGGTCAGCAAAACAGGTCGAAATTGGCACCTACAAATCCATCCAACCCTTTGGGCTTACCGAACATCCATTCGCACTCCTACGGGTGCGACACCATATTCTCTAGTGTTCAGAGATAGAATCTATCATCCCTTTAGAGATCGAACTTCCGTCCCTGAGAATTTCTCTTCAGGACTATCTGGATAAGGATGAGGATTATCGAGTGGCAAGGTTGGCTGAGTTAGGACTCCTAGATGAGAGGCGCATTCACGCTCTTAATCACCTGAAAGTGTATCAACACAGAATCTCTAGAAACTACAACAAGAGAATCATCCCTTATTAGTTTGAGGTTGGTGATTTAGTCATGAAGGAGAACCAGTTCAACACCAGAGTAGAACGAGAAAATAAAGGGAAGTTCGAACCACATTGGTTTAGACCTTATGTTATAGTCGCCAAGTACGGCACATGGGCATACAAACTGGATCACCCCAATGGTGATGACATCCGAGAGCCCATGAATGCCATGCATCTTAAGTGGTTCTATTCTTAAACATGGCACAAGGAAGTTAAAAATCAATCAAAAATCAAAAATCATCAAAAAAACAAAAAAAACAAAAAAACAAAAAAAACAAAAAAAACAAAAAAACAAAAAACAAAAAAACAAAAAAACAAAAAAAAAAAAAAACAAAAAAACAAAAAAACAAAAAATCAAAAAATCAAAAAATCAAAAAAGAAAAAGAGAAAACATGTCGTCCACTAGTGAAAACCACGTAATTGTGGCACTTTGGACAAGTCCTTGCGTGAAAACCAGTTTTCGGCACCTCAGGAGGATTCGTTGTTCACAAGCATCCTGCATCTGGAGGGTAGTTTTCTTTGGCCTAGACCTGGTTCTGCCTTCAAGATTTCCTGTGCACCCCATCCTGTTAAACCTTGATCCGGCTTTGCCATCTTTTATTCATCTATGAGTGGTATGGTCTTAACTATTTCCCATCTTACGCTGGGGGCAACTCAACAACTTAATCTTCTTGTTCATAAGTGTGTGGCTTCTGACCTTGTATATACCCAATCTAATGTTGGGGGCATCCACGCTTTCTTGGTTACCTACACATAGCTCTAGAAAACCGTTAGAAAACACCAAAAACAATAGAAAATTGTTTCACAAAAATCTAAACAATAGAAAATTGTTTCACAAAAACCTAAACAATAGAAAAATGGTGCATGAAAACAAATCTTACAAAAAAACATTTACTTGCATTGTCTTGTTTCTTGCTTTGCTTATTTCTTGTATAGTTATTTTTGTGTTTCTACTTTTTGGGTTGTGTGTTACTTGGGCATACTTTGTTAGGATTCATCTTTTCTTGCTTAGATTAGATTTATTCTTGCTTGTGCATGAATGCATTCATGATCTATTGCATGCCAGTGAATCTAACGAAATCAGGTTTCTAGGTGGGTGTTAGATGCACACTTGTGGTCTTTCTTAGCATCTCTTCTCTGACGTTAATCTACATGTTAATAAATTCGAAGGGGATCATGGTCTATTGTATAATTACCTGGTGTTCTTAGATAGCATTTGATTGATGTTTATTGCCTATGCATCTTCCATGGGTATCATTCAACATCACTTTGTGATCCATCATTCTCACATCTAACATCATCTAGGACCTCCTAAATAAAAAAATGCTTATGTGTCATGTCCCTCTCTTGTGGTTCATTAAACTTGATTCGTCTTTCCTCTCTCTGTCTTTCTGCCACCAAGTCCACCATATTTCTCCACACCTACTCCTTCCCCTATGCACGGTGGGGGTTTAGCTATCCATATGTAAGATTTCTAAATCTAGTTCTATAACAAAAATATTGATTGATAAAGTTATAATGTGCAAGTAAGATCCTCTGGGATTATGTAATAATTTAAACTTGACTTATTTTGGAGATAAATATGTATAAATATCATACTCCAATGTATAATTGTTCAACACACCAGCCCACTAGTGATCTACAGCTCTAGTCCACACCTCATCAACATAAAAAAGAGTCTGGTAATATTCTTGCATATAAAGTATCATTCTATTACCCCAATGCTATCCCTACATGCATACAATTACCAGCCACTCGTATCACATTTTATCTGGACACAATAACAATGAAGAACATTTCATAGAGCTCATGATAAATATTATCTTCCACCCACCAACATGTATTGGAATCAGGTACAGTACCATATATTTGCGTAAATTGATCATGATCATGCAACAATACCCATACACATCAATACTCTTCAGAGTCAATAAATGCACTTCATACTGTAGGCAGTACATTTTCTGGCTAACAGTTCGAAAAGAGGTCCTGGCAACGGAACCAAAATGTAGTATTTTATTTCCACTCAATTTCTTATACGCGCTGACACATCATTCAATAGGGATGAATGCTCACCTGAAGTGCATAAAGATACCAGGTCACTCCTTTGTATTTTCTTGTCAATATGTTAACATGAAGAGACATGATTATATATAACCAAGTACTTATTCAATCACATAAAAAATTACACGCATTTCAACCGCAGCTCTCGCCCTCATCGGGGCTCCCGGATCTATCATCTAGTCGATGGAACACTAGAGGCTACGATGGCGCTGGCCTAATCGGATGCTCTGGTAGGGACTATCTCACTGATCTCGTGAACTGACTTGATCTCCATGATTGAGAGCCTGATGCACTCAAGCTTGACTATCATGGCAGTGCTACTTGCTTCTTGACAGGAACAACCCTGTAATAAGTAGTCTTATAAAATAAGGCCTCACCACCAAGCCTGGTGGCATCATGTATCAGGTCGGCATCTCCGGAGGCGAGCGCTACATGAAGGGTAGTATCTCGCTCACCTATCATGCGGCCTAAGTCTACCTCGGCCTGTCTAGAGGAAGCAACCTCTCATTCTCTCTCTGTAGTAATAGTCTACAGGTCAGCACGGGCCTAGTCCCTCTATGCAAGGAGTGCCTATGATCGTGCATATATATGATCTCTTTGTGCAACAACCATCTGCACCTATGACTGGGACTGATGAAGCAGGCTCAATATCTGAGCCCCTTGTGCTACTGTCTCTTGAATCTAGCTCCACCATGCCACTATATCATCTCCTGGGCCTGAGCTTGATCCCACTCTAAAAGTAAGGTAACAATGTGAGCTCGGGCCTCATCACACTCTTCTATGGCAGTCACACACCAACCTCGATCCTCATCTCTCTCCGCTATTTCCGCGTCTCTCTCGGCTATGACCTGTTGTAACTGCAGTTGTATTTTGGCTATCTGTGCCACTGGCTGGGAGGATGTGTGTGCCTCAGGGACTGGTCCCTAAGGTGCTCTAGATGAATGTCCCTACTCTAGGACCCTGCCTCTAGATGGCTACACTAATACCTATATTGGGCCCTATGGCCTCGATCCCTATGCCTATGAGGCACCCTACCCATCATGTGGAATAACATCGAAAGGATCCTCTGGGTCTGGCCCATGTGCCACTGCTCTCACCCTACGCTTTGTACCATGCCATATCTCTACAAGTGGGTGAATGCCTGTTGCCCAGGCCTCCTCCAGAATGGTGAGACGTCGAGGTAACACTGTAGCATACCAAGATGCATAGTCAACTGTGGTCCCCGGATTCTCACCTATCGTACTAGGTCCCATACTTTTGGCACCACCTGCGTGAAACTCGCCCTATCTCAAGCCACTAGTATGCAAGGCTCCATAGTCTGCCTCTCTAAATCCCTGTGTGCATGCCCTATATTTGGCTGGGGGACCCATTGTACCCTGCCAAGTTACCACTGGAACATATCTACTTGATACAACTCCATAATATAACTGCAACTGCTTATAATAAAATGCTCCACCAGGCACACATTGAGCTCTGTGGCATCCTTTGGCCACTGGAAATGCCTGTATGGCCGCCAAATGACATCTATCTCTACTAGCTCATCAAACTCTCACCTATATCTGAATAGGCCACCAAGATGGCCGCTTACATCCCCATCATCTGCTACCCATGCCATATACGATGGCTTCTTAGGATTCAATTAAAACCCATAGGGGTTTGTACGTACCCAAAATTGTAAGGTATTGTACTACCAGAACAGTGTAATAAGTGCCCCAATGATGATACAGGTCTCCTCGCAAGGTGTTCGAGATCCAGAAAAGCTCTCAGAGTATGCGTTAACATCCCACATGCCCCACCTAGCCCCCGTGCCCTTTGTTTTCCCCTTTTTTCCTTCTTTCCTTGGCCTTTTGATCTTTAGTGACGAAAGGGCGGCGATCTCGTGACCGCCGCCTTGATCAGGGCGGCGGTCCTGTAACTGCTGCCCTGCTCAGAGTGGCAGTCCTGCGCGCATTTTCTAGAACGTTCTTTTGACGCGACTCGTGTGAAATATCACGTTTCACCAGCTTTCCTTGCCAACTTGAGCATGCATTTATGATTTTGGTCCCCTGGAATAGTGTTTTTCCTTTGTTTATTGTTTAGGAGTTTAGTTTGGTTTTGATCTTTGGGTTATTGAATTCCTATAAATGCATGGCTTGTGCTCAAACAAATGGCCTGATTTTTGGAGACTGATCTTTGCTCTCATCTCCTCATTTTAGTATTTTAGCTTGTTATCTTGTTTAGAAGCCATAGTTTCAATTCACTTGCATCTTTAGTTAGATTTCTCAGTTGTTGGTAAGCCACATACCCATCTTGTGCAGGTAGTGTTGTTATTTCACCCAATCTGGTCTAAAGTTTGTCACTGAATTTCTCTTTGCATTAGATTTAAGCTATTATTTTGCTTAGAATACTTGTTTTAGTTCATTTGCAGGCTCAGTTAGTATTGTCCAGCTGTTGGTAAGCCACATATCCAGCTTCTGCAAACAGTGTTGTTGTTTTACCCAATCCATTGGAATAGAATAGCTTAGGAAGCCATTAAAGTTACAGGTTTTGCTCTTCAACAGGATAGTTTCAGGTTCTGGTCGCTTCATATTGCATGACTTGCAGTAAAATCCCACTAGGAATCGCATAAGCCAAGCTTTGTACTCTTGCGTTGTCCCTCTCCTACTCACATTTTCAGTCTGCATTCTGAGCTGTCCTTGTCCCAACGTCTACTCCTGTCGATGCTAGCACTACACGCTTTTCTAGATTCACGTGAACACAAAAGAATGAGGAGATCACACTGAGGGGACAAGATCGCATACACCAATGGATTCGCCACTGTTCTGTGGAATCCAGGTTTTAACTTTCAAAGTTCTAGTTAGAGTTATATCAAATAGAGGTAGATAAATTGCTTCACTTCAGTAGATTTCTATTCTCAATATTTCTAGGGAAGATGTGAGGGATTGATAGTTTCTGAGAAACTATGATTCACTCCTCACTTCTGAGGTAGGATCGAGAATCTTGTAGGTAGATTAGACGAGGCTATTGCATTATTTAAAATACATCTACAAATTGCACAGGCTAATAACTACACTCGATTATTTTGTCTGTTTTAAATCATTGTTTAGTTGTTATTTCTAGATACGCTTAAAATAGTTTACTTTCCTTAAAATTCTTGAAAGATTTCTTAGAAGAATAGAAGTTATATACATGTTTTAGATTTATTCCACGTAGTTAGATTTTGCTTCGTTACAGTTAGATTTTACATTTTATTTTGTATGACAATCACGGGACCCCGGGAGCCTAGGGAATATATATTTGAGCCAATCATGCCTCAACCAAATCTCGTCACAGCAATAGTTGACATAGACCAAAATCTCAGAATATAAGTCTTCTAAACAATGACACAGATTTACAATTGATCAGTTCTTAGTTGAGAGGGTTAAATATAGAAGATGACCAAGCATACATGTTTTGGTTATATCAACCGAATTACAGATTACCCTAGATAAACATTCATATGACTGTAGAAGGGTTCGAAAGAGAACAAACCTTTGGTTTTGATCCTTTGGTCCCACAACCAGGTGTAGGAGACATTCTCACAGACATAGATACTAGTCTAAGGATCCAGGTTGCACGAACGCCTGTGAGATATTCTGAGAAAATCACACAGTTGTTGGTCCTAAATATAGAAGCTGAGAAAGCATACGATTACTGGATACTAGGGATCAGAACTTGATTTCATAGCATGACCATAACAGGACCGTAACATCCAAGAGTCCCATGGTTGTGACCCACAAATCTCACAGCCCAACAAATCCATAAGTCAATCAGATATAGACGCTAGCTTACGCACACTAGTATTCCAATCCACTCCAATTCCACCCATCATCATCGAACAATTGTCCTTACTAGATATAGCGGCTAACGAAGCTAGAGAATTCTGGACTAGGCTAGAGAATCATCCGTAAAGTCAATTGTTTCCACCATCCACCATATGACCTTGTCTGGGGACGTACACAAAAACTATCCCAGGTCATTTTCCACGTATCCCACAACCCATAGATCGAATCACGCCAAAGCTTGATATTGATTGGAGCCTTCGAGCAGTCATCCTTGTTGATCGATCTATCACACCAGTCCAAGTTAGAAGGGCTTTCTTCGCCTTAGATTTGTAAATTCCATTAGTGCGTGTCGAAGACATTAGACTGCCTAACTAGTTTGTCTGCATCCCACGCATATTCCATCCCCACCGGCTGTCTCGGCACGACCTCGGGAGGTCGGGTACGCGGAAGAGTTACTTGTAGATTCCCACGCTTGCTTGTCGCGTTTCCGGCGTACAAAATTGGTGAACCTGATGTGAACCAAACAAAATTAGTGAAGCTGACATAAAACTTCCTACTTTCTCATTCGGAGTCATAGTATCACGTGTTCTTTCACAAATCACTTTCGCTCCTTCCCATTATTTTGCGGGTATTCATATACCCCCCGAATATGTTGGGATTCGATGCATATGACAGACCCCTCTTGGGTCTCGAGGCATACTATGCCCAACAGAATAGACAATCATCACCCTCACTCTTAGTATGGGGCAACAACTATTCAAGTAATCAGTTGTCAACACAAACCCCAAGAAACAGATATAACTCATCTTGTCAAACGGGGGAGTTAGATCAACCCCCTCGAATGCAACAAACAGAGCCTTCAAGCTCGAACAATATGATGTTTACCAGAGAATCTGGTTTGTTTCCTCAGATGCTACTTAGACCGCAAATTAGTAGACAATCTGACCCATACCTGGTCTTAGATGATGAAAAGTCAATACGTTATCCTAGAAGTGAACAACGCTCTTGGGGTATGTACCCATCTATAGGAGGTTTACAAATACAACCCGAAATCTCTTTTCAAGAAAATATCTCTATGCCACTGCATATAGGAAATACTCTCGGAGAAACTTGGCAAGATAGCGATCAGTTTATAGCAGGATATCACATGCCTATACAACACCATGGTATATAACAAACACCGCTCAAGCAAAGCACCGTGACTTCACCAAATGAAGTCATTTCAACATTAGTAGAAAAAGTGAGAGGGTTAGAACTTGCTCAAGCAAGTCAAAATCCTCAGTTCATGCAACTAGGAAGTTCCAATCCTCCATATCACTTTGGCCAAGTAGATCTCCTCACAGGAGTAGGCATGTTAAGCATGCCTCCTCAGTATCCACAACAAATGCCAACAAGGCCTATCATCTCTAACATTATTTCTCCTGGTCTAGCATCAAACAACCCATTACTAGACAATATCCCGTCATACTTAAACATGTACTCCAAATCACCACAGGGAGATATGTTCTCCTCTCCCGCCCCTTTTGCTCAAGCGCAGGGACTTCCCTATACCCTTGCCAATGCATACGTTGCCCCATACTAACAACCCATCCCACCACCACTCCCTCAGCGACCACCATCAATGGTCGAAAACTATGCGATAGGGACTTATTCAGAATATCTAAAGGAACCTTTAGACTTCACCATACGAAGCATCATGCTTCCAAGACCTCTTCCCGATTTACCCAAGTACAAAGGTGAGGGAGATCCAAACGCACATATCAAAGCTTACGCTACAGCCATACGCGAACTACTCCCTTGCGATGGGGTTGTTGCTAAAATATTCCCTAAAACCTTGGAAGGCATTGCTCTCGACTGGTATTATAGAATACTTGAAGCCTCCATCCATTCATTTAAATAGCTTGTATCAGAATTCATTAAGGCGTTCGACATGAACAAACTGTTCAGAATAGGAATCAGGGAGTTCTTGCACATCAAACAAGAACACAACGAATCTATCGCCCATTTCATCCAGAGGTGGCGTACAGTTCTTTATTCTTCAGCAAGTGCTCCCAACATGGATCAGATGGAACTATGCGATTTATTCCTTCATTCTCTCAGCAAAGAGGTGAAGGAAGAAGTCCAGAAGTTCCCACTAAGAACTTACGATGAAGTACTTGAGAGCGCTCTTTGAATAGACCAAGCAGCGATAGATAGTGGCCGTAGAACATATGGTGCAAACGGGAGGTTAATCACCCCCAATCAAAACACTACAAATTATCCCACTACCACAAACGTTAATCAAGGACCTAAAATCCTTAACAAAAATCGGGGTGTAACAATGGATGGAGTAACCGACCAGCCCAAGAAGGTAAATGTTGTCAATACTCCATCACAAACAAACAACCAACGAAACAACAACTTTACCCCGACAATCAATACAGTGGATTTTAACCATCCACAACAACAACAACAATGGCGAAATCCTATACAAGGGCCAAAACAAAACTCATTTGGTTATCAAAACCAAAGCCAGAAGCAACAAATGCAAAATTTTAATCCTAATAGGCAACAGTTTGATCAGAATTTTAGGCCACAATATACACCAAACCAACAAAACAGGAATTACAATCCCAATTCTTATTGTGGTTTCCACAAAATTTGGGGTCATGATACTAGAACGTGCCGTGACTACAATAAATTCATGCAACGTTTACCAGAAGAACAAAGACAGTTCTTCACAGATTTATTTTTGGCAAATCCCGTGTCATCACCACCAAACACGCTAGCAGGAGCAGTTTCCCCTCAGAATGCTCCCCTTAAGATCTTTAACGATCCACTCCCAAATCATGATAATAACAGACTAAATCCAACTGGGACGAACAAGGGTGCAATACCGGGAAACAATGATCATGAAGCCTCAACTTCACTAAATCCATCAGTTGCGCCACAGTTGGGAAGTCAACCGAGACCCAAGATAGTCAGTTTGTCAGAGCTAGACGCTGAGCTACCTATCAAAGCTATAACAAGAACACGAGAGTATTTCTCTCAACCAAGCCCAAGTTATCTGCCAGAAATAGATAAGATTCAGTAGATAGTAGAAAAACCCATCGGTGCCTATGATTTAATTAGTGACCTAACAAAGCCCTTCTCGCACATTTCATTTTTAGATTTACTAAAGAACTCTCCTCTTCACAAAGCTTCTCTTTTAGAAGCATTAGGTCTAGGTCATCTAATTAACATCACTCCACCTCCTGAAACACAAGTAAATCATGTAGATTTTGATATCCACCCTCTGGGGCAGCCGGACAAGGATGTCGAATTCATATTCAAAATAAGTAAAATGCCCACAGATGCTAAGATCACACGCCGAGGTGATCCAACCTTACACTTACAAGTATGGATTTATAATAACTATGTAAAACGGGCAATGGTTGACGATGGGGTCGCAGTTAACATAGTCCCTTTCTCTTTCCTCCAAAAACTAGGATATGGGGAAACAAACTGTTCCACCACTCGAAATACATTGAGAGGCTATGATAGCCTTAAAGCCACTTCGATAGGAACTATAATACTTCCGGTCACCTTAGGACCCAAAAAAATCCTAATTGAGTTTTATATTATAGATCGAGAAACTAATTATAATATGATACTCGACCGACCATGGATACACCGAATGAAGGCAATCCCTTCTACGCTATTTCAAGAAGTAAGATTTTTGCATCTAGGAAAGGTATTTGTAGCCAAAGACGATCCAAAACCTTTCGATTTGCACCTAGCTAATTTAAAGAAAAGACCAGGTGTACACTCAGAATTTGAACTTCCAACGAACCAACTTAATAAACCCACTGACCCAAAACCAGAGGAGAAGTTGGTACCTACAACGGATCTTGAAACTATCAGCATAGCTAAAACAACCCCAACCCCTAACGATAAAGCTAAAGAAACGGTATCATTAGGGACTACTACAAAAAAGGTTGAGTTAATAGAACAAGATTCACCAATGTTCTTACCATTTGATTCGGTAGGCATAGGATATTCCCTAGGTGTTGGTTCCCTTCCAGCAGAGGACCTGTCGACACTAAAATTTTCCTCCATAATTTCTATTTTATTAATGTATGTATTCGGAATAGGATGTTG
Organism: Taxus chinensis; assembly: GCA_019776745.2. Taxonomy (NCBI): domain Eukaryota; kingdom Viridiplantae; phylum Streptophyta; class Pinopsida; order Cupressales; family Taxaceae; genus Taxus; species Taxus chinensis. The sequence goes on from CM034156.1 coordinate 31,199,024, forward strand.
TTAAGTATAATTAGTAGTAGCATCTGATAGAAGATAACGGTGCCATCAGTATAGTGTCACCAATAATGTGGAGTACGGTAACAGTCAAAGTATAATAGGAATGTTGTAAAAAGTAAATATTTGTCGTAAGTGGTCCGGTAATGTTAAAATATCAAAGTTTGGGTAATTAGAGAAGTAGGGTCTACATGATTAGGAATTAGAAATATTATATTGGTAATAAGAACAAGGAGTGAGGTCATAAATATTTTGTGTATTTTATTTGTAAAAAGTCTAAAAATGTGGAACCCGTGTAAAATGATAAGGCTTATCTTATCTTAAGAGATTAGCTTACATGTACAGATAAGAGTTAAGGTATGGAATATGATTCGTCGGAGTGGATTTCTTATCCTATCTTAGAGATAGGATGGATAAGCCTGGAAGTTCTATAAATAGAGAGGCCACCCCCCTCATTTAGCATAGAAAGAAGTAGTGAGAAATATTGGAGGAAGTGTGCAAAGGAAGCCATCAGTTAAAGGTGTGTTGAAGAAGCCATCAAGAGGCGTAATTGTAAAGTTTCTCCCATAGTCTTGTTGAAGTACCTCATGGGTGAGATTGTAACAATTTCATGTTAATATTATTATTTACTTTGATATTTCAGATTTGTCATCATTCCGTCTTATCATAGTCAATGGTATTCTTGTGTTATGTTGTTGTTTTGTTTCCAGATTACATCCACCAAACTAAAGGTTGTGCATTAGTAAATAATCATAGCACAAGGAGTTCCCGGTGAAGAATTATCATAGTGCCGGATTGGTGATGACAGACCTCTGTATGGTAGAAGCAGAGTGTGCAAACGCAGCAGAGGCCCCAACATCTATACTCCCGACTAAGTATTGGACTCTCCATTTCGACAGAGCTAAATGCCGTTATGGAGTGGGGGCAGGTATAATTCTTACTTCGCCTGAGGAGAAAGTCCTCCCATTTTCCTTTAAGTTAAACTTTGAATGCACAAACAACGGCGCTAAGTACGAAGCCCTCCTCCTTGGCCTCACTTTAGCCAAGAGAATTGGTGTTGATAACATCAAAGTCTTAGGAGACTCACAATCAGTGGAAAACCAAGTTTCTGAGGTATACGAAACCAAAGTTGAACACTTGCAGTTTTACAAAAATGTTGTATTAAATTTAAGCAAGGCATTTAACTTCATAGCCATTGAAATAATCCCGCGAGAGAAAAATCTTCTCGCCGATTCAATAGCAACTTCAGCATCACGTTTTACTCCAAGCAATGAGTTAGAAGATACCCAGTTCACGGTGTCCATTCATGATGAATCATTGATAAAAATAATGACAAATCCTCTTTCAAGCGAAAGTAAATCTACCATCCTAGACCGCATTTATAGTGATGTGGCTACCTTGGATTACTTAAATGCCTATGCGGCATTACATCTCTCCTATCATATGCTAGATTTTTCCTTAATTCCACATTCGTCTTCCTATTTCGGAAATCCCATGATGGATCTCCCCTCACAAATGGAACCTAGCATATACGCAGTAGAAAATGGGGATGATTTGGATTTACCTCCAGCACCACCTGAGTTTGAAGAGGGTAACGCCTCTTTGATCGAAGAGACAATCGATGTCAACATCGGGACAAATGACGAACCAAAAATCTTGAAATTAGGATCATCCTTAACCCCAGAAGAAGTGGAAATACATACACGGATCCTCAAAGAACATCAGAAGGTGTTTGCATTTAATTATAAGGAAATGACAGGAGTTGCACCCCACATTGCGGTGCACAACCTCGTCACTAAATCAAATGCAAATCTAGTTAAGCAAAAATCAAGACCTATGAAACCTAAAGTAGCTCTCATGGTAAAGGAGGAGGTAATAAAACTCCTTCAGGTAGGATTTATCAAGCCAGTCGACTATTCCCAATGGGTATCTAACATCGTTCCCGTTCTCAAGAAGAATGGAAAGATACGTATCTGCATAGATTTTCAAGACATCAACAAAGCATGTCCTAAGGATGACTTCCCATTGCCATCTATTGATGTCATTGTTGATGCAACAACTAGGTTTGAGCTTTTGTCTCTCATGGATGGATTCTCGGGATACAATCAAATCAGAATATCTGAGCAAGATCAAGCTAAAACCACGTTTATAACTCCTTGGGGAACCTATTGCTATGTTGTTATGCCATTCGGTCTCAAGAACGCCGGTGCTACGTACCAGCGGGCTATGACATACATATTTCACGATCTAATTCATTAAATCATGGAATCTTACGTAGATGACTTATTGGCTAAAGTAAGAAGCATTGTGACCATCCCGAAGTACTCTGCGTCATTCTTTCATGTCTAATAGAATACGGAGTCACATTAAACCCAGAGAAATGCATCTTTGGTGTAACGGGAGGGAAGCTCCTAGGTTATATCATATCGTCACGAGGGATAGATGTTGACCCGACCAAAATCCAAGCTATCCTCGAAATGGTTCCACCTTCAAATGAATCTAGAGTTAGGTCATTCCTCGGAAAGCTGGGTGCAATCCGAAGATTCATCGCGGACTTAAGCTTCACCATTCATCCAATCAACAATTTACTCAAGAAAGACTATAGCATTGATTGGACCAAAGACTATAATGAAGCCTTTGAAGCAGTTAAGCGTTTCCTATTATCACCACCTACGCTAATGCCACTTAAGCTAGATCACCCATTGATTCTATATTCACGAGCTACTAATGTCTCGCTGGCTTATATGTTGGCCCAAGAAGACGATAACAAGAGAGAACGTGTGATTTATTTCATCAGCTGAACGCTACTCGACTATGAAACACACTATACACAGGCAGAACGAGAATGCCTGGCCATAGTCTTTGCTACTAAACGCCTAAGACATTATATGTTGAATCAAGAAATGAGGGTCATGGTAAAAACGGACCATTTACGGACTTTCCTCACACAAGGGTCCTTGTCTAAAAAGGTTGGATGTTTTATAACCTTAATGGGAGAATTCGAATTAATGTTTGTAAATCAGAAGTCAGTTAAAGGACAAATTATTATGGATTGGTTAGCTAACAACCCATTAGACAGAGGCGATTTAGTAGATTTAGATTTTCCAGATGAGTGCGTATACTACATCGAAGCCCGACCCTCTATCTCTGAGTGTCTTTGGTACACTGATATCATTAATTATATCATGGACCATACGTACCCAGAAGGAGCTACACTGTAACAAAGAAGGCGGTTACGCATAATCGTAGCTAAATACATCATTATAGAGTAGGTGCTCTATCGAAAAGAATTCGATGGAATGCTCCTAAGATGTGTCAACACGGAGGAATCCAAGAAGATTCTCCATGAATCTCACAGTAGAATATGTGGAGGCCACTTCGGTGGCCACGCCACTACTCGAAAAATACACCGAATGGGCTATTTCTGGCCCACTCTAGAACACGACACGATAGAGTTTGTACGCAGGTGTCATAAGTGCCAAGAATTCTCCCATGAGATCCACATGCCAGCACAAGCTCTACAACCAATCACTACTCCATGGCCCTTTTCTACATGGGGTCTAGAATTAATAGGGAAATTTTCTCCCTCATCCACAGACGGCCATAATTTAATAATCACGGCCACTAAATATTTTACCAAATGGGTGGAGGCCATGCCTCTTACTACTGTACCTGGTTCTGTGATCGCCAAGTTCATTTTGAACCAAATCATTTACAGGTATGGTATCCCGCAAATCATTATCTCTGATAATGGAACTTCTTTTAAGAATGAAGAGGTTCACGAACTATGCAATAAATTTAAGATAAGCCATCATACGGCTTCCTTGTATTACCCCCAAGCCAATGGATAGGCTGAAGCGACAAATAAGACACCGAAAGCCATTCTCCTTAAAACGGTGAAAGAAAATAAATGAGATTGGCATTTGAAGTTATATCCGGCCTTGTGGGCCCACCGAACCTCAATAAGAACACCAACGGGAGAAACTCCTGTCTCGTTGGTATTTGGGGCAGAAGCATTTCTCCCGCTTGAGGTCGAAATACCCAGTCTCTGCATTTCACTACAAGGGATTCTAGATGAAGACACTTACAGAAAAGCACGTCTTTCCCAACTAGAAAGCCTAGATGAAACTAGGTTAGACGCTGAACAGCGGCATAGAGCTTATGCTGACTGAATGTGCCGGCAGTATAACAAGAAGGTCTATGAACGTGACATATACAAAGGTGATCTAGTTCTAAGGCTAGACAACCGGATCGACAAGAAGACCGGCGAAGGAAGGAAATTCCAGCCCAAATGGTTGGGCCCATACCGAGTCATGAAGGACTACGGAAATGGTGCTTACCTCTTATGTACACTAGAAGGTGAGGAATTTGGCAAAACAGTCAATTCCCTGCACCTCAAGCGGTTCTACGCATAAGAAACTAGCACTACTTGTATAATTATCTACATTGCATCTTCATACAAATTAAGATCATTTTGTCCACTTGTTTCTTACATAAATTGTGATCAAGGAATCTATTCTCAAAGCAATTCACTACAAACTCATGATGTTGTTGGCATAAAGCTCTTTAATCATACCTCTCCATCTTCATATATCATCGAATCATCTCGGAATCTTTTATCAAATAAAGTCAAACATGACAAAGTCTTAACGGTAACCATACCAAGATCTGCAATTTTATTCTCACTTTGATTTCTTCTTAGGATAGGTTTCTTGCCTATGGTCTATTCTAGAAGCTTCATGGTGTCACATCTATCCCATATATGCATCTGTTTGGAAATAAGCACATACTGACATTTTACTCAAGAAAACAAGTCAACAAGAGATTAAACAGAAAATTTTAAATTTACACATTTCCTTGCCCCACCAACCTTCGGTGATGAGCTTGCGTCTCTTACTAGTGACGTAGGGTTGGGAAAGGATGGAAATTCCCTTACTTTCCTATGCCTTTCCCATGGTGATAAACCCACGCTTCTTACTAGTAGCGTGGGGCAAAGTGTAGGGGGTCTTCTTGACAAATAAGTACAAACACTCATATGAAAACAATTCAAATTCTGAAACTTTGGGTCAAAAACAAATGAATCAGCTGTGTAAAATCCCAAAAGAATTAAAATCCTAAAAACCCAAATCTTTTCTACTATGTGGCCATCTACGGGCATAATTCTGGATAAACCTCAAAGCAAGAGTACTCTAAACTATGAAGTCATTTGGGTAGAGTAAGCTTGTAGCTTCCAATTTGGTTCTGCCAAAGCTTTGTTTATCTTTCATCACTATCGTTTCACCACAATTCACAACTTGCACCCTTCTTAACTCTCAGTGATGATCCCTCGCATCTTACTAGTTGCGTGGAGTTAAGAATGGGGAAAATTAATCTGTTCATCATACTGGTTATATTCATCACTCTGCAAAACAAACATGAGGTATCCAAATTGCTCACAGAAGCTAACATTCACAATCACAATATATCTACATTATCGTGTATCAGCATCATGAAACACAAAAAGAAAGCAAACATTTGCATCATCTGTTCTCCATTGCATACATTCTAAAGAGCATATAAACTTACATCGTAGTATACACAAGGAAACTGGAAATAGAAAGGAAAACATGAGTGCCAAGCTTTTAATCCAAAACGAATGCATATATATAAATAATCAATGTTTATGTACAATGCCATCATGCTCTAAGCATGGTCAAAACACTCAAAGAGCCTGTGATATACAAAGAATATATAATACAAAATACATGAGAGCCAAGTGGCCTCTCAATCCCTACGAGACCCCTCCGAAGGTGCACGCCCGCACCTAGGACTCCGGCTACGCCGGCGCTCTAAATGTATGGAGGGCTCAGGGTCCCGAGGGGCAGCCGCGGTCTCACCACGAGAATGGCTCCTCATGAGGCACTCAGCCGTCCTATAGCCCGCTAACTCTATACAAAGGATCGAAACCATCCTGGCCACATGCCAAATGGGAGCGAAGACATCGGTATGTCTACCGGATGCTGAGGGCTCCCCGGCATCTATGGACAGCTCCGCGCGGGTCCTATCCATGGGGATCATCAGGGAATCGGTACATACCTGCAGATCAAATCCCGCCACTTGTCAACAGTCTCTGCAAACAAAGGAGAAAACGAATTAGAAACCAAGCAAGAGGCTAAAAGATACAACAATAGCAACTAAGGAGAGCCTACATATAAACATTAAAAGGGAGAAAGGGTAACTTACTCGGATCACCGGGCCTCCAAGATGGGTCGCTGGGACCAGCACCTACCGTGGATGCCGCTGCCGACTAAGGGGCTGCTCCTATGGCAGGAGGAACGTGTCACCCTGCAATGGACTCATCCTCTCCACCATGGCCCTGGGAGAGTGGCTCCTCTGAAACTAGAGTCACCCTCTCTGCTCTCTTCTCATCCCTCTCTGCATGCATAATGTCCTGAGTGTCATAACTCTTAGGATCACTGTCATCAGTCTCCTCCTCTGACCCTCCCTCTGTAAGCTCCTCAGAGTCAGAGTCAATATCTATGGGGTCATCGCTACTATGAGCAGGACCCACAGCAATCTAAAGCAAAGGTGCCCAAGGCGCGCCGGCTCTCCCTCTAGCGCGAACTATCCTCCTGGCTGCAATGGGAATGCCAGGAGTAATCACTGTCCAACCTCAGCCTCTAGGCCCCCCTCTGGCCTCGCGAACTGATCTGTAAACTGGCGCCACTGGGGGAAGCATGCCCGTATATGGAAAGTCAAACTACTGAGGAACCCAGCCGAAAGGATGTACCTCCACTCATCGCACTCGATTGATAAGCTACCCTGTGGTGGAGCAGGAGATCAGGGTAAGAGTCTCCTTGACCCATATGCCAGCCATAAGCCGGTACGGTGTCACCTCCATGTGTGTAGTAGTAAGGGAGGCAACTGGCTGATGAGGTGCTCTGAGCACCGACATGTCCATCCATCTGGCTACCCTCACAGCCCCAGGATCTACCACCTCTACACCCCTGCCATGAGGAATAAAATGCTCATACACCCAACTCATGACTAGAGTTGGGTGGCTCAATGACTGTCCCTATAAATAGACCACCCTATATAGATCATGATAGGTGGTCCCCAGAATATCTGCACCCGAAGCATATATCCGGCCATGCCCCTCTATCTGTGCAATGATGGGAGCCCAGCAATATAACAATGTGTCCCCTCCCTTGTCCCTGATCAATCTCGAGGCAAGGATCCCCATGATGGCCTGTCGAAATACAGGGATAGGTAAAGAAGGAATGGATCGAACTCTCACCCCCTTCTTCGACCCCGTGGAGATCGCTGCATCTCCCATATAAGCTGCCCACTGTGCAATCTGTGCCCATGAGCCTACTGTCTCTAGTGTAAGTCGCCTCCCGATGATCGGGACCCCCAGAATGCGGTAGAAATCCTCTAATGTGATGGTCCACTCACCATGGACCCCTGGCAATCGGAAGGTGTTCCAATCTGCATCCCAGTAAGAAAATAGGTCACAAAGGATGTGGCTAGATGGTGCAACGTGGGGCACGCACGATATGCGCAATATGCCGGCCCTCTGTAGTGTGTCCTCCTCATCCTGTGAGAGGGCATCCACTATCCCTGAAAACCAATCACACTCTCTCTCTCTGCTCCATCTAATGTACTCCTCTCTCGCCTGCATACACCCAAAACACACACAAAACAGAGCAAGTTAATATCCGAACAATACCGAGAGAGTCATAAAAACATGTAGAAAGGCTAAAAATATAAGTGTAACCTCAAATATTAGTTCCTTTTGTAATCTATGCAAAACCACCGCCCTGAGCAGGGAGGCGGTTTTGTAACCATCGCCTTAAAGGTGGTGGTCTCGTAACCGCTGCCCTGAACAGGGCGGCGGTCATGTAACCGCCACCCTGGCCAGGGCGGTGGTCGTGGTCCGAAAACCCACGCGGGTTTTTAATCTAAAAAGGCCTAAAACAAGTAAAAAAATGACCATTTAACCTAAAAATGGAGCCTCCCCAGTAGGCACCCCCCCTAGATGGACCTTTTAACACTAGCATTTTCAAAAATGACCCCCCCATTATAACAAATTTGGCATTTCAAATTTAAGGGGGGAAAAACACAAAATTAAAGAAAACCAACCTGTGATCTAGCGGGGCGGTGTTCCGCACGTGGAGGCATGATCACGATCTCACTGTGGACGTTTTGACTCCATTCACGCAAGAAATCGTCACCGTGGGTCCTAGAGCTCAAAAACAATCAAGTCAACTCACGTAAATGAATAGGAAAATGGACCCACTTTCATATATACAGCGCCCTAATTCATTTTAAAAGACTTTTTCGGAGGTTTGGAACGCTGATGGAGGTAAGTTCCTATACCCACATGAATGGTACGTTCTCATTCCCTATTATTTTAGCGTTTATTTTCCAAATTATTATATCTATCTGCACTTGAGTTCTCCTTTTATTTTACAGGTAGCAGGAATTTTGGATGGCGTCATTTCAACACACGGACGTGTAAGGTATAACTTCTAAACTTCCCATTTCGGGACTGCCATACTCGGACCCACCATTTTACACCTCTTCATGGCTAAAACACTTCTCTGAGGGGGCAATATGTACGTACCCAAAATTGTAAGGTACTGTACTACCAGAACAATGTGATAAGTTCCCCAATGATGATACAGGTCTCCTCGCAAGGTGTTCGGGATCCGGAGATGCCCTCGGAGTATGCGTTAACATCCCGCATGCCCCGCTTAGCCCCCACGTCCTTTTTTTTCCCTCTTTCCCTCTTTTCTTGGCCTTTTGATCTTCAGTGATGAAACTACCGCCCTGCAGGGCGGCGGTCTCATGACTGCCACCCTGATCAGGGTGGCGGTCCTGTAACCGCCGCCCTGCTCAGAGCGGCGGTCCTGCACGCATTTTCCAGAAAGCGTTTTGACGTGACTCACGTAAAAGATACACGTTTCACCAGCTTTCCTTGCTGACTTGGGCATGCATTTATGTTTTTGGTCCCCTGGAATAGTGTTTGGCCATTGTTTATGGTTTCTAGAGTTCAGTTTGGTTTTGATCTTTGGGTGAATGAAAGCTATAAATAAATGGTTTGTGCACAAGCAAATGGTTCTGCCCCTCATTCAATTTCAAGCTCTCATTTTCATAGTTCAGTCTTTTGTTCTGTTTAGAGCCATATTTTTAATTCTTTGCATGCTTATTTAGCATTATCCAGCTATTGGTAAGCCACATATCCAGCTTGTGAAAACAATGCTGTTGTTTTGTCCATTCCATTGGAGTAGAATAGCTTAGGAAGCCATTAAAGTTGCAGGTTTTGCTCTACAAATAGGGTAGTTTCAGGTTCTGGTCGCTTTATGTTGCATAACTCGTAATAAAATCCCGCTAGGAATTGCATAAGCCAAGCTCTATACTCTTGTACTATCCCTCTCCTACTCACATTTTTTTAGTCTGTATTCTGAGCTGTCCTTATCCCAATATCTATTTCTGTCGATGCTGGCATTACATGCTTTTCTGGATCCACGTGAACACGAAATAACAAGGAGATCACACTGAGGGGACAAGATCACACACACCATCGGATTCGCCACTATTATGCGTAATCCAGGTTTTAACTTTCAAAGTTCTAGTTAGAATCATATCAAATAAGGTAGTTAATTGTTTCATTTCAGTAATATTCTATTCTCGATATTGCCAGGGAAGCTATGGGGATTGATAGTTTCTGAGAAACTATGATTCACTCCTCACTTCTGAGGTAGGATCGAGAATCTCGCAAATAGATCAAGCAAGTTATTTCATTATTTAGAATAAATCTACAAATTACACAGACAAATAACTACACTTGGTTATTTTTTTTGTTTTAAGTTGTTATTTAGTTGTTATTTCTAGATATGTTTAAAATAGCTACTTTCCTTAAACTCTTAAAAAATTAAATGCAAAAATAGAAGTTTTATATGTTTTAGTTTTATTCCACGTAGTTAGAATTTGCTTTATTACGGTTAGATTTTAAATTTCACTTTGTATGACAATCACGGGACCTCAGGAGCCCAGGGAATACATATTTGAGCCAATCGTGCCTCAACCAAACCTCGTCACAGCAATAGTTGACATAGACCAAAACCTCAGAATACATGTATTCCAAACAACAACAGATTTACAACTGATCAGTTCTTAGTTGAGAGGGTTAAACATAGAAGTTGACCAAGCATACACGTTTTGGTCAAATCAACCAAATTACAAATTACCCTAGATAAACATTCACATGACTGTAGAAGGGTTCAAAAGAGAACAAACCTTTGGTTGTGATCCTTTGGTCCCACAGCCAGGTGCAGGAGACACTCTCACAGACATAGATACTAGTCTAAGGATCCAGGTTGCACGAACGCCTGTGAGATATTATGAGAAAATCACGTAGTTGTTGGTCCTAAACATAGAAGCTAAGAAAGCATATGATTACTGGATACTAGGAATCAGGACTTGATTTCATATATGACCATAACAGAACCACAACAACCAAGAGTCTACGGTTGTGACCCACAAGTCCCATAGCCTAATGAATCCGTAAGTCAATCAGATATAAACATTGACCTATGCACACTAGTATTCCAATCCACTCCACTTCCACCCATCATCATCGAACAATTGTCCTTACTAGATATAGCGGCTAACGAAGCTAGAGAATTCTGGACTAGGCCAGAGAATCATCCGTAGAGTCAATTGTTTCCACCATCCACCATATGACCTTGTCTGGAGACGTACACGAAACTATCCCAGGTCATTTTCCACGTATTCCACAACCCATAGATCGAATCACACCAGAGCTCGATATTGATTGGAGCCTTCGAGTAGTCATCCTTGCTGATCGATCTATCACACCAGTCCAAGTTAGAAGGGTTTTCTTCGCCTTAGATTCACAAATTCCATTAGTGCGTGTCGAAGACATTAGACTGCCTAACTAGTTTTTCTGCATCCCACGCATATTCCATCCCCACTGGCTGTCTCGGCACGACCTCGGGAGGTTGAGTACGTGGAAGAGTTACTTGTAGATTCCCAAGCTCGTTTGTCACTTTTCCGGCGTACAGTGTCCGATCGCAATATGATCCCATGACCATATATGTAATAAGGAGGCTGGACCCATGGTCTTCTGACTGTGGTATGTGATCATGTGTAAATCCTAGTATAGGCAGGCCAATATGCACTGCCCCCAGCAATATCTCTCGCCGCTATAGATGCCATGAACCAACGGCAATAGTCCTCTCAGGAATGAGGTCCCTATATTATCAGTAAGTAAGAACCCATTGATAAGGGACATGATATAGAGAGGCCCCCAATGTAATGTGGGGTCAGAGATGCACTCATGTAACAATATGGTCATCCTGTCGTGCGGTATATCATCAACACCAAACAGGGCACTGCAAGCTACTCTAATCATCCGTATATCAGAGTTGTACTCGATCAAGGTGCCCATCATAGGCACATGAAGAATCCGCCATACATCCTCAATGGTGATGGTCATCTCTCCTATCGGTATTCTGAAGCACTAACTCTTGCTATGTCATCGCTTGGCTAGCGTAGTCAGTAAACCATGGTCTAGTACAATAGAAGGCCTCTAAGACACGGGGCCTAGCCCTACGGCCTCGAGAAGTATCACCATGGCTCGTCGGTCGCACTGGCGCATACCACCCTCTAGCTTGGCTATCTGGGTATGTCACTCCCACGTCTGTAACACTTGTAATCTTCTCTAAAAAATAACATGACGCTAGTTAGTTCCTAACATTTCTTCTAAAAATCTATCTCCCGTTTTAGGGTTAACCCAAAAATACTAAAAATTCTTCTAAGTGTCATGTTTTGGACACTTTCCCATCTTTTCTCCACCTATCTAGGGTGCCTGCACACCCTTTTGGGCATGTATGCCACATTTTTGGCACTTGTGCTTGTGCGCATGTGTCTTTTGGCACTTGTGCCCTCTTTTCGGCGCCTACATTCCCTTTTTGGCATGTGCGCCATGCATCTACTGCTTACACTTACGTGCATGCGCTCTTGTATGTGTGCACCCGCCTTTTTTTTCCTGCACCAGACTTTTTGCATGAGCACCCCATTTCCCATGTGTGTACTTGTGCGCACATTTGTTTGTGTGTGTGTATGCACGTGAGTGTGTGTTTTTTGTGCCTATGCGTGTGCACATATGTGTTTTGGCGTATATGCCCCCAAAAGGACACCTGTGCCCCTTATCCGACGTTTGTGCCTATGCACAGGTGTGCCAACATAATTTCCTAGGGCTAAAGGCCTACTTTAATGCATTAATGACTAAAATCACTAGGCTAGGGTTCAATACTCACAAAGGAGCCGTCGTCTGTGTGCCGCTGGTACCCCCAGACTGCATCTGCGCACCTCAATCGGTCTCATACAATTACCATTGTTCTCCTCAGTATCAGAGCCTCTTGGTAAATTTTCTAAATAGCTCAGTTAAAATTAATTGGTCACGATGTTTTTACCCCCCCTTGGTGGGGTAAATTTACCCATTTTTCACCGTCAGGAGGGCCAGGAGGCCCGTTTCGATCATCATTTTCTCCTCTGTTCACTATGGAATAATTATTTTTATTAAATAATTATTTTTCACCGTATTGGGGCATTTTATTCTGTCTGATACCCCTTTCTTCTCCCTCAGACAATTTTATTTCTCCTTGGCGATTTTTATTCTTCTCCACACTCTCGTAAATAATTATTTTTTTGTAATTTTTCCACTAAACAAAGACATTATTTGTCATTTGTTTCTTCTTTCTTCCACTTAGGGAACTTTCTGTTGCCCCTAGGCACTTCACTTTCTTCTTCTATTTTCTTCTATTGTTCACCACAATTTGGAAATTAAAAACAATAAAAACAGTATATGTATTAAAAATCCAAAAACAGGGAAATTTTTTTCAAAAATGCTAAAAAGTAAAAAACCCTACAAAAATGATAACTTGCTTATTATGGTTGAAACTTGTGTCTTGCACATGGTATTTTCTCCATATTCTTTTGGTTTGTCTCACATCTTCCCCGATTAATACGACTCATGGATCACCAGATTCACAACCATTCACAAAGCTAGCTGCTTGCTTCATCTATACTCTGGGGCACTTTTGTTGCCTGGTGCAATTTCGTTGCGCACAAACGCTTTTCATGGACCCCATGTCCATTGTCATTTCCCCTTACATGTATCCTTTCTTAGGGCATCATTTTTAACCCTTGTCATCAATCACAAACTTGTGGATCTCTTCAGCACTGATAACAAAACATTTGTACAACTGTCTTGACCGTTGTTGTGTTTGATATGTGCGTTTGTACTTGTTTTCCCTGTTAAATGAGCTTGTTTGCTTCTCGTATTGCATTGCATTATTGTATTTTGTGTGGAGTTGGTGTTTTCAGCAATGAACAATTATTCATAGTATGGCTTTTCATGTCATTTTACCGTTGTCATATGCTTATATTTTTCATAAGGACCGATGACGTAGCTCTCATGGCAATATGATGACATCAAAATTGTTCCAATAAAAAGTGGCTAGAGGCTAACCTCTTCCCTCCCCTCCTCCATATTTCTACTACATCACTTCCCTTTCACCCATTATTTTTTCTCTCACCGGGGAATCCTGCCTCTTCCCCAATCTTCTGCCTATCTCTCATCTTTTTTGATCGTTGATCAACTTCTTTCATCACCCCATCGACACTCAAGGGGGGAATCTCTCCCTCCTACTAATTTTTCTTCTATCCCTTCAAAATTTTCTTCCATCTACTATCTTTGAAGTGGCGTCACTTACGCCACCCCAAAGAGGGGCAAATGTAGACACCTATAATTATGCCCAAGCAATTTAAATATTTAAATTGCGCTAATTATCTCTTTTCTCGCAAATCGACAACATATCATCAAAAGTTCTCATATTCCCTCTTATTGTCATTAATTAATTAAAATACGCTAATTGATTAAGTCACCTATCCAACTAACACCCTAATTTATGATCTTCCATTAATGAATCACCTCTTCTATCTAGATTAATTAATTATTATTAATTAAGTAGTCTTCCCCTTCATTTAACTAGTAAATCAATATTTTATTGATTTAATCCCTCTTTAATGGCCTAGATTGTACTAATATTCCTCTAATTGGCTTCTATAAGCTTACACCTACCTATTAGTTAATCGCCTTTGATTAATTAAAGTACCCCCCAGCTCTCATGACTTGTTAAACATGAATTAAACCCTTCTAAAGTAAGGTTACCTTTAATAAAGCAACCTTATCCATTCCTAATCATGTTTTACCTTTATCCCACATGTAAAGGGATGAAGTCCTTCCTCTATCCATTGGGCTATATAAGGAGCCCTCCTCCTACCTTTATACCTACACCTAATTCCCTTAGGGGAGAATCATCTTGTGGATTGGAAAAGAAAGAAGATGCAAGACAATATTTCCATAATCAACAAAGAGGTAGAGGCAGAGGATATGTTGGTGATAGAGGATGGGAGGCTCCACGAAGACCATTTGTTTGTTACAGATGTGGTGAAGAGGGGCATCGGGATTTTGAATGCCCACATTCTTATACACATGACAAGAGGCAAGGAGATGCTCCAAGAGTAAATCTTGTTGAAGCTAAACAAGTAGAAGATGAACAGGACCTAGAAATTCCACCAGATGTTGGAGAAAATATGATGATCAAGAGGACGATGATTTCTCCAAGAAAGGAGATCAAGGGGGATGCATGGATGTGTACAAATATTTTCAGAACAAGATGCACTTCAGGAGGAAAGGTATGTAATGTTATTATTGATGGTGGTAGTTGTGAGAACATGGTTTCAAATGAGATGGTCAAGAAATTGGGTCTGCATTGTGAGAAGAATCCTAACCCTTACCGTATTGCATGGTTTAAGAAGGGTAATGAAGTTATTGTTGATAAGAGATGTTTAATAAGATTTTCTATTGGGAATAGTTATAAGGATGAGATTTGGTGTGATGTTATTCCTATGGATGCATGTCATATGTTGCTAGGAAGACCATGGCAATTTGATAGAAAAGTTATTCATGACAGGGGAAAGAATACTTATACTTTCTGGAAGGATGGCACAAAAATAGTTTTACTACCTCTTAAGGAAGAGGGGAAGGCTGAAAATATTCTTTCTGCAAAGGAATTTGTGAAGGAGGAAAAGAAAACTGGTTTTTGTTATGCACTAGTCGTAAATAAGGATGAACCTGAAAGTGCAAAAATACCAGTAGAAACAACAAAATTAATAGAAGAATTTTATGATGTTATTCCTGATGAGCTACTAGATGGATTACCACCCAAAAAGAAATATTCAGCACCATATTGATTTAATTCCAGGGTCTTTACTCCCAAATCAAGTGGCTTATAGGATGATCCTGACATTGCATGCAGAGTTGAATAGGCAAGTGACAGAGCTCGTGAGAAAGGGGGTCGTAAGGGAAAGTATGAGTTCATGTGCAACCCTAGCTTTATTAACACCAAAGAAGGATGGAACATGGAGAATGTACATGGATAGTAGAGGAAATCAATAAAATTACAATCAAGTATAGGTTCCCAATACCTCACCTTGATGATATGATGGATGTGCTTGCTGGATCTAGGTATTTCACCAAGATTGATCTTCGAAGTGGTTACCATCAGATTCAGATCAGAGAAGGAGATGAGTGGAAAACAACATTCAAGACAGGAAATGGATTATATGAGTGGTTGGTGATGCCATTCGGGTTATCCACCTAGTACTTTTATGAGACTGATGAACATCATGCTATGGGAGTATAATGGTAAGTTTGTTGTGGTTTATTTTGATGATATCTTGATCTTTAGTAAAACTAAAGAAGAACATTTGAGGCATCTAAGGGTGATATTTGAAGTGTTAAGGAAAGAGAAACTCTATGCAAATATGAAGAAGTGCACATTTATGCAAGAGAGTTTGGTATTCTTGGGATTTATTATTTCAGCAGATGGGGTACAGATGGACTCAAAAAAGATAAAGGCAATTATTGAATGGCCTACTCCATGGAGTATAACAGAGGTAAGAAAATTTCATGGTCTAGCAACATTTTACAGAAAGTTTATAAAAAAATTTAGCATTATTGTAGCACCTATAATAGATTGCACAAAAGGAAGGGAGTTTTTGTGGACAAAGGCAGCTGAGGATAGTTTTCAGTTCTTGAAGAAGAAGGTGACAGAGGCACCCATTTTGGCACTACCAGATTTTGATAAAGTGTTTGAGGTTGATTGTGATGCCTCACATGTGGGTATTGGTGCTATTCTAAGTCAAGGTGGAAAGCCAATAGCTTTCTTTAGTGAGAAACTGAATGAGGTAAGAAAGAACTACTCTACTTATGATGTGGAATTTTATGCAATTGTACAAGCATTAAGGCATTGGAGGCATTACTTAGTGCCTAAGGAGTTTGTGTTATTTACAGACCACATAGCCCTGAAGTATGTGAATACCCAAAAGAAGTTGAATAGTAGGCATGCAAAGTGGGTATCATTTTTGTAGGGTTATAATTTTTCTCTAAAACATAAATCAAGAAAACAAAATCAAGTTGCAGATGCATTGAGTAGGTGTGTGACTTTGTTTACCACTATGGAAAATGAGGTGGTGGGTTTTGAAGCAATAAAGGGTTTGTATTCTTCTCATTCTAATTTCAAGGATATTGTTGAAAGGTTAATTTTTCCATTGTCAGACAATGTAGGAGATGTCTAGGATGAGTACATTTTATAGGATGGCTACCTATTCAAGGGACACCAACTATGTATTCCAGTTGGGTCTATGAGAGATAATATAGTGAAAGAGTTGCATAGTGGAGGATTGGCTGGGCATTTTGGTAAAGATAAGATGATAGCCTTGGTAGCAGAGAAATACTATTGGCCAAAGCTAAAAAGAGATGTGGTAAGATATGTGGAGAGGTGTCGAATTTTCCAAGTCTTGAAAGGCCATGCACATAATACAGGGTTGTATATGCCGTTACTTGTTCCTAAAGGGTCATGGAAAGATCTGAGTATGGATTTTGTTTTGGGATTACCAAAAACACAACGAGGTAATGACTCAATTTTTGTGGTTGTTGATAGGTTTTCTAAGATGGTTCATTTTATTGCCTGTAAGAAAACAAGTGATGTGACAGGCGTAGCAGATTTTTTTTTCAGAGAAGTTGTTTGTTTGCATGGTGTTCCAAAAACCATTACTTCAGATAGGAACACAAGGTTCTTAAGTCACTTCTAGAGGACTTTATGGAAGAAATTTGGGAACTCAACTATAGTTCAGCAGTGCCTATCATCCTCAGACTGATGGGAAAACAAAGGTGGTAAATTGGAGTTTGGGAAACCTGTTAAGGTGCATCGTTGGGGAAAATCCGAAACAATGGGACTTAGCATTACCACAAGCTGAGTTTGCATATAACAGTTCCATAAATAGATCCACAGGAAAGTCTCCATTTTCAATTGTGTATGGGAGTAATCCAAATGGGGTGTTAGATTTGGTACAACTACCAGTTGATGGCAGAGTCAGTGATGATGCATAAGCATTTTCTGAACATATACAACAATTGCAGGAAGAAGTGCTGCAGAATAGTAATGATAAGTATAAGGAAATAGCAGATGTGCATAGATGGAGAAAGGTATTTACAGTTGGTGAGTTGGTTATGGTATATCTGTGGAAGGAAAGGTTTCCAAAAGGAACCTATAACAAGCTGAAGTACAAGAAGATTGGTCCCTACAAAATCGTGAAAAAAATAAATGATAATGCTTATGAGGTAGAATTTCCAGGGAATTTTGATATTTCTCTAGTGTTTAATGTTTCAGATTTGTATTCTTTTCATGGGGATGGTGTAGAAGGGGATGTTATTGATGAAGTAGTAGATTGGAGGCAGCAGGTTCTGGTGAAGAAGAAAGAAGAAGTGGATCAAATTCTAGATAAGAAAACAATGGACACGTGACATGGGAAATACAACAAATATTTGGTACATTAGAAAGGAATGGAACAAGAGGACAATACTTGGGTCATAAAGTGGGAGATTAAGAAGTTGGATGTAGATAAATGGAAGTAGTTTGAAGAAGACAACTTGCAGGAGCTGCGTTTTTTTCAAGCAAGGGAGAATGATGTGCCAAAATTAGCAGGAACTTGACAAGGTCATAACTTGAGCTCCGGGTGTTTGTTTGAGTCCATTTTTTTTAAAACCACATGTTTCGATGAGATGAATGCACCAGTAACCTTCCCTACTGGTTGGGGCAAGTTTTGGCACATTTTTGGGCCCTAAATCTGCCATCTTGAGGCCAAAAATTAGGATTTAAGTTGTAGTTTGGTTTTTTCCTATTTTTGGGCATTAGTTAATTTTAGTCTATTAGTTGCATTATGAGTTAGAAAGTTGGAAATTCCTCTAATTTAGGAATGTAGAAGATGCATGGCAATTTCTGTCCCCGTACGAATAAGCATGTGAACTTACTAAGAATAGCAGGTTCTAGTAAACTACTAAAAATAGTAAATTTCCGCCACCTAGAGTAGATTTAGTCAAGTTAGTTAGAGTTTGCTTGGAAACTCGAGTTGGGAGTTGTTTTCCTATTTAGGAAACATTTTAATTCATTATTCAATAATAAAGAAGGAGATCTATTTTCTTTTGGAGTTCATATTATTTACAGTATATCAAGTTTGTTCAGAATTTGGCTACATTAGTATACACATTTCTAGTTCTCTAAATATAGACCTTTCATATAATTCCTAAGAAGCAAATCATAAATTAAATCAAATTTGGTAAAGCCCTATTCTTTGATCATACAGGTTGGATTCTCAATTTTAGGGAATATTAGTGAGGAGGGATATTACTTCCCATTGGCTCCTAAAATTGTACTCCAATTTATCTGACCTTTCAAATACATCCACACTTGCATGGTGTTCAACCAAGATAGGAAATTTAGCTATTAACACTATGCACCTTCCACACGATACGCCACCTTGTCAAGTTAGTGTATCTTTATGATCTCTATTTAATTTAGTGTCACATGTTGAATATTCATAATGGAATCAATATATTTTAATAATTCAAATTTACATGGGTTAGTTCAATGACAAATTTCAAGCTCATTGATGAAACTACATCAATAACATAACTCTTAAAGCTAAATTTCAACACTCAAGGACTATCAAGCAGGATAGTTATCATCACTAATCTATTCAAGTATACATTCTATGCACTTCTAAGATGTTCTAAACACATCCATCCTACATTCAATCTTATCATGATACTAGGTTCTCAAGTTTGATCTACATCTGATAATGGCTAAGAAATAGATATTCTTCCTTAGATCCTTCTCATTCTTCAATTTTGTTATCAACTTTCAAATACTACATTGTTACCCTATTATCAAGTGCACTTTGCTAATAACCATGTTCTACCATTTTGAAATGATTTCGAATTAATGGAAATAATGCATGTGTTATGATGTACATTATGGATTTACAATGAATATATTAAGAATCTTACATCAGGTTTTTGACCATTTGCTTCACCAATCCCCATTCTCATTTTAGGAGGTCCAATGAAGACATACTAAGTCTCAATGGGCTCCTAAATTTGGTCCTTCTCATCTTAATTATAAGTAATCATGATCCATTAGCGACCACTCAAATGTTCCTCTTTAGATTATTTCAAGCTCATGTGCTACATAACATATGTCTAGAATATTTCAAAAATACTCTATTATCACCCATCAATTTTCAAGTTATTGTGTCTACTGAATTCCACCCTAACCTAGGGTTACGTGAGATCTAAATTTTGAGATCAGTAATTATTGCATATCCTCTCAACACTTCTACGGAATTGCTTGAATAATAATTTTGTACCTTCATATTTTTATGAGCATCCCTAAACTTTCTTCTTCTCGCGACCAATTTCTTTGTTCAAACTTTAGATATTCCTTACATTGATGGTTTACACTCATTTCAAGTAACTACCAACCCATTTTTCAACATAACGTCATTTCTATGCACTCACACTCATCAAATTTCTAATCCCCTATTTGCTAATTAAATACATTAAATTTCACCATGTTATTAAAAATGACTTAATGTATAAGTGCATTTCCTAAGCATCAGTCAAGTAATTTGATACTCACATTGTATCAATGATTACCCTAAGAATGGGTCACTGAGGGGGAAGTACCCATATACCCCCCAATGCTTGACTGTTGAGTGATCTAACTAATGAAATCAGACCTAAAACCATAATGGAACACTATTTCACACTCTATGTGATGGAATTTACCTTTTCATAGGTGTATCATGTAATCATTTACCCCATGTACACAATACTTGTCATGGTTCATATTGGATTTTAAGGGACCATAACAAATGAACCCATCTCTTAGTCATTACTCCACTCATGGAGGAGATCATGCCTTAGTGGATTATGAGACATTATCCATCTATCAATACACATTAGAACATCATTTCAAACACATAAATATTAGGTTATTTGAGTTACAAATATTCATTCTTTATTATACTTACAAAGACACACTTTCTTAGGCCATCTAGTCAGGATATCAGTTTGTCTTAAGTTCTTTATATTACTCATGATAGGTAACTTTCATTATTTATTTGTGAATGTGTAATCTTAAATGGACCTCAATATACAGGAGTCTATGGTGGGATGTTTGAATAGTCTTCCTCTTGACGCTCATCTCCCATTTAAGAGGCTAAAGTGGGTATGAATAACTACTTTCTTATCCCATACAAGGGGGTCCTAATCATGTGGTCACATGTTTAAACTATACACCTTCTGTTATAAAACCTAGTTTTAGTGATAGGATAGATGCCTTGACATACTATTTACCTTCTGAGAATGATAGGGACTTATGAGTGCATAAGTAACTTGCAAAACTATATGCCACCATGGTTGTAAATATATTGTTCATATATCATACATGTATATTAGGATGGTATATGGTTATGTGTTAGTGTAATCATATGATTGCAATTGATCATTTCTATGTGTTATTGTTGACACGCTGTGAAACTAATATATTTGTTTGACATTGTGGGAACACCATAAAAGTAATTTTGCAACTGGTCTCATTCCTTTGCAATTTCTTGATCCACATTAAAATCTATTACAGCTTGTTACTTTTTCTACTTTCATATGGTTGCTAGCTCATTTTTAACCAATGATGAAATAATTTTTGCAATAAATGGATCAAGTTGGTCTTGTATGCACATTTTACATCCTTTAGGAAAAGGATAATTCACAATGATTATTAGCTTCCTCATTTACAATCATTCATGTACCCCAAATGAGGGGTAGGCATACAATTGTAGATTGGAAAATTAATGATCAACTCAAATTAGTGTTGGTTAGTAAATCTAAGAATTTTATGCAGATTTTCAAAAATGAACCCATTAATAGGACTTGGGTCCTAGCACAAGTCACAAACGTCAGCACCAAAATTGTCATGATACAGTCGGTACTAGGATCCTACTCAAAAGAGTGAGTAAAGAAATGTTGGCATAAAAATTATAATTGGCAATTTCTCGTAGGAGTTCAACAGTTGGGACAACAGGAAATATAGTGTTAGATTTTACAATTAAGTGAATAGTGATCTAAAAATACGGTTGCAATTGGTACTTGAAGCTTCTAATTTCACTAGGAACATTGTTGACATTAGAAAAATGATTCACTAGTCTTCCAATCTTCAACCATTATTTAATGGTGTTTATTAGTAGATGTCAACAAGATGAGCATCTATTTACAGACTTATCTGTTACCATCCACTTGACTTTCATGATTTTAGTGTGAGATGATTCAAAAAATGAAAAAATATATTAAATTTGATGCACACTTTCATGATATAGTTCCCCAAAATATATATTTTTTGTAAAAAATCTTTCAATTTATTTTAAAAAACTTACATTTTACAATTATTGTGAATATCAGATGAAATAAACACAATCTAACATAGCATAACTAGGATATTTTTAGTTCATTTCACTCAAATTTTACATTAAAAGTGAACACTTTCCTTTCACGCTTTTACATAGAATGAATGATCTGATTTAAATACGAGACTTTAAAACTAAATATTGAAACTACTTATAATTTATTGTAAAAGAAAGTCAATTAAAACAACAGTGCATTTTTTGTATTTTTCTCCTAGGAAACATGGTAGAATCAATACATACGTATACATCCCTAATGTACTTTAAATTGTAGAATCAAATGCTACTTTGCAACATTCCCTCATGAGGGGCTTCACATGTCCACTCAAAGGGAGTGCATTTCATGGTGACACTCTACAAGAACATTGGGAGGTAGTTTGAATAAGATAATCTAAATTTATGTAATTATTATTCTCTTAAGAACATAAATTAGGGAAAGAATTGTAGACACAAAATCATGCACTTGGGTACATTTATAGGTCCTAAAATAATATGCTAGCATTTATATGATTCCTAAGAAAGAAAACTAGTAATTGAAACTATCTTTGGATCTTTCCTTTTCTTACACTTTTATTCTATTTGGTACATTTTACACTCTATCCAACACCATTGGTATTTTACTTATTTATATTTATGTGGCTCCATACACCAGCACCTAGCAAGAATAGGAGCACCCAGGTGCCCCTTGTCCCCTTTAGGTTCCCTTGACCCCTTTTTAACTTACTCACTCATTTTGGGTGTATTTTATCTTTTTGGAATCTTTTTTCACTTATGGGTTGACATTCCAGGTGTTATTTATGAAATTCAAAAAATGGAATCATATAAATACGTAGTTATGTGTTCAAAATCAAGGGACCAAGAACTTAGAATTACGATCATCACCTAAGCTTACATCCAAAAAGGAACCTAAAGTACTCCCAAATAAATCCATCTATAAAATCACTCCAGGGGAGCAAGGGTTACAACTTTCTACATACAACTACATAGGAAGGGGGAGTTAATTATTTCATCCACACATTCTATCTAGATTGCTGCATTCTAGTTATAGCCTTGTTATCAATTGCATTTTCACAAGGTAATCCTATGGTACAATTCTTACACACACTCATAAGAAATACATGGAGTCTAAGATGTATTGTAGTGGTTGGTCATAAGTTCACTCTTGGGGCGATCGTCGGGTTCAGTCTAACTCCCCATATTACATATTTCTTTCTTAGATTTAATGTGGTTTTTGGGTTTTTGCAGTTGAACTTCTATTATACAAGCTACTGGTACATTCGGAATTCATTTTACGACTATCAGGTGATCAATAGAAAGTAATAAAGATGATCTTTTGATATAGTAAAAACTATATTCTAATCATTCACGCAGTCACATTCACCCAAAAGAAATCACCAGCACCCCAGGTGCCCCTGTCTTGTACCAGGCACCTGTCTCCGGCTCTGTCTGTGGGTTACAAGATTTATCATGAGCAATAATGACACTCTTCCCATCATGTTTAGCACTTTTCCCAGTTTAGATCAGTCTTGGATCAAACATAATCAACTAAGTCCTCTTTCTCTACTTCTTACTTAGGGTTTCAAATATTACAATTTAGCTTGCTTGTGTCACTTCTGTATTTCAGAATTTATATATCATTTGGTTCAGTAATGACTCTAAAATATTTATTTTTAAATAAAATGAAAATTAATTCAATATTTTGATAATGGGAGTAGGGAATATTTGAAAATTCTATGGTGACCGCCTAGGGAAGGATGGATAAAATTAAATTTTGATGGAGCATTAAAAGGAAATATGGGCAGAGCAAGATATGTATATGTTTTGAGGGATTTAAAGTGTCATCATTTGATGGCATTGGCAGTATATTGTGGAGTCTCCTCAAATAATGTGGCGAAATACATGGCTATTTTCTATGGACATTTGGAATCTAGAAACTAGAATTGGCTTTGTTTGTGGATCGAGTGGGACTCCCAAATTATCAGTGGAGAAATCAATGGAAATCAAGCTAAGGCTTTGATGTTGGATCCAATCTTTCATAAAATCAGGACCATCCTCTGTTTTTTTTCAGAGACCCACTCTTCTCATATAAAAAGATCAAGGAATCAATTTATTGACTTCTTAGCCAACAAAGGAACAAAGGTATGGGATGAATTTCATAAAAATCACCAAGTATGGAAAGAGAATTTCCCATGTGATATCATCTCCCTTTCTACGCTTGATGCCAAGAAGGCCTTATACCTTGATGATGAGTAATTCCCTTTAAATGAATAGGGTGTTTAATGTCATAGGTATGGAGGATTATGCTACGGAATGGGAAATATTTAATTTTATTTTGGGTATAGGACACATGGCCCTTCCCCAGTGCGATGTGTGTTGAAGGCCTATTTAGTGTTACCCTCTTGCGTTGCTTTCTCACTCCCAGTTCTGCTTTGGTGTGTGGATGGTTTGATCTCTTCTTGGTTTTTTGAGATTGTTCTTTATCAATTCTATGATGAAGAATTAAGGAGGTTCATAGGCAGGACCAAGTAAGAAGAGAAAGAGAGTGTTTACTAGTGAAGAATTAGGTGACTCCTTCACCTCTTGGATGGATGACAAGATAAAAAATGCATCCATGAGAGTGTGGCTAGAGAATACACGATTAGTTGCAAAGGAATTTATTGAGGTTGAAGAAACTGATATTTGTGAGCGCATGTAAAATCTTATGTTGGATCCACACCAGTCATTTGGAAGGTGCAATGTTTTTGAAATGGCCCAGTGTTTGAGCTTTGTAAATATTCTATCAAATTCTTCTAGTCAATTTATCCTCCACAAGGAACATGCAATCCTGGAGGAAAGGATAATGAGATTTCAGTTTCATGTGCATGCTCTAGCTAAGGGTCTACTTGTGGTGGCTAAGGGTCAAGAAGCTCTGTCATCTAATTTAGGCTTTTCTCTTCCTTAGGAATCGATGGTGGATTTTCCCTACTGTTTTGCGTCTTATGCATCTTCAACATAAAGAGAGAAGGATTCAGAGGTTGAGATTATAGTGAAAGTGTCATCCATTGATAGAAAGGGAAAAAAGGTGGTGTTCTAGTTGACACCACATGACAGTTATCGAATGAATATTTTTTTGGTGTCTGTCTTTATCTTTTAGCAGGTTTTGGATGCATTCATTTTGGAATGTTTTTGTATATACACTTTCAGATCAAAATTGCAATGGGTGGGATGGAGGCTAAGATTAGCTATATGCCCAATGTCTACACGATAAGGTGTTTTTTCCTTTCTTTTGAGAGTCCAACGATGAGTTATCTTATCATGTACTGGAATTTCATGTAACTTTTTGGAGGCTAGGGCCTTCTCCCTAGGTATTAATAACAAAAAAAAATAGTTTCTATTGTGGAGGTTGTTATGGCCCACATAAATTTTGAACTTAATTTTTTTATATACGCCTAACTTCAAAAAACTTGAAAAATATGATGAGAATTTTAGACAACATTATGATTTTTTTTTCAAATTAATACACTTCCTCTTCCTTTCCAATAGGAAAATGGTTTTCTATGAAAATAAACAAGTCTTAGTATATTTTAATTTAGTATCTCAAATGGAGGATATATGCAATTTGTTTCCTAAAAACTTATTTAAAAATTATACATTGTGAAGATGAGTAGAAGAAATTTTGGTATGATTAGTGAAGTACAGTTGTCTCTTCTCCGAGAAGTTTTTGCTATAGCATTCAAACATTTTTCGAACACATGATCATCTAGAAATACGGTCTTGTGCTAGTTGGAGGACAACAATGAAATGTTAATTATTACATCAAAACACAACCAAGCATTATATAATAGATATAAATCCTAGATTAAATATAGAACAAGGAACAATGAAAAAGAAACATAAATTGGGAAGAATATACGTTTGCAGGAACCATGTAATTTTTATGAGAAGACAAGAACAATATAATAAATACGTATGAACCTTCATAAAAACATTGATCTCTCCATCTACATTTGATGTGTCATATATTATTGTGAGACCTCCCTCTAACACAAACCCTAATCCCTACATCCTTCTTCCATAAATGACATACACTGAGACCTCTTATTAATTCTTCAAAGATGACTATTATTATTCAAAGATGACATACAAAAGGTTTTGAAAAGGCCTCATAATCTTTCTCCTTATGGAGTTGAACTAATTGTCAAAAAGTAAAACAAAATGCTGATCTTTCTTGTTATGGAGTTGAGCCAGGAGCGTGTTTCATTCATGTTATATATTGTTGCTTCTTGTTCTTGATGATCAGATCCTCCCATAGATGAACTAGACATCTCAACAAAAAAATGTTGAAAAACAAACTTTTGATGAGAAAAATGTTTTTAAGCAAATTCCTTGGATAAATGGTCAACCCAAATCTTTTTCTGTGGAAAACAATTCCAAGACCTTCCATTGCATATATATATATATGCAAAATCATTCACTACAAAAATAAACATGGAACGGTAGATAAGTGACATGGATGTGGGATTACTACCCAACTGTAGGGAAGTCCACTACTACCTTGTGAACTGCTACTAATTTCTGGCTTTTGTCTGTAAACAAGAAAGGGATTTTGGAATTTTTTTACATAAGGGGGTTTAAGCGGGTTTCTCGAAAGGGATTCAAGAAAACCCCTTTAATTTACATGTCATGCCACATTCGCCACTCAAACACCATGAAATAGGTTTCTTTTGTTAATTAAAGTTTTTTTACTATATTTGTCAATATAGTTTCAATATTTTAAATAATTGATTTATTATTTGATATTTATTTGTATTTAATTAATAATTTACTTTATAAATATATTGTAAAGAATAAAATACTTTTCTAAATTTAATTATGAATAATACTCTTTATATTATTAAATGCATATTATTATATAAGATTAAAATAAATGTATAATTATAAATAACTATATATCTAAAAATGAAAAGAGGTGTGTGTGTGTGTGTGTGTGTGTGTGTGTGTATGAAAAATTGTTTTAAAACCTGAAAATTTATTTTAAAACTAGAAAAAAGTCTAGTTAAACACAAAAAAACTTAACTGAAATTTGTATACAAGATCTTTTGTACCGTAATTTTAATTATTGTTAGTTTCAGATAGCATGTTTTATGTAGGTGAAAGTTGGTAAAGTGGAGTAATTGTGATGCCGTTAAAACAACCTACTTGAGACCCAAGAACAACCTAGGGTTAGTCAGGAAAATTATGGAATAATTTTTTTTTAAAAGAGTTTACAACCAGGTTACAAGGCAATAGTGGCATGAACCAGTTCCAGAACCATTAATCCACTAGAATATACTTTTATTTTATTAACAATTATTAGAGGTCATAAGGTCCAAAACTTAGGGTCAAAAGATTCCAATAGGTTCAGAGGGTAAAACCTCATCATACCTACTCACTAAAAGGATTAAATATTCAACTAGATTTTTCTTAAAATTAATGCATTCAATTTTCCCTAAATCATTCCCATTGGATAAGAAATTTCCTCACCTTTCATTGATATAAAGAAGTCCTCCTAACTCCTCATATTTCACAAGTTATCGGCTAACGGGCTTTATGGTGAAAATTTTCCCCAAAGAGCGGCCTGCGGGCCTAGGGGAGAAAATTTTTCCCCAAGGGTGGGTTGGCAGGCCGCGGGGAGAAAATTTTCCCAATGAGTGGGTCTACAAGCCGCAGGGAGAAAAAAATTTCCCAAAGGAGTACTCGGGTCGGCGAGGCCGCGGGAGGCTTTTGTAAAGTTTTCCATGTGGGGCGAAATGCCACCTTTAAACCCGCGCTTCTGCGAGTCCGTGAGGGACACATGGCATCTCCTAAGCCACACAGGAAAATGGGGTGGTAGAAATATTTTGGAAAATTTCCCGCGTGGGGTGAGAAGTCAACTTTGCGCCACACTCCCGCGAGTCCGCAAGGGACATGTGGCGCCTCCTAAGCCACACAGGGAAAGAGGGATGCCTGGGAGAAAAATTCATTTAATGCCCCAAAGGAGAAGAGGGAAACATTCACTCACACCTCCACCGACGCCTTACGATGCCACGTGGTAGCTTCTGATTAGCTGTGGGCTGGCAGGGGAGGTAGGGAAACACTTTGGAAATTTTCCCAAAATTTTCTGGAAGTGTTAAGTTAAAAAAAAAGGATCCGCCCCTCCGCTAACACCTCATGGTGCCACGTGACAGCCTCTGATTGGCTATGGGATAGTGGGGAAAATTAGGAAATTTTTCCCAAAATTCTCTGAAGCTCTAAGGGAAAAATTCGGGCTCACGGGCCCGCCAAGGAATTTTTTCCTTCTT